>JACEII010000151.1:505040-593211 GCA_014332785.1 Antheraea mylitta | reverse complement strand
GTTTCTTCTTATCGCCAATAGTGTTGAAAAAACCCCTTTCTTTTACCCAAGTCACAAAAATAATTTGAACTATTTTTAACAAGGAGCGTGTTTATTTTCATACTCAAATAGTAAAAAAAAATATTTTGATATTACATATACACTTAATTTTTATTATATGTATAGATATAGATAAATAAGGTCCGACAAATTTCACTCAAACACTTACACTCAATTATTGCTTAGACTAATGAATTTTACTAAATGACAACACGAAACAAATAAAGAAGTTCCTTAATAATAAGTATTTTAGTATTTATCTACTTACCTAAACACAACATATAAAAAACAAAAGTGCAACTTTTAACAGATTTTAAGAAGCTGCATAAAATTCTTAATTTAACTCATAAAAGGGGAATATCCCAAAATACATTGTTTTGTTATAGCTCAAAAGGATTAGGCAATGTTTTCGATGAAAACTCCCAGGCGGCTTGACTTCTTCCGACGTGTCCAACAATTATCGTTACATTTCAACCAACTATTACAAAACCTTCACAAACAAAGTCGTCTGCCACGTGTTTGTCTGTTCGTCATAAACTCTAAAACTATCGAACGGATTTTAATGCCGTTTTCAGTAGTAGATAAAGTGATTATTGGAGAAGGTTTTAGTATATAAGCAGTCAAAGATTTTTTTTATTATTAGGGCGAGATAACGTCCGCTCGGTCAGCTAGTATATTCTAAAACGTTCCTCATTAATTACTTTATACACTGATGAAAACTGCATTAAGATCCATTCAGTGGTTTTTGAGTTTATCGCGAACAGACAGACGCGCTAGGGGACTTTGTTTTATACTATGTAATTATTTTTATTCCTATTACTGTGTCTTAAGTATTATAAGAATAATATAAAATAACTAGGTTTTTGAATGATACTGCATTTACATACCTACTCTTCTCTCTTACGGAACTGAGATAGATCAAAATAACTTGTAATAGTTTGGACCGATTCTAACGAAACAAAGATTACTTGTATGTAAAAGCTATGTTACTCGAGGTTTTATACATATATAACTTTTAAAGCGATACAGAAAAAAAGGTCAGAAGAAACATGTATCACTCGATTTAGAAAAATATATTATACAATATAAAGTATGCACGATATGTGTATGTGGAGGGCCACAAAATGACACGTAACAGACGGCAAGCACGTTGACTACCAATAACATATTATGTCTCTTTTTGTTCATTGTTTGATAAGTAAACAATAAAACCACAGAAAAGCATCATGAAAATGGGTTAAACCATAGTGTTATAAAGACGGTACCAACACACGAGTGTGAGGGTTCCAATAATGTACGAGTACCACTTATGTGTACGCACCTACCTAACATGAGTAATCTCTGTGTCAACATGACGAACGCGACAATAACAACTTTCTGCAATCGGTAGAGTGAGTGCTGCAATTTTCATACTGTTTATTAGTACGTAGATACCTATTATAGAATTATGTTACCATATTATAACGGGCGTCTTTTCAAATATTCAGGCTAGTTGGGTAATTTTTAGACATCCTCATTATCTCAACCCACATCCTATAATCACATTTAAAACCAATTAATTTATTAACGAACATCTCGCGATTAAATTAACGTGACAAACTGTTATTGCATACCTTGTTGTTCGTTAATGTAAATGTTGTTAATTAGGTAAGATATGGACTTCTTTACTCATTACAGAGATGCGGAATTCAGTTCCCCGCATACAACCGTTATGTTGACAACAATGAAGGCTCGGTGCAATATCCTGATTTGCATGGTGTTAGCGTGCTCGAGCGGTATGTATTGTCCATATAGGTAGTTGCACTGGAAACTCTGGAGCGTACAGCTTCCGATGAGCTGGTTCGCTGTCTCTTGTTCTTGCTTTTCAAATTCGAGCTTCTTTGTTGCAGTATTTTGGATATTTACAAATGGGCAGTTATTCGAAGATCCAACAAAAAATTTTGAAATATTTCAGATGGATTGGATAAATCGTGGAGATTTTAATATTTCCTCTTGTTTGACGGATCTTATCAATTGTTGGGAAATCATGAGGTAAGTGGACGTAGAATAATAAACAAATGGAAGCCTGTAAACACACATGGTTTGGTTGTACTTTGTCAACAGAGGAGACGTCATCTGCTCTCGTGGGAAGTTCTACGAGACAGTTTGCGGCCTGAACAGGAACTATTGTCATGATGTATTCGGTGATTATGATAGTAAGTGTAGTTTTATCACATTACCAACTGTTTCAGTCACATTGTTAGATTCTCGTAGGTATCTTACTTGATTATGTAATTAGTAAACTTGTTAGTTAAGTTAAATAAGTTAGTTAACATGGTTAATTTAGCTCATTGCGCGTTTGTTGCAATCTACGGCAACGGCCCAAACAGTGGCTTTTAGGCCCTTGTGACAGTTGTCCATCGTCTCAAGCACTCGTCTCAGTGGTTCGGTAAACTTGTAAAAGCTCATAAATCCAAGAGCGTAGGTCAGTTAGACAATAAGGTTTTTGTCTCAACGTTGTAACTCTTACTAGCTAACATCATTACTGTTATATAAAAGAGTATTTACATCATTTATTTTCAGGTTACTTACGATGGTTCGAGTACACTCTGTTCGAGTCGGTCTGTCAGGACTGGGAGCACGAGCAGTACACATAGTCACCTCCGTCGCCTCACTTCAAACTCGACATCATATCAGTACAATGTATCCCACATTGGTAATGGTGGTCATTCAAAGCTAAACGTGTTCATAGTCTGCGTCAAGGACAAGCCTTCTCGAGGTTCCATAGCATTCATTATTAAGTTATCGCAATACGTTCGAGTGTAATATGTGAATATAAATTCTTTTATCTTGAAAACTTTAAATTTCCTATTACAATTTAGGACTTTTCTGAATCCAAATGAGGACAGACGATGCGAGAATGCTCAATATTAGAAAAGACTATTTCACTCAAATTACGAGTATGTATTAATACTATTATTACATCCCGAACTCATACTGGCAGTTGTTGCAATGATGGCTTCCAGAAGCTAGTAATTTAATAAAACAGAAAATATGAAAGTAACAAAGACCCTAAAAGAAAAACAGAGGGAGCACAAAGGAAATTAGGGAAAAATAAAGCAAAATATACAAAAACAGCTACTTACAGACTTTTAAAAAGTAGAAGTTACATTAAATGTCATATTTATGTAGCTGATTTGAATAACATCTAGCGGGCCCGGTGGACGCTGTCCCGTCCTGATTATAAAAAAACCGTGACAAATGATAAATTCAAATCTTCCTCATTAGGGCCAGCGCGCACTAGTTGCGATGGGAAATAAAATCCACACCGGAAAAAATTCTTAAGACTTATTAAAGTAACAGATTTTTGGCTACGGTATCAAGTAACTGTCAAGAAATATCGTGATTTCTAATATTATCTGAACAAAATTTAGATATGTATGAAAAACTTACACTATATAATTTAATACAATTTATCTCATATTTCATAGACCTTTGTTACCTGTCAAAGTCCCGATGACCCAACTTTAGTACTAGCTCATGGTATTCCTACTTGTATCAGAAACATTCGCCGAAAAACTCAGCTTTTATAAAATATGAAAAGTCTAGCGGCATTCACGGGCTCTTAGTCAACAAGTTTTACCCCTCGTATTTGCTTTCAGAACTAGAAACGTGACCTGGCTTCGCAAAAGTAAAAAATAATAATTACTGAATGGTTCTTAATAGATAATTAAATACTTTTTGTACGTATTCTTAAGATCAATTCCTTAGTAAGAAAATTATTACTGTCATTATGGAGTAGATCACAATTACAAGTTTCTTACGATCATTTCAATGAACTGACAAGAAAGCCATCATCTTGTCAGTTCTAGATTATACCCGTGCTCCGTGGTATAATTTCCCATCCACTTCGCTTGTGCACAGTAACCAAACTAAACTACGTAAGACACCACCAATATAACAAAATATATAGCCAAATAACATAAATTATGAATAAAATTTTAAATCCACTACAAGACATTCCAAGACCCCGGCAAAAATTCAAACCTACGTTATTTATTATGTATCTCCTAAGGGTTATCAATAAGAGCGCTCCAAAACTCTTTATAAATTCATTAGAATGCGTCGATCACTATATTCTTCAAATAAATATTTCATACATAAAATCTTTCCGAACAAAATTATCTAAACGTTGTAATTGTCTAAATTGTGAAAACTGTCAAAACCTGTTACGTAGTTTACAAAAACTAAGGAAACACACAAACAGACTTGTCTGATTATAACTTGATATAATCTTGTTATTTAAAACACGCAGCGACGACATTACTTCACCGTAGTTCGAGCGCTACTGCAATGATTTCTTTTCGAAGTTCCGATCCAGCCTTGGTGGCGAACGCACGTGTCCGATACCACCTTTGTTCGATATCTTTTGTTCTCGATTTCGGTACTCGCATATTAGCGAGGGTTCGTTTTTATCGGGTTCGTTGTGTTTTGTGGGTGCTATTAAGTCGACACAGCTGTGGTGCAGTGTACAAAATCTACCTGAGTGAGTGAGACATTCCCTTATTTATCTATTTACGCGTTTATGTATCTATTCATTTACTTACCAAATAATTGCTTATTTATTTTTCTATCTATCTTATTCTTTAAATATTTAACCAACTATTATTTATATACCTATTTATTTCCTCATATGATTAGTTATCCATCTTCTGTCCCCTTATATATGCAACTACTTATTAGTCTATTTATTTAACTGTTATTTATTCTTTTATAGTAAGTTATTTACATAGTATATGTTCCCGTCTCGCTCACTCATTTATTCACTTTGTGTTTTCGTTTTGTTTAGTTTTAAACAGCTCTCTAGGTCCGAATTCGGGATAGTCCAGTAGCTTACCGTTTGGCGTGCCCCCCTGCCCTTAAGGCAGGGAGATTGTTTCGCGTCCCCCCCCCCTACCCTCTCGATCTACCGTGATGGATTCTCAAGTACTTTAGGTTAGGTATAGCGTCAGTCTCCTCGCGCGTGGAGTAGATGAGGATGTCGTAAACTCTACGTTTATGGACATCTTTTCCCAGTTCTCCGAGGACATACAGTATGTTGCCCGCGTTGCGACCTCCAGCTCTAACGCGACTCTTTCACCGCAATCCCCGCTAGATGACCGAGATAGGGTTTTAGTATAAGCTCCCATATCGGTGACCGGCTCCAACATGGTGCTCGACGTGGCAGCGACCGCCGAGCCGCCCGCAACCGTTGCCTCGTCCGCAACTCCCGCGCCTTCAGCGCTCGTAGACGACAACGACGGGTACAAATCCGTCACGTACAATAAACGTCACGGTTCGTATTCGCTAGACGCAGATTCGGGTTTTGCAGGTAAACTTGCCAATATAGACGACGCCCGGGTGCCACCGCCGCCTATACCGGCAGTCTCTAATCCACGCGTAGACGAACCTAGCTCCATCTCTGTCGCTCCTTCCCAATCTACGGGTTCCGCAGATCTATTCAAGATATGTCCTTCTATAAGTAGTTCAATCTCGAATAGGTTAAAGTCTCTTAAAATCAATATAGGTCCGCCCTCAATACTCCGGCGGGCATTCAGGTGAAATGTCCCACCTCTACCGATCATTGTGCGCTAAAAAAATTCCTAAGCGAATCGAAGTTAGCTTATTTTACTTTCGCACTCGAGGAGAAACGAGATCTCGGTTGATGACGTCACCCTCTCCCTTAAGAAGAATAACTTATCCGTGCGTGAGGTACATCAGATGTACCACCCACACACCCGCGCCCCGTACAACATGGTCTTAATCCTCCTCGACCGCACTCAGGAAGGCAAGGCCATCTTCAACCTTACTTCAGTGTGTGATCTTAACGGTGTCATCGTCGAGGCCCCACGCAAGACCCATACCCCGTCGCAGTGCCATAACTGTCAATTTTATGGTCATTCGGCGAAGAATTGTCACCTCCACCACCCCAGGTGCGTCAAGTGCCTGGGAGATCACGCCACGAAAGAGTGCGCGCGCATTCCCGGCACTCCGGAACCTCCCAGTTGTGTGCTGTGCGGTAACGCGTGTCACCCCGCAAACTATCTCGGCTGCCCCCGCGCGCCACGCACACAACGTCCCCGTCAGGCGAGACAGGCGCCTAGGGCGCCTACGACCGCCACCCGCCTCCACCTCTCATGTCCGTGGAGGCCTATCCGAGCCAGCCGGGCGCCTCCCGCGCCCCTGTAGTGTCCGCGCCCACACCGCGCTTGCCACCCTCTGTGCCGCGCGCGGCTCAACCCAGGCGGGCCCCTATGGCACTGTGGAGTCTAATCCGCTCCACCGAGAAACGCTCCGCTTGTGTATATTACGCCAAAGAGCAATACGTGACGTATCACCACCACCACACTCGGAGCACCCGCGCGCTGCCCGCGCGTCTCCCGCACATCACCCGCGGCCGGTCATGCCACTTCGCGGAGCGCATCGTGCACGGCAGACGTTTCTTAAACTAATTTCTCGATCTTGTAAATTATTGTTTTATTACTAAATTCTTATAAACTCAAGTGTAGCTTTTAATGCCCTACACATTTCATGTGGAGGAAACTAACAACTTACACCCCAAATATTGGTGACCCCGGAAAAAAACGTGGTTATTGGGTTGTGGTCCAAGAAAATTTCGGTGAGCATTTAAATTTATAATTTTTTTAACATGAGTTTGGAAAATAAAGAAGAGGTCCAGAGGGTTGGCGTCAGGATTCCACTTTTTTGGCCAGAGAAACCGGCAGTTTGGTTTGCGCAAATTGAAGTGACTCTTCACTTGAATTTCGGACTTAGACACGATTTCCAGTAGAAGTTCATCATTGCAGACGTCAACAGACCAATCATTGGTGTTGATTTTCTAAGTCATTACCAACTTCTGGTAGACTGCAAAAACCAGCGATTGATCGACAACCTTACTTCATTTACAGTTTCTGCACTTTCCCCTTGTCTGCCAAGCGATTTCGCTTCAGTAAAGTCAGTTACTGGTGAAACTGTATTTCACGACATTCTTAAGGAATATCCAGACATTACTAGACCAGCAGGTATTCAGACCCTGCCTAAGCACAACACGCTGCATTACATAAGGACGATAAGCGGACCTCCAGTTTCCTGCAAGCCTCGACGCCTAGACCCTACTCGTCTACAGGCAGCTAAGAAGGAATTCGAAGAGTTACTCGCAAATGGAATAGCTCGTCGCTCTGTGAGTCCATGGTCCACTGCTTTGCATATGGTACGCAAGAAAGATGATAGTTGGAAACCTTGTGGCGATTACCGTGCGCTAAATGCCAGAACCATTCCGGATCGCTACCCAGTTCACCTTCATGATTTTTCCCATCAGTTCTCTGGATGCTCTATCTTCTCGATCATCGATCTTGTTAAAGCTTATAACCAAATAGCGGTGAACCCGGAGGACAAATGCAAAATTGCAATCACGACGCCGTTTGGTTTATTTAAATTCAAATACATGACATTTGGACTTAGGAACGCAGCTCAAACCTTTCAAAGATTTCTCGATGAAGTTTTGTAAGGTCTAGACTTTGTGTATGGTTTTATCGACGATATCCTAGTCTTTTCGTCTACACCAGAAGAACACAAGTCCCATCTGCACCAACTTTTTCGACGTCTTAAAGACTACGGTATTTTGGTAAACACTTCCAAATGTTCTCTTGGTCAATCAGAAGTGATAGTCTTAGGATACAATGTGTCAGCTGACCGTACCAGACCTTCGAAAAGCAAAGTTCAAGCCATCCAGGAATTTCTCGTTCCTAAGACGATCAAAGAACTGAGAAGATTCCTAGGGATGCTGAACTTCTACCGTCGCTTTATTCCTAAAGCTGCATATCTTCAAGCACCTCTTAACAACGTCTTCGCGAGAAGCAATGTCAAAGGTTCCCATCCATTTTCCATGACTCCTGAGATGCTTAAGGCTTTTGTAGATTGCAAGCTTTCACTATCACAAGCGACAGCTCTTGCTCATCCATGTCCTTCTGCTGCTTTAGCCATTGTCACAGACGCATCTGAGTCTGCCATTGGAGTAGTGTTGCAAAAAAGGTTGATAATACTTGGCAACCGCTGGCGTTTTACTCGCACAAATTGAATGCTGCTCAGAAAAAGTATAGTCCTTATGATCGTGAGCTGTTAGCGATTTACGAAGCGATCAAATACTTCCGTCACATGGTCGAAGCTCGCTACTTTACCATATTCAAGGATCACAAGCCATTGTCATTCGCTTTTTCCGTGAATAGGGATAAATGTTCTCCGTGACAATATCGATACTTAGTATTGGGGCCGCCGCCCTGTCAAATATCTATATGAATGGCGACACCTCTCGGCCTCGTACGTCACCGGCCCGCGGTTAGGCGAGGTTAGGTGGAATGAGGTGAGTGAGAGGTGAGGCGAGGCGAGGCGACGTTCCCCGGCGTTGGGCGGGCGTAGAACTCTCAAAGATGGTAGAGAGAGCGCCGGTAGCCCGCCTCGGTGGCGACAGTCGGATGCCGGTCTTGATGTCCAGAAGGGGCTCTCTATGATGTGCAATAATGCACGAGCCAGTCGACTAAGGTGGTAGCTTTTGCGGAAGCGGAGGTCGGGGTGGTCGCAAGAAAACAACGTGGTTCTCATATAATGACCGCGTCCCCGAGCCAACAGAGCACTACTGTCAATATCAATAATTACTATACTGCGTGCTCGTACCACTCGATGTTATTGCAATCAGACTACTCAATGTTGTCACGACGAATTCTATGTTCAGACTACTCGATGTTATCTCTATGAGCTCTGCGATCAGACTACATGATGTTATCTCTATGAGCTCTGCGGTCAGACTACATTCCGGTACCGCGCCGACCGTGCTTATAAGCAAAATCTGCGGCGGGTACCGTTACACGAAGCGACTCTATCGTTTGTGCTGTTGGCTCGGTTTTCGCATCTCTATTTATTTGTCTATATTATATACATTTTAAAAATCAATAATATACATTACTTATTATCTATTTATACGCTAAAATTTCTATCTTATATCTATTTTACATACGAATAAAGTTATATCTATATTAAGCGCCATTTGGCACTGAACTCTATAAATCTTAAACCTTAACTTATATTCCTATGTATCTATTTCTAATGTGTTATCTACATCTATCTGTATAGGGTGACATATTATCTATAAATATAACGTACATTCGATATTCTATATTAAATGATTACTTGATATTCTATAATTCGATATCAATAATAAATAATTACTCGATATTACGTTCGTGATTTCCAGATTTATCACGACACATATCACTGTTTCGTAAGTGATGTGTTATTCCATGCTATAATTTTAATTCAATTCATATCTATTAATATTAAAAATTACAAATCTATATTTTACAAAATATTATTTCTTAAATTCTCGTGAGAATTACTGCACCGTCATAAAAGTATCGCCGGCGGGCCCATTACCTTCGCCGAATTCTAATCTATTGTTTGTGCAGTTTACCATTTAAAAATATATTATTATATTCAAAGGCTAGTTCTTTGCCTACACAAATTTATATTTTATCTTTACAAGTTAATACTTTTACTGGATGCCATAAAACCATAACAAATACGATTACTAGACAGCTGGGCTCTATTACTTTAAAGGCATCCGCTTTGTCTGTCTTAATACCACAAAGGGAAGCCGGTATTTTGCTGGAATTTCACTAATACTCTAAATTATTCACTATACAATTTGTAGAACCCTTGTTTCTCACGTGTTGGTTATGAGGCACCATTGTAAATTTTTATGTACCTCAATAATCATTAGTTTCAAACAGCCTATGTTTAGTTATACGATGTTCCATGTTTACTATTATGTACGATCGTATAATTCTCGATACCTAATCTATAAGTCACCCTACACTAACACACATAATATACAATCAATAATTCTATGCACGTATAACGCTATCACTATTTCTCTATTAATCTATATACTTCTATATATTTCTATCATATGAACTACCTAACAAATCTATACACATATCAATAAAATCTATATATATTCTATACGAAATATACTAAACCTACGTGTAAGGTAATGTGTGCGCTACTTAACGTGTGCGTCGCCAACACTTAGATTACATCTCACAATTTACTACGGACATACGCTACCTTCCAGAAAACGAGAACATAGTCGCAGATGCCTTGTCAGGAGTTGTCGAGATATCTGCTGTTGATTATCAGGCTCTTGCACGATATCAGGATGCAGATTCTGAACTGCAAGACTTATTACTTCAAGGCTCCAGTTTAAAGCTGAAAAAGTTGAAGTCAATCGACAGCGATATACCTGTGTATTGCGACATTTCAATTGGAGAACCTCGTCCACATATTACTCCACAACTTCGCAAACAAGTTTTCGACATATTGCACGGCCGTTGTAATAGGTATTCACAAGCCCGGCAAGAAAGCTACGCTTCCCTTAGCTATCGCCCCATTAATTCGCTAGATACTTTAGGTAAACTTTACGGCGGCTCCTTCTGAATCGTCTCCAGGTCACTATTACAGATCTCAATTTACCGCCTGAGCATTTTTGGATTTCGTGCCAAACGTTCTTGTACATATCAAGTACTCCGCCTCACGGAGTAAATTTTCTCTAATTTTAACGCTGATCCGAAGCCGAACCCGAAAAAAACTAAACCAAAACGTACAATAGTTGTCTTTTTCGATGTTGCCAAGGCCTTCGATAAGGTCTGGCATAAAGGGCTCGTATACAACTTACGTTTAGCTTGTGTACCCGATAGGTTAATTCACATCATTCGCGATTATCTTACCGATAGAACCTTCCGTTTTAGAGTGGACGGTGCACATTCATCACCTCATCCGATACGCTCAGGTGTGCCACAAGGCTCAATACTCGCGCTCACGCTCTTCACTCTGTTCACAAGAGACCTACATGAGCTCCCGGGAGTTGAGGTATGTTGCTATGCTGATGATACAATTATCTAAGCTTCTGGGTGACGGCTACATTGGCTCAGGAAATGCATCGGAAAAGCCGTTAGCACACTCAGTGATTGGTTTCTTCGATGGCATATAGAAGTAAATCCCGAAAAAAGCGTCGCGATAATTTTCGATCCTAAGAAACGCACTAATAAACTAACGCTCATCAAGCTATACGAAACCGAGATACACTGGGCCGGCAAGGTCAAATATCTCGGCGTCACTTTAGATAAACACTTAAATTTCGATTTACACGCAAAATTAGTGCCAAACAAAGCCGCTATGGTCTTGGGTCGTCTCCAAAATTTACTTTGCCATAAGAGTAAAATGTCCCTCTGACATAAACTCACTTTATATAAAACTTGCATCCGTCCGATTAGTTTGCAGTTGTCCGGTCTTTGCACACGCGCAAAATCGTATTCATAAGTTGCAGGTTCTCCAGAACCGAGCTCTACGTAAAATCACCATGGTACGTCCGGAATAAAGATGTCCACAGGGACCTGGAGATGCTTTCTGTCTGTGCGTATATAAAATCGCTCACACTTAGTTATTTCGAAAAAGCCGCGAAACATCCCAGCCCGTTAGTGGTATCCGCCGCGAACTATGAACCCGTACCCAACACTGCGCAGTATAGAAGACGACCGCGACACATTTTTACCGACCCTCCTGATTCAATCACGTCAGCGAACGATCAGTACCAGCCTGTCTCTTCAAACAGAGCGTGTTCACGCCCACGCTTGCGTAACCACAGATCACGCCGCCGTGGTCTGGGGGTAAATTTCGTTCCCGCACACCAGATTAGGCCTCCCTCGACAGCCTAGGTTCGTTCTCTCTGGGCGTGGAGCCCTTGAGTACACTGCTCACGCGATGCAGTGACACAAAACCTTACATCACTACTACAACATCACCTATACACACGTGCACACCGACACGCTTACACGCCGTTTTTCTTTTTCAGAGAAAAAAACCACAAAGAGTTCAACCATTATTTTTTCCCTATCCTATCCTATATAGTTTAATGTTTCCGACACAAAATACATATAGTAATTGTTGAGGCTTGCATGCTTGGTACACATGCTTGTTTCAATAACTCATATACGTATATCTAACAAACATACTCCATATCGTAAACCACGTAATGAAATTTACCCAATTTGGTTCAGTACATCTTTGGTTAGAGCACTCAGAGAAAAATCGAAAATTCATTACAGATACAAAAAATATGGCAATTTAAGAGATAAATTAGAATTTAACGTTCTGAGAAGTCGTTGTAACGTATTAATCAAGGATTGCTTTAATAATTTTAAGAACAACGCAGCTGCTAATTTGCGTAAACAGCCAAAATACTTCTGGGATTTCATAAAAAAATCGAAATCTAATAATAATTCAATTCAGTGGAAAAGCAATAGCAAACATGTTTTCAAAATATTTTCAAAAAGTTTACGAGTCAATTCCTACAAACTTTACGTCACGCCAGTTACCATCACACTTCAGTATTCCTTACAACCAAGCTCCCTTCTACAAATGTTCAATACAGGAAAATGAAGTCTTAAATCATTTAAAATTATTAGATCCTAAGAAAGGACCTGGCCCAGACTTGATACCACCAATTCTACTTAAAAACTGTGCTCAATCATTGTATAAGCCACTATCACATATCTATAATGTATCTCTTGATACGGGAGTATTTCCAACTAAATGGAAAGAAGCATTTGTAACTCCTATTCCCTAAGTCGGGGAAGGTTGATGATATCGCAAACTACAGGCCTATATCCCTACTATCTGCTTCTGGTAAGGTATCGGAGTCTATAGTGCGCGAACGACTATTTTTTCATTTTAAACAAATATTGAATTTGAATCAACATGGTTTCATGCCGAAAAGATCAACTAACACTAACTTTATCGATTACACGTCAGAGGTCATAGAGGCCATTGATTGCCAAAACGAGGTGCATGCTATCTATATGGATTTTACAAAAGCTTTTGACTTAGTCAATCATAACTATCTATTATTAAAATTGGAAAGCTTAGGTATTCATGGTTCACTACTAAGATGGTGCGAATCATATATTAAAAACAGATCACAGTTAGTAATGGTTCGAGGTTTCAGCTCTCAAAAGTATAAAGTTCCTTCTGGCGTCCCGCAAGGTTCTCACTTAGGACCGCTGTTATTTTTAGCTTTTATAAACGATATTACTAGTATTATACATTCCAACCACCAACTATATGCAGATGATCTAAAAATATATCGTACAGTCACAAACAGCTCTGATATCGACATACTGCAAAATGATATAAACAACATTCAGGAATGGTGTAACTCAAATCATATGATACTTAATGCAGATAAGTGTATCCATATAAAACTTACAAAAAAGAAAATGCCAACTCCAGCTGTTTATTATATAAATGGTACTGCACTTTCCGAAGTTTCTTCATTTCGAGACCTAGGCATCACTATAGATACCCAATTAAACTTTAGATCACATATAGATAACATAATTAAAAAATCGTCACAATTGGCAGGTTTTATAAATAGACAAACGAAACTGTTTAGACAACCATCCTTAACAATTTTACTTTACAATACATTTGTTCGTGGCATCTTAGAATACTGCAGTACTGTATGGAACCCCTGCTACCAGGTCCACATTGACAGAATCGAGCGAGTCCAAAAGCAATTCTTATATCATCTAGCATTCTTTGATAATCAGTGTCGTACTCTAGATTCATATAATAAGCGGCTACTACATTACAAAGTGGAGCCACTGCATATTCGTAGAAAAATGGCTGATGTTGTTTTTCTGTACAAGCTAGTTCATGGACATATAGATGCTCCGCAGATATTAAAAAAACTGCCCTTTTGTGTTCCTCGGCCTTCAAGTCGCTTAAGTAACCGAAAAACATTTACCTTACCACAATCGAGAACCAACTTGGGTCAGCATTCTCCCGTTTATCGGATGTGTTCGTCATATAATAAGATTGAAAAAGATATAGATTTGTTTCTCTGTTGTCCTTTAGCCTCATTCAAAACTAAATTAAAGCAGTGTTATCGTAATGAATCTTAAAATTATTTCATATATTATTATATACTTGTATAACCATTCAT
This sequence comes from Antheraea mylitta, assembly GCA_014332785.1. Taxonomy (NCBI): domain Eukaryota; kingdom Metazoa; phylum Arthropoda; class Insecta; order Lepidoptera; family Saturniidae; genus Antheraea; species Antheraea mylitta. The sequence continues at coordinate 579,101 of JACEII010000151.1, read as the reverse complement.
TTTCGCCTCGCCTTTGTTTTATGTATTAGTTTTTTTTTTTGTTCTCTGTAAATGAGTACTTTGTAAGTTAAATTTTAATTTTAGTTATTTTGTTTTTATGTTTTCTTACGCATACGCACCGTTTCAACAGTGTAAGTTGTGTTTACGTCCAGAAGTGTTTAATTTTTAAGTATATTTTAAGTGTAATATAAATTCAAATTGTAAAATTAAACACAGTTTCGTAGACCAAATAAAAAAAAAAAAAATTAAAAAAAAAAAAAAGTACCAACCGAAGCATCCGTGCCCGGTCAGCACCTGCACCAGACGGTACGTCAGGGAGCCCCAGCCCCTATTCACCCAGGCCGACGGCGTCTATGGTAAATCTTCCGTAACGCTCGTCCGCCAGGTGTCGGCCCCACCTCTCTAATTGCTCGCTGCAGGCTGTAGCCCGCAGCGCAGCGATCTCCCTGGGCACCGGAGGTTGACCTCGGGATTTTCCTGCCGCCTCGTAATTGTACACGGCGGTAAGAGTTTCCGCCTCCAGCTCCCAGGGTAGAGAGCCCGCGAGCACCATGGCCGCCGCCGAGGACACCGTGCGGTACCCGCGGATCTCCCTCAGCGCCATTGTGCGCTGCGCTTAGCGCAGGACGCGAACGTTTGTGGCGCTGAGGGAGTCCACCCACACCGGCGCCCCGTAGGCGGCCATGGCCCTCACCACCCCAGTATAAAGACGGCGGCAGGCAGCGCCCGGCCCTCCCATGTTCGGGAGAAGGCGGCCGAGCGCCGCCACCGCTCCTACTATACGCGGTCCGAGCCCCTTGAAATGGGGCTCGAATCGCCAACGCCCGTCCAGGGTGAGGCCCAGATATTTCATCGTGGACCCCACCCTGATACGTACTTCTCCCACCGTTATGTGGGCCCCAGGGTGTGGCCCCTGCCGAGGTCCGTGGAACAGCAGGGCCTCGGTTTTTTCGAGGGCCACTCTGAGGCCCAGTCGGCGGATGCGCCCGACCACGAAGGTCGTAGCCAGCGTGGTCAGGCGCACCAGCTCCGTCCATTCCCTTCCCTGGGCTACGACTAGGGTGTCGTCCGCGTAACATATTAGACGCGCTCCTAATGGGAGCGCGCCGCGGAGCACCCAGTCATAGCCCAGGTTCCACAACAAGGGCCCCAGGACCGAGCCTTGTGGGACTCCACAAGGAGTCCCACGTCGGACCGTCCGCTCTCTGCTGTCTGCGTAGACGACCTCCCTACCCTCGAGGTACGCCTCCAACAGCCGCCACAGGTACGGAGGCACCCCGAAGAATCGGAGCGCCTCCCGTATTACTCCATGCGGCAGGCTGTTGAAGGCGTTGGCGATGTCCAATAACACCGCCAACAGCCTCTGACCCGGGAAGTCGCCTGTGCAGAGAGCTCCTTCAGGAGGCTCAAGGCGTCCAATGTTGAACGCCCCGACCGGAAGCCGAACTGGACGTCGGACAAGTTGGGCCCTATGTCTTCCAGGTGCCGGACGACCCGGGACGCGATCACCCTCTCGAGCACCTTCCCGGTGTCGTCCAGCAAGACGATGGACCGGTATGCCAACGCGCTGTCCGGAGACCGGCCCGCCTTAGGGATAAGGACCAGCCGCCCCGTCTGCCAGGGCTTCGGGAACTGTCCTTCCGCCAGACAGCGGTCGAACAGCCCCCGAAGCCGCTCCCCGAAGTGCCCCATGCAGAAGGCCAACACCCGGCCCGGGTCACCGTCCGGCCCAGGCGCCGTCCGCCTGCCGCGGAGGCACTCGACCGCCTCACCCATTTCCTCCTCCGACACCGGGGGAGGACGGTCGAGCAACTCCGCCACAGGCGCGAAGCACGAGGGTGGCGGCATAGGAGGAGGAGGGCGCTCCGGAGGGTCAGGGAACAACTCTCCCACGACAATCTCGGCCACCTTTGGCTGAAGAGTTTCCGTCGTCGGAGGCATCCGGCCCCGGAGTTGTTTCCGGACAATCCGGTACGGGCGCCCCCACGGGTCGCTCTCCAGCGTCTGAAGGAGCTCCTCCTATGCCGCCTCCTTGGCCCGGCTGATGGCGGCCTGCAGAGACTTCTTTTTCTGTCTGTATTCGCCATACAGCCGGGCCTCTTCCTTGGGTGCCCTGACCCTTCTCCGGCGGCTACGCCCGTACAGCCGCCGGGCCACAGAGCAGGCCGCCCGGAGCTCCGCGAGCTCGGGCGACCACCAGTACACCGCCCTTTTATCAGGGCGGTGTGTGCTCCACGGCATCGACGCGTCGCATACTTCCGTGAGAGCATCACGGAAGCGGGCAGCGGACGCGTCGATATCCTCACTGTCCAGGGGGGGCGAGGCCCAGGCCTGGACGATGGCCGCCTCCTCCGCCTTCTCCCTGTCGAGGCAGCTCATCGCCCAGCGGGTGAACGTCGCACCCCTCCTGGGACGGTCGACCGGCTCATGATAGGAGGTGGAGACCTCGAACCTGATATAGCGGTGGTCCGATAGGGTCTCCACCTCCTTTTCCACCCTCCATCCACGGATACGGCGTGCGACCGACGGGGAGGCGAATGTGACGTCCACGATCGACCCTCCGTTGTGCCGCACGCACGTATAGACGCTCTCCCGGTTGAGGAGGGACAGCTCGTGTTCGGCTGCCCATTCCTCGAGCGCCTGGCCTCTCGGGTTCGTTGTCGCCCCTCCCCACGCCCTAGACTTGGCGTTAGGATCGCCGAGCAGGACGACAGGGAGCGGCGCCAGCCGCCTCACGACCGGCCCCAGGGAGTCCAGAAAAGACTGGAACTCCACCAGGGGCCGATTCGGGGAAAAATAGACACCGAGGGTTGCGAGTCCTCGTGAGGCGACCGCCACGAACCCGTCACCCCTCTCCTTGACAGAGAGGGGCGAGCCCCCTCCAGACAGGACGCTATTGACCTAGCAAGATCTTAACAGCTTCACCGGACTACGGTTTTTTATGCTGTTTTCAATGATGCATGGGGAAGGTTTAGGTAAAATTTGTCGAAATTTTCTTTTTATTATCAGGGCGGGACGTCTGCCAAGCTCGCTAGCTTAAAATAATATAACGCTTTAGTTAGTTATTTCCGCGTAGATATCCCGTGAAAATGGGTTTAACCTATTTGGAGATTACACTGGGGAGGAAGGCTTGAGTAACAAAATAAAATAATATAAAATAGTTACTACTTATGCGGTGAGTTATCGGCCAGTGAAATTCCTGGTAAATGTGGTGTTCTTTCTTCTTATGTTTTGCAGGCTCTTGCGCACTTTTTTCTTGTTTTCGTTTTTTTTATTGTGTACGTCAAAAACCGTATCTGTGAGCAGTTATTGGGAGATTTTTATTTATTTATTATTATTTTGTACAGTTATTTTTAATGATGTTATTGCCTGTACGGCGCTTTCATTTTGGTCCTTTAAGGCCATCTTTAAGTTATAATCCACAATGTCCCGCGCCGGAGCGTCCACGGCTCGATGGATGAACCCACTAATCGCGTCGTCAGTCATGTCGGTATAGTACATACAAGTGTCAGTGTGCCTGGATATGGCTACTATACCATGTGAAACGCTATCGTGAATTTGCATTCTTCTGCCCTTTGTTTATAAGATTTTGTGAAATTAGGTTCAAACATATCGGATATTCTGCTGTTGCCGAAGGCTGATTAAAAAATCAAATCAAAAATTGCAAACAAAACTAGTACTTTACCAATAAACTTTTTGCAATAGAAACTTACCACGTTACCATGGCAAGGTATATAACGCTAAAACGAAGCGAAAACCCCTAAATGGAAAAAAAAACGTCTGCTTTTGGAACATTCATCATTGGTGCTCCGCTCCTATTGGTTTTAGTGTGATGATAAAACCTTCCTCGACAAATGAGCTATCTAACACCGAAAGAATTTTTTAAATCGGACCAGTAGTTCCTGAGATTAGCGCGTTCAATTAAACAAACTTTTCAGCTTTATATATTAAGTATAGATATGACGTTCTACACCAGTGTTTCGCAACGTCGGGCTCACGCACTATAGGGTGCCACCCCTTTTGAAAGTTATGGGGGCAATTTAAAAATCTACACAAATTTAACCCTTTCGCTTTGTTTATTTAAATACAATGCTAGATATCGGTGACAAATTTAACACAAAGGGCAGATTCTTAAAAAAATGCTGTTAATAATTAGTAGGTATTAATTCGTTTGATTGACCAAAATATCAATTGGGTGATTAGTGTCATCAAGTCAAGCAAGTTTTTCATTATAGCCCAGTCAAAATAGACATTCAAGGTTACATTAATTCGCACAAAGCTGAAAATTGGCATGAATGTTGGGAACACTATTACAAACAATTTGTCAAAAGTACCAATCGATCCGAATTGTGCAAAAAGATTTATTCAAGGTCAACTGTTACAAAAATCGATATTTTGCATTTTCCTGCTAAACGGTAAGTTTTATCATAAAAATAGATAAGACAAATATTATTCATCATACAATTTTTATAGACAAAAATTGTTTATTCATTTTTTTCCCTAAGAATGATTATTTCGGAGATATAGCGATGCAAAAAGTCGAAAAAGTTGTGTTCTTCATAAAATGTACACATTTCCACGCTAACCGTGATGTAGTGCACTTGGCGCGTTTTTTTTAACGTGGTTCCCCGGCAGGCTTATTCCACGATCTCCTGTGATCCTATTGAGTTATAATATTGTATCGAATTAAAAATAGTACTATTGGAAATGATGAAAGCAGTGTAAGTCATAATTTATTTGGGAAAATTATTCGTCTGATTGATAATCATCTAATGGAACTTCAACCATGCCGTCTTCTTCCTCTTCGTGCTAGGTACAAGTAAATTGTTCAAAGAGCGATGCATCAGATGTCTCCTCACATATATCGGAAGAATCCTCTTCTACTGGCGATTCCACATTGGAGCACGATTGGCCTCGACAACTGCTACATGCTATTAATCAAAACAATCCAACTTTTTTGCAGCCGCATTTAACATTACACCCTGTTTTGCAATTACAAAAAAATTGTATTGGAAGTTTTTCCGGTGCAGGTGGGAGTAAGGTCTGACCTGGTTCCAATATATCGTCAATTAACTTTCAACCCCAATCTTCTGGGTCTAGCCATACTTGAATTTGATAATATACCGGAAATAGATATTGATAAGCAGAAGCAGAGGTTGGAGGGAGACAAGCTAATTGTACTCGTTTTTTGTTATTTGCATTTTTTACAAAAAATAAATATCGATAACATAAATATAACTCATCTAAGCACGTAATTTTTTTTTGAAGCTCCGTATACAGAAAGAAGGAAGCGAATTCCGTTGGTGATTACAGCTTGTAGAGGTACTTTCTTTAAAAACGTCAGTTTATATTCTTAGAACTGTATAATATTTATGTACACGTCACAAAAACTAATATTTTTACTTGTATTATCGTTCTGTTATGTATATAATGGTAATTGACATACATATTATGAAGAACACAACTTTTTCAATTTTTTGCATCGCTATATCTCTGAAATGGTGATTCTTAGAGAAAAAGCGTAAAAACATTTTTTATAGATAACTGTATGATGAATAATTTTAGTCTTATCTATGTTTATGATAAAACTTACCGTTTAGCTGGAAAAAGCCAAAAATCGATTTTTGCAACAGTTGACCTTGAATAAATTTTTTGCACATTTGGGATCGTTGGGGCTTTTGACAAATTGTTTGTAATAGTGTTCCCAACATTCATGCCAATTTTCAGTTTTGTGCGAATTAATGTAACCTTTCCCCTATTTTTAAAGCTAAATCGACCGGGCTATTATACATTTTCAAATTTTATTTACGAGGTTTTGATAACAATTTCCTAATTATCTCTTCCTAAAATTTATCACTTATATTTCTTAATAGGGAACAAAACAAATTTTAAAGGTTAAAAATAAATAGAAATTTTAGAAATGTTAAGGTGGGCCATGGCCTAAAAAGTTTGGGAAACACTGTTCTACACTGAAACAATAATTAAATAAACATTGCGTAACCCGAGACTTACTTTAGAATATCATGACTTAATAAGGTGTGTTCTGACCCCGAAGGAGATCCTTTCAATTACTCATCCTTAGTTACAGAGATATTTTAGTTAGAATATGACGTTCTGCATTGTAGCAATAAGCGAGTATACTTTGCCTACCCTTTAGTTTGTATAAAAATGAATCTTATTAAAGCTTAATTTTCAAAATGAAATATTTCGAATTCGTATACACAGTGGAGGCGGCGATCCGATTTACATTTTCCTCTGGAGTAAATTCGTAAAGGGTCCTCGCAAAATGTAAATCTGGTTAATTAATTACAAAGGTTGAATTAAATACACGAGATTCGGAAATGCAATTTTATTACTTCACAAGCATAGTCTTTACAATAAAAGTTATGAAACATTCGTTTCGTTCTCGAACTCGGACCTCTGTTGAGTAATGTTATACTGCATCAGAAATAGTAGAGCCGCGGCGGAACGCTCGCACGAGAGAACCAGCTCTCTCGACTAGTTACTTCACCTCAAAACAACACATATTTAAGTAATATTCAATAATAATTTTCCTACAGATATACAATACACATGTACAATAGAGTAGAGCAGAGCACATTCTATGGGGCGCACTCAGACTTATCTCCAGAGTTTAAATCTATAATTGCAAGCTTAGAATTCACGAATGCTGAGCTAAGTTCAAGCCACGAAATTCTGCGACTTACGAGAAACTTGGATATTACTTATACGTATAAAAAAGTGTGAGAAAATATGAACGTGACATTTATATACTTTTATGATTATCACTATTCTAATTGGTTTTGCATTACATGTTGTTTATTTTCAATTTGTTTTTTACAATCAAAGACACAGACTTAACACGCGGTGTTGAAACAAAGCTAATCACAAGATTAGCGTAATTAGATTGAAATTCGAAAGCTAAGATTGTGCTGAGTATTGAGCCTAGTTTAAGTTGATCTAAGGATAAGGCTGAGTGCGCTGTAAAGATTTCACCCATAGAGTTATAGTTTTCAGCGTCGCTACTCGCAGTACGATACGAGCTGTCGCCACGACTCAGTACATTATAATAATACAGCGTAACTGTGAATAACACATAATTAATAATGAAGCATTTCACGAGTTCGTCGATAACATCCTTATATATGATGAAAAATTTAAATAGTTAAGAGGAAGAAAGCAAATGACATTATAAGTATTGCGACACTGAGACGGACTGACGTGCTTTGTCTATTATATTACTTAATGTAACGTATTGATATACGTGAGGTTGTTTCACGAGGGACAAGTATTTGTTCCCTCAGTGTGGCCACTACACTCTACATTTGCAATGTTTACCAATAATCACAAGCGTTCTTCATTCGTCACTGACAATTCTTATTATTCAATATAACGTTCAGAGTTTAAGATAGTCCTCTGTTACTTCCGCCAGCAGTTTTAATTTATGTATTCGGAGCACCTCGCCTCTAATATCTACAAGTACACGCTATATACCAATCTAATGCAGCTCCCAAGCGAGTTTAATTCTAAAGTACCAATTGTTTATATATTAACTATGCTTATTGCAACCAAAAATAATATCTGCCTAGAATAACATTAAAAACAATAATGTGATCACAATCGATACGCACACACATACATACACACAGGCAGGCGGAGTCGCGCGCGCGCACTAGCGACACTCCGCACATACACTCTCTATCTCATACTATACTTGTTTATATATTCCTTATATATTCAGTTGAATTACTATTCAACTGCCGCGAACACCTATTCTCAGATTCGATCAAAACCACCTTCTCTTCTCTTCTTTTCCTTCCATCTCGTCACTCACACACACACACACACACACACACACAGGGAGTGCGACTCGTACGAATACGACACACACGAACGTACATATCTTATACATATATTTATTATATTTGGTACTCACTAAATTAATAAACCACACGCGTTCACACTCATCACAATCTGATATAACATAAATTCTGTACTGGACTCCTAAATATTAATCTTATAAGGGAATAAATAGCACAAACAGACAGACAGACAGACAGACAGACGCACAACACCGGAGCGGTTCGAGTCGCGGACGCATACATTTACTTGCTCATTGCAATTCTATAATCAAATATTAAACTACAGTCTATGTCTTAAGTATTTTGACGAACGTTTTAAATATTTTTTAACAATCAAATTATATATATCTCTATGTACTGGTAAATAAATAACAAATATATTAATTATCCCATTCTATATCTTAAATGGCGGCTGCAATATTCAAAATATTCTGGAGTACGTAATTTTTTTGTTTTCTAACTGACTACGCTACTGACCTGGCAAAGTCTTAACAGCTTCACCGGACTACGAGTAAGTGAAAATTCAAGTGAAATTATTTATATATCATCTCTGTTGTTGTAGAAACCGCGTCGCGTCACTCCTTAACCAATTAATCGAAGGGTTTCCTACAACTAATCACCGGCGAACATCATCAGCACCATCACCAGCACCGGTGGTCACTTCACACAAACCTACATCTCAGGATTACGGGACAGGACACTTTCAGATCCTAACCGACATCTTTATATATTGCGCCCGCGATCAGAACTCACAATTTTAAAATATTTCCATTAAATTCTGTCATATAATATTACAGGTCATGTCAATCACTCTATAACCAGCACTTGATACCGTCATTATATCGTTATAAAATAGATAAGTAGTATTTACAAGCAAATCCGAGCGGAGCCCTCGCACTGTCCCTTACCCCCCCCCCCCCACCCCCTAGCGCCACACACTCACACTCACTCTCCTCTCACACTTTCTTATTACATACTATTTCGTTTCAGTTTAAAATAATTCAATATATACTGACGTCAGGCCGAGTATATACAATATGATAGTACGATCACACATACAGTTATGTACAGAGTGATGATATTAATAACGCACGTGACATGATTACGTGTCGGTAACTACACGCTGTGACGTCAGCAAACCCTTTGTTACACGTCACTACACTCTCAAAGCGATAATATGGTTATTAGGATGGGCCAAAAAAATTTTAATTTTATTTTTAGTTACCACGAAATTATCATCCATGAGGAAAAAACTTTTGGTAAAGTTTGAGCTCTTAATATTAATTTTTAGGGGTGTCACACATCGTGATTTTCAATTTCCCATTTAAATTACAATTTTTTCTTTTTCGAATTTTGATACATCTCAATGAGTTATTCTGTGGTAATAGTAAATACATAATTTTGTAGGAAATTAAACGGCTTACAAAAAAAAAATTAATATAATTTTTCGCTAAGTCGACTCGGTTAAAAATAAATTAAAAGTTTTTTTTGGCCCACCCTAATGGTTATCAGTAGCATATAAATATTCACGAATGAGTAGCGCGTGTATACGTTACCACAGAGGGTGGCAGGCGCGCTTTAAAATAGTATATAATAATAAGTTTATTGTATAAAATAAATGTAAAACTTAATATGTACGTAAGATTTAAGTCGTAAATAAATAGCGTTCGTAGCGAACCGGCGTCGGTGTGGAGTGCTAGAAGAGGCGGGCGCGGCGCTTGAGCTCGTTGCGGCGCCACTGCGGCAGGCGGTAGAAGTCCTGCCGACCCACCTGCAGGATCGCCTCGAACTCCGCGTCCGAGAGGTGCCGCTCCAGGTTCAGCCGGTCCACGTCGGGCGGCAGCCGGTAGTTCGTTATCAGCAGCAGGTGGTACGGGTACAGCTTCGCGGGCTCGTGCACCAGCAGCGACGTCGCCATGTTCGGCAGCGACCGCCGCGCGCCCCCCGCGCGACCCCCCACGCCCCCCACTCCGACCCCCGCGCCCCCCGCACCCCTCGCGCCCCCCGCGCCCCGCGGCATCACGCCCCCGTCTGTCGTCTAGAAAAAAACTCATCAAATTAATAAAATATAAAACATATCTTTTAATTACAAAATAAGTCTTACAAATGTAAGAGTTTATTTTCTGTTACTGACTGCTTGGACGCCTAACTAGAAATATTTTAAAAAAGCACCCACAGCTCGTTCTTTTTTTGAAATAACGGAATAACATTTCTTTCCTATCTTTTTTCTATTATTTTAGTAGCAATTCAAAATTTAACCTGAATTTTATTTTGTTCAAGATGGGCAGAATAATAGTTGTCTTGCGTCAACTTGGCAAATAATTGTTAATTTACATATAGATCATAAGTGGACGTACAGAAGAATAGCTCAACATTTAAACTGTTCTCTTCCAAAACTGTTTAATGCAATTAATCATTATAGAACACATAAAACAGTTGAAAATGTTCTTAGAAAGGTTCGACCAAGAAAAACCTCTCCATCACTAATCATTCATGTTGCTAAAAAAGACCCAATTGAAGGCTCCAAGCAGATTAAAAATTAAATTTTTTCGCCTGATGACCCGAGAAACATCTCATCAAAACTGATACGCAGAAGATTAATGGAAGGTAAATTGTTTGGAACACTTCGGAAGCTGTTCGACCGCTGTCTAGCGGAAGGACAATTCCCGAAGCCCTTGAGGACGAGGCGGCTCTGCTTTATCTCTAAAACGGGCCGCTCTCCAGAAAGCGCGCCGGCATCGGTATGGGCCGGTGCCCATCGTCTTGCTGGACGACACCGGAAAGGTACTCGAGAGGGTGATCTCCTCCCGGGTCGTCCAGCACCTGGAAGACGTAGGGCCGCACCTGTCCCACGCGCAATTCGGCTTCCGGTCAGGACGGTCAACAATGGATGCCCTGAACCACCTGAAGGTGCTCTCTGCGCTGGCGACCTCCCAAAGTCAAAAACAACTTGGCGGTGTCACTGGACATCGCCAACGCCTTCAACAGCCTGCCGCATGGAGTAATACGGGAGGCGCTTCGATTTTTCGGGGTGCCCCCGTACCTTCGGCGGCTGTTGAAGGCGTACCTCGAGGGAAGGGAGTTCGTCTACGCAGACAGCAGAGAGCGAACGGTCCGACGTGGGACTCCGTGTGGAATCTTATAAAGCTCGGTCCTGGGGCCACCGTTGTGGAACCTGGGTTACGACTGGGTGCTCCAAAACCCTAGTCGTAGTCCAGGGGAGGAAATGGGTAGAGCTGGTGCGCCTGGCCACGCTGGCCACAACCTTCGTGGTCGGGCGCATCCGCCAACTGGGCCTCAGGGTGGCCCTTGAAAAATCTGAGGCACTGCTGTTCCACGGGCCTCGACAAGGGCCACCTTCTGGGGCCCACATAGCGGTAGGCGGAGTACGTATCAGGATGGGGTCCCGGATGAAATATCTGGCCCTCACCCTGGACGAGCGCTGGCGGTTCGAATCCCACTTCAAGGGACTCGGATCGCGCATAGTCGGACCAGCGGCGGCTCTCGGCCACCTTCTCCGGAACATGGGAAGGTCGGGCGCTGCCAGCCACCGTCTGTATGCGGGGGTGGTATGGCGTTGAGGGAGATCCGCGGGTACCGCACGGTGTCCTCGGCGGCGGTCATGGCGCTCACGGGCTCTCTACCCTGAGAGCTGGAGGCAGAAATCCTTGCCGCTGTATACAATTATGCGGCGGCAGGAAAATCCCGAGGGCAACCTCCGGCTCCCAGGGAGATCGCTGCGCTGCAGGCTACAGCTCGTAGCGAGCAAATAGAGAGGTAGGGCCGGCACCTGGCGGACGTGCGTTACGGAAGATTTACCATAGACGCCGTCCGCCCGGTCTTGTCAGCGTGTGTGAATAGGGGCTGGGGCTCCCTGACGTACCGTCTGGTGCAAGTGCTGACAGGGCATGGATGCTTCAACTGGTACTTGCACCGAATAACGCACATGGAGACCACCGCTGCATGCCACGAGGGCGGCGCTGAGACGGACACCGCACAGCACACTCTCTCTGAGTGCGCCGCGTGGGACGATCAGCGCCGCGCCCTGGTTGCGGCGGTGGGGGACGATCTCTCGCTACCGGGTGTGGTTTCGGCCAAGCTCGGCAGCGAGAACGTGTGGGCTGCTGTGACTTCCGTCTGCGAGGTCGTCATCTCACAGAAGGAGGCGACGGAGAGGGCTCGGGAGGTAGATCCGCGAAGTGGCCCTCTTCGCCAAAGAAGATCAGCGGAGCGGGCGAGGCGTAATGTTCGTCTGCTCCCAACACCGTCGCCGAATCTGAGGGGATGGGTCGGGGGCGCCATCTCTTCGTTGCACGGGTGAGGCTGGCGAAGAGAGACTACTGGTCGTGTACCTAGTAGTCTCTCTATAGTAGGGCGAAGACTGGCGTTCACTCGCCAGGCTGCCGCAGGGGCAGTTTTTCAGGTTTGAGAGCAATCTCAACCCCTGGCTGCCTCTACAATGCGGCGGATGATACACCGTGGGGTTTTAGTCCGTGGGAGTCGACATAACCTATTCTCGCCCCCGGGAGGGTGGCGTATCCATAAAGGATTTCACCACGTTAATAAAAAAAAATTGTTTGGAAGAATCGAGAACATCGAGAGAAGCGATTACTATTCGCTAAAAAATATGTTGATTGGGCGGTAAGAGAATGGAAAAAAGTGTTATTTTCAGATGAAATAAAAATAAATATGACAAATTCCGATGGAAAGCGCTATGTCTAACATGTAAACAATGTTATATATAACACATCACGTAAACAATGCTTTTAATTATACAAGGAGTATAGCCAAGCACGGTGGCGGTAACATTAAAGTTTGGGGATGTTTTTCCGGACGTGGAGTTGAACCCATTTGGAAGATTGAAGGTACAATGGACCAATGACAATAAAAAAATATCTTAGAGCACACAACGATTCCCTACTTGAATGATCATCTGTCATTAACCTGGATCTTCCAGCATGATAATGATCCTAAACAATATATAATAACAATAATAGAGTAGAATAAAACATTGCTCACGTATTGCCAAAGGTGTAGCTTCAAATTTATGCAAATAATGAAAAAGATTGTGATTGTAAAAGCTTTACTTAAGAAACAATCATAGAAATTGTAAAACAAAATGAATTATTCACGTCGATTATTTACCACAGAATTTTAAAATCTGCCTTAAAAACACAAAAGGTGACGTGAACATATGAAGGAAATGAAAAGAAAGTATGGTTTAAGGTTTCAATTTGGTGAATTATTGTTACATGACACAGACATCAATAGAACATTATACTCTACATACTTGTAGTAAGAAGAAAAGTTTTTATAAAGATTTTGGTTATCGTTTGTTTAAATTGAAGCACGTTATCTTCTCCATAAATGATGTAGGTAGTTGAATGTAAAACTGATATGGTATATTAAAGTGATGTAAGTGAACTCACCACAGCACTCCTGTCCACGTCGGTGATGGAGCCGGCAGATACTGAAACAGGAAATACACCGTCAAGTGTTTACAGCGAGAACAACTCACTCCTACACACTTACCTTCTCGCTGGGCGCTGCACACCACGAGATCACTTACCACTACTTAATTACTTTATAATTACTCTTAACGTGATATGATTGCCGAACAATTTGAAATCAATTGATATTATCCTAAAAAATCAATATATTCTGCTAGATTTTTATTTATGATAAAAGTAATATCTATTAACTACTATGAGATCAAAGTAATGAAACAAAACTACTGTATATACTTAAAAAAAAAAACGGCACAAAATTAATTTTCGAAAAGGGAAGCTCTAATGTTTTTTGACTGTCCAGAAATTATCCAAGACAAGACATTTATGACAAAATGTGTTATTTTAATCCTTGTCAATATTCTATTAGCTCATTTTTATAATAATAGTAATAAATAAATATGTTTATGTACATTTCAACAATATTCCATCAGAAGCAAATTGATTAAAATACGACAAGTTTCAATGAACAATTTGGTTTAAAACTACATATTAATTATTTACTTAGGAAAAATATATCACACCTGTCTAATGGCAGATGCAAAGTTTATAAGATGAAATAAATATACATTTTCGCTTAATACTTAAATATGTAAAGTTACTTTCAAATTATATACAAGAATACTATAACATAAGAAATTATCGATAATATGACATAAATAGCAATAGAATTATTGTTATGAAATAATTAGAAAATGCTTGTTCGTAAACAAATGAGCAGAACGAGTGTGTACACATGTATCAAGGTTATGTTTAAACGAAATTAATATAAAGTGTAATGGATATATATAATATTTGATATAGTATAGAATAGTGCTAGTACTAATGTTGATAAGCGTTGCGGACTCGCTCATGACGTCACACCGACACGCACAATGCAAACAAACAAACAAACGGCTGTTCGTCTCGCTCTCGCGTACGAGCGTGTTAATTAGTATGAAAGAAGCGAAGCGAGCCGGTACTTACTGCACAGGTCCGTCCGCACTGTGCGCACAAAATAACCCAACATTCCATTATATTGTCAGTTAATACATAAATACACGTACACATCATTCTTATAATTCTTTCGGAATTAACTAATAAAATACTCTATTATTAACTGAAATCTAACAAATAAGACTCGATATGAGAAATGTATTCGGGGCGAGAATCAGGGTTGTATTGAACCGCTATACTCGTTGGTCTAATTCTCCTGAATACTGATTCCGACACTGTAGAGTATGAAAGTGTTGCGATGAGTGCAATACGCTAGGGTGTACTCACTGTCTGACTTGCCGCTGCTGAAATCTGTGCTATGCGTTTTGTCCCCGAGGCCGCTGAACGTGAAGTCACCCTGAAAGCGTGATAAATTACCCTATAATGTACTGCAGTTATCTTAGGTACTTTCAATGTATTTAAAAATTAAAGTAATTGTTGAAAGTCTTTTCAGTTAAATAATATAGTAGAGCTCTGGAGGATGAGTATTCATGTCAGTACAAGTTGGCATTTGCATATTCATCGATCTTTTTTAAATCAGGGAATGATTTCACATGAACAGTATGCCTTTCTGTGATGTAAATATCTGATGCTGAGAGATCAAAAGTTTATTTACAGAAATAACAAATTTACAGCAAAAATTGGCGGTTTTGTACGACGAGTCATCGTAACTCAGATATTACGTGTTTCCATAAAACATTAAGTGAATGTCAATTTATTTAATTACATTTTACTGTAACTCCGTTAAGATAAGGATGGACAACATTTTGTAGTGTGGTTTCACAGGCGGTAACTGTTAGATAGCTATGTAAATAAACGTAAACGTTGTTATTACTAAGTAAACATGAACGTTACATCGTTTTGATGTATGAGACGTATTCACAACCTTCCTCCTTTCCTCAGTTGTAACTTTTGTAGTGTAAACTGTAATATACAAATCTATATAAATAAAATAAGAACGTAAATCTAACGTGTTTGTACTTTTTAAATTTTCGTGAAAAAATAGGTTGCTGGTGTCAGGGATAAGTAAATAACATACATTTTAATTATTTTTAAAAAACTCTGTTTTTATGAAAATGCATCGTTACTAAAGTACTGTGTTCACAATAAAACTACATAAAGTATATCTTCGAGAATAACTTGGTCTTTGTTTCATTAAAATCGGTTCATTTTATCAAAAGTTACTGCAGTTTGAATGATGACGCGACCTTAGTGCGATAGAAGAGTAGTAATTTATATTAACATTGAAAAGCTGGAGGGTTTGTTTGATTGAACAGACTAATCTCAGGAACTACTGGACCAATTCGACTTCAGTATTAGACAGCCTGTTTATAATAAAAAGCTATAAATAATATATAATAAAATTAAGACCAATAGGAGTAGAGCATCACAGAAGAATGTTTAAAATCGTTTTTTTCCCTTTGAGAGCTTCCGCTGCGTGTCAGCGTTGGCCCAAGTAAGTATTCCACACGGACAAAGTCACGGGCAGAAGCTATCTTAAACAATTCTGTATTTATATTAGCATGGTTCACGCTTTTGTAACAATAACATGTAGTTTGGATGTGTGTATATAGAGGGCACTCACTGCGGTGCTCGAGGAGAAGGTGTGCGAGCGCGCCGCCAGCCCGTACCCCGGACGCGGCGTCACGCGCAGCGCCGACACCACTGCAACACTACGCGCTGTACCCCCCGCCCCGACCCCCTGACCCCCCGCACTGACCCCCCACCGAGTGTGTACCGTGTGTGTAGTGTGTGTAGTGTGTGCAGTGTGTGCAGTGTGCAGTGCCGGTACTCACGTTGTGCCTCGCGACGCGTCCCGGCGCGGGCAGAGTGCTGGAGCGCGCGGCGCCGCTCGCCGGCCGCTGCCGCGCTACGTACGCACACACACACACGTACACGACAACCATACATATAGATAGCACGATGCGCTACAAAGCGGACCGGACGCCTCTCCGAACACTTTGCTACGACATCTACTCGCAGCGAAACTATTCCGAGAAACGTCAACTGCACAGTGCGACACTCAACGACTCTAATTCAATATAATAAATAAAAGAAAGTGTCGTTACAAGGCGACGCGACGCGGACAACATTCACACATCAGCTAATTTTATTTCATTATTTTAAAGGTTTCGTTATTACTCGTAATCATTTTACTGTAGTTGTCCACACCGCGTTTCAAACATTACATCATTTTCATGTCCATAACTAATACAATAACCATTTATCAGACATTTACAATCGATACATAAAATTATATTTAATGAAATTATTGGACACTCTTATTCAAAATGATGCAAAAAGCCAATACGACGTAATTAGCAGCAAAATAAAAATAACAATAATATAAAGTAAGGTTTCTCAAAGTCGGTTCACGATACATTTGATCGTTTGTATTTTATAAATATGAAACAAAGAGCCGAGATTATATCTAACAGTCCGAAGTTACAATAATTTTGTTAGATAGATACATAATAAAAAAATGAAAAAAGAGTTTAGCAGCAGCTCTTTTTGCTCCCAGGACTGAGTGCCTCAAAACGTTCGCAATCCTTGGCATTGAATAAACAATCAATGTGTACAAAGAACATGAGGTGCCCGGACGTGTACTGCCACATATATCGTTAATAAAATGGTACGTAAGCTAATTGTAGTCATACTTAAGAAAAACACTGAAAAATGTAAATAAATATGTAGCAGGCAAACGTCAATATATAGTGATATAATTCGTTTATCAATTAACACCAATTCCTTTATTGTATAGGTTTCACTATCAAATCAAGTGTTTTCTCTCGGCGCCCTATCCTAGCTAACCACTCAACATTGATATAGTCAATAGACATAAATATAATTAAAACATCCACGACATGACACTATGTGTTGGTAATTTAAATGTTTACTTTATACCCGCGAATAATTAACTTCAGCTACCTGAGAATGGTAAATAGAAGTGCCCTACGGCTCACATCTTGGTATTCTCTGCCCTAAACTGTAGTAGTACTCAGGGTGTCGAACAGGAACCGTTACTAGACGCACGTTTATATTCACATGGAGCTAACTCTCTATATCACGTGTATATGTGTTTATCATAAATTAATAAAGTAGTTATGCTGTTAGTATTGTATTAGCTTATGAATAGTTGTAGAAGCGGTACACAGTGTACTACTACAAGCGGACTCCGAGCACACGAACTCTACTATCCTCCACTTTGAATATCATTCATGTTATTTGATTATTTGTTAGGGTCGGCCAACAAAATCGACTATTTTTTCAACTTCATATTCTGAGAAATAGGTTGGTAGATACCACAATTTTTTTTTCTCCAAGTATGAATACCTTTAAAACGGTTAATTTGATCGACTAATCATAAAAGACCAGTGCAGTGAATTGCCTATGAGACTGTGAGGTGCTCATAATATCATATTTTTTTGGTAACGACTTATAAAATTTATAAGAAAAAAGAAATCTGCCTGCAAATTAAACTACAGCCTTCAATAACTTTTAAACGGTGAGGAGGTTTACAAAGAGGAAGAAGACCTTTTTTGTAGAAAATTCAATTTCCTAGAAATATGTGAGACGAGAAATTTTTTCAAATAGTGAATACCGAGACATGAATTTTTGTTTAAATAATAATGAAAAAATAAAAAAAGGAGAGACGGAAGATTTTCTCATTAAAAGGTCATACTCAGAGAAAATTTTTTGAGGTGTTTACTAACCTATTTTTCAAAGGATAGAGCTAAAAAAAACGATTTTTTGGCCCAACATATTATTTATGTACTAATAATAAATCATTTAAAGAAACATGCTGTTGAACATGTGCTCGGCTCCGCTCGCGGCCTCAACTCTCTAAACGCTTACATAAATATAAACAGTAAGCCTTCACATACATGCAATATCATAATGATGCATTCACATGATTGACAACATATAAGAAAGGAGCAGTAAGCGCAAACATAACAACAGACTGACAAACATCATGATTTTTCACTAATATTTGTTATTTTTATTGAGAAATTAATTTCTTTATTTTAATTTTATTTTATTATCTTTCTTATATATATATATATATATTATGCATGTATACATATGTATATTTGCTTTACATTTTGTCAACTGCGTCCCGTTTTTAAAAAGTATTGTTTGATGACGTCAACATGAAGTAATACTATTTCAAAAATAGACATGAGGCAAATATTTTTTTCTCTAATATTTTATCAAATAAGAGTGTTAAACAAATGAACATTTTTATATTAGTTTTTGCAATTTTTTGAATATAATTACATACAAAAGAATATACAAAACGAGTTCGTTTTAAGTTCATGATGTTTGTGAATGAGTGTTACAATGAAAGCATAGAGTGAACGCAAAGAGACACGCGTTTTAAACATCGACGCGAACAACGAATCACATTTTTGAAACTATTTACTAAAGCAACAAACATTGTCACCGAATTATAAATACACTATTTGAGTAAACTGAAACATTATATTGGTTATTAATATATTTCATATCAAGTGTGTTATCACTTCAGAAAAAACAATTTAATGTGCTTCTTCAATAAGACACATCGAATATTCAACCAATGTTTGTAATACAAATATGAAATGTTTGATTTTTTTTAATGTGTCTAAAGTTTTAAATAAGATAATTGGATTAGTGTAAAGAAAGTGTATCTGGGAGTTCCGCGCGGGGCCCTCGCCCTCACTCCATTATGAAGGAGACGCAGTGCTTCGTTGTAAAGGAGTTGTATACACAGAGCTACCGGTATGTTTTCTTTATTTCAATTCAACATATCTTACAAAGAATTGTTATGTTATTATTGTGCCGCTGTACAAGTGATTGGTAACATATGTGAATAAAGCATAGGAATACAGAGCGCAGGCGCGACGGGGGAACTTGCACAACATTCATTTTTCACTACATTATAAATATTATTACGATTTTATACCAGAAATAAAATATGTACAACTAATATTATTAATGCAAGTAAAAAGATAACTTTTCAAAGTTCTCACGAAAATACTGGCTGAATAGCCGTGACGTCACTCCATAATACGTCAATCTCCCAAGGTGAGTAAGAACATGCATATCATAGAGTCAAACATTTAGTTTAGAGAACATTTTTTTTTTAAACTAACTACACTATTGACCTAGCAAGGTCTTAACAGCTTCACCTGACCACAACGGATAATATTTATTTATCCATGTATGTACTTAATTGTTTCATTTTAGTTTGCGGAATAACGTCCCTTTGCAATCAGTAGTGCGTTATCTTTGAATGTTATTTGTTTTAACATATTTATGATATAATAATTTTTGTGCGAGTTCCCCAACAACAAGTCGAGTAGGCGGAGCGACGCAATGTGGTCTCGCTCGCACTCGGTTGCCGGGCGCAGTCCGTTTCTCTCGAATGACGTCACAGGTTCAGTTAAACGACACGTTATAATTAGAATCGTTTGTAACTGGGGGCCTAACCAAGTCGCTTAAATTGATAAAATCACGTGATAAAGCGTTCAGATATGTCATCTCCATACATTTTTCGGTTTTTTATTTGTGTTAGTGATTGTAGATAAACGTGTTGGCTAGGCACCCAGGTTGTATAAACATGTTGAAGGTAGAATGTTAGAGCGTGAGTAGTTGCAGTTCTATGTCGGGTTACTGCATCACATCACCATGAGATTGTTACCAGCGGTCGGGGGGGTCTCGGAATGGGCAGAGAGGGGGTGTGGGGGTCACAGTGGGGGGTAAGTCGCAGTGCAAGTTACACGTTAGTAGTTTATTAGTATTGTACAGGGTTTGTGATGTTATTATGCCACAGAATTATGCATTTATAATTCAATATATTTTCGATCGTCCAGCTTATATATATCGTCGTTTAGTAATTATCATTGCTTAAGTCCAAAATTGGCAGTTTTTACTTTTAATATCATGCGATACAATTATTTTTCAGGATGTCGTCTCAGTCTATATATCACATTTTGAACGTTTCAACCAATAAGAGTTAAGTTTTCAAATCATTAATTACTGCATGACAGTAAATACAAGATAATACAATAAAAACCGGTTTTTCATACTATTATGAAATGATTTAATTGCCTGTACGATATTGTTCATTAAGTGATATAATTCAAAGACTAGATTCGCCGTTGTATAATAATAATATATTTTTATAAATAGTTTAATCGCAACCGTTGTACCGCGCCCGAGGTATGCGCGGAGAGGTGTGAAGTGAGAACGAAATATCACGAACTTACATGAGATTAGTGGTGTCAAATAGATCTTATGATATTAAAATGGAATTTTTTGATGACGTACATTTATGAGTATTCAATTCTTGTCTTTACCCAATTATTAGATGAGTAAACATAAAGAAGTTATATAAATGAAATAAATGTTTAATTCTTGAAAATGTAAAATTGTAATGTATAATGCACGAGCCATTTGTAGACATTTTATCTGATGTGCGTTTGACGGAGAGGGTTCGTAACAACTGCTTTGCATTCTCGTCTTACCGTTCGCGTACCTATAGCTCAGTAAAACGGTTGCGGTCAAATTGTAATAATAATGTGTTATATTCACTGAACGAAAATATCGTATGGGCATCGAGCGAACTTTAGTATTTCATAATAAACCGTAATATAAATATAATAAAGAAGAGTATTGAAGTAGTTACCGTTGTACGAGGGTATGTGCGAGTGTGATGCGTGTGATGCGTGCGAGTGCGACTCGCAGTCGGAGTGCGCGCGCGGCGGGTCGAGGCACCGCGAGGGGGACGCGCCCACCGGCGACGAGTACCGCAGTCGCGGCGCCGCCTCGCGCATCGCCGACGGCGTCCTGCACACACACCCACCCACACCGCTTGTACTCACACCTCACTTCGCCTCACATACAGACCCTCCCTCGCTCCCGAGTACGCACCTGCTCGCGTTACGAGGGTCCAAGTTCTGCTTCTTCCACTGCTGCAGTTTCTCGCGCTCTTTCACCTCCTTCAGGAATACCTAAAACCGACGACGTTCTTATATCACTATACTATTATAAAAATATTTGAATATAAAGGTGTAGGACTCCTAGAGAGTGGTACCTGCGCGATGCCGGACTCTATCTTGGAGAGCTCCCGCTCCTCGCGGCGGAGCTTGGTGTCGGTGCCGTTGAGGGCGCCGTCGGGGCGCGCGTCGGTCTCGTCGTCGCTGTCGGGCACGCCGCGGTACGTGTCGGACCAGCGGCGGCGACGCTCCGGGTCGGTGTAGGGGTAGGGGGGCGCCGGGAAGTCGGGCCGCTCGATCTTGGGCTGCGTGCCGGGCGGCGGCTTGTACGCGGCCGGGTACTGCGACAGCTCGATCGGCTCCTCGTTGTTCATGCGCGGCGACTTGGGCCGCGGCGTCTCCGCGCGCATCGCGTCCACGAGCGCGCGCATGCCGCCGGGGGGTCGCGCTCCCCCCGCTCCCCCCGCCGACCCCGCGGCGCCGCGGCTCGGGGGGCGGGAGGGGGGCCGGTGGAAGTGCGGCGAGGGGGGAGCGCGGTCGTAGGGCTGCAGGGGGCGACGCAGGTAGTGCGGCTCCGTCGTCAGGTACGAGTAGGTGGTGATGCGGTGCGGACTGCACGCGCCCGCCTCGCGGTACTCGCGCAGCACGAGCCCCGGCGACACGGCGCGGTACCCGTACTGCACGACACGCACACGTCACGTCACAAACGATGTTACGCATTTCACGAACATACACAGTGTTAAAAATTATTACACATCAACAACACCCCCCGACAACGATATCGAAGAGAAAAATTCAATATGCTATACAGATATGTAAATAAATAAAGAGCGCACACGTAAACATGTGTGAACAATTTCAACTTTGCACGAATACCCGCATTAATTACGTTTTAAATCCTCACAATTATATAATATGCCATTTTTGAAGTCGATACGACTCATTATGAAAACTCGTTTAGAATACATTTTTAACTTGAAACAGAGATTACGCGCATCAATGTAATACACCATGAAATTAATTTTATTGGACAAAGAAGTTTTCACATAGAGTTTCTTTCCAAATTCCACATAATTTATACATTCTCATACAATTTATACATATATTGTGAGTTGTAAGAATCTTTCCTCATAGTATTTAATTGCATCGATCCAAATTTTTTTTATTACATCACAGCGGCATAATTTATCACATATCTACTACATAACTAATAATAGAACACACTTTTTTATAACAACTAATAATATTGAGCAAACATTATGTTCCAACGTTTTATGATATAACAACATTTTTTTTTTTCAAACTGACTACGCTATTGGTCTAGCGAGGCCTTTACAGCTTCACTGGACTACTAACCATTTCACCACCACTTGTAGTGCATTAGTAATTTTTACAAAATTAATAAACGATTTATAAGATGAGAGGCATCCGATGTCAGGAGTGAATGCGTGGTGCTCTATATACTATCCATATATAGTTTTAAATAAATCAGTTGCATAATGACAACAACAAAGTTAGTCAACACATCCACATGCTCACAGAGTGCTCAGAGCTACCAGATTCGGACTCACTGATCTCACAGTGCTCGGGCGGGGAAAGCGGACCGCGGGACTACGAACATAAAAATATATCAAACGAAAAAAAACAGGAGACAAAATAATATAAAAAAAGGAAAACTGAAACGTGTAAATGTGTCAACTGAATATAAAAAGTGCTTCCAAACTGCTCCGACACCAACACCTGAGAGTCGCAGTTACCGTTTCGTTTAACTCGGCGCATTGTCTCGGTGAATTATAAAGATTATTGTCTAATGCAGTGGTCGGCAAACGTGTCAACGAAAAGATCCAAATATAAATAGTACAAAAATGGAATTTATTCAAATAGCCTTTTATTTTATCCTTAAATTTTGCTTCAGCATTATAAGTATACTCTCAAGTTTGCCTTTGATAAAAATATATTTTTTGCTGTCGTCCGACTAACCATCTTAAAGTTGCTTAAAAATGTGCCTCTCTTCTGTAGGCTTACGTAGTCAAAAACAATTCGCCTTTTCACAAGCGATAATATTCTCTGTCTGCACTAAACATATTTCTTTTGGAAGAGCTACTGCCATTTGCGAGTTGCAGTTTGGTGACCACTGGTTTAGTGTTTAGAATAAGATATGAAGGTGTCGGACAGTTTGGAGGCAGAGTATAAATAAAAATAAAAAGATGTTGAGGACAGACCTTCCTGGTCAAGCTACTGTAGGGGCTGCAGTAGGAGCCGTTGACGCTGGGCGTGCGCGACCGCAGCGAAAACTGCGCCGGAACAACCACATCGTAAACACACGCACAAACACACGGGTACCCACCAGCACCACCGGTGCTACCGGCACTACCGGCACAACCGGCGCTACCGGCACTACCGGCACCACTGGCGCTACCGGCATTACCGGCACCACCGGCGCTACCGGCACTACCGGCACCACCGGCACTACCAGTACTACCGGTACTACCGGTACCACCGGCGCTACGCACGCACGACATCTACTAGTCACATTCCCACGTCACCATCACTACATTTAACAACAACATGAATCTAGATTGCTTCTATACGCATGCATTTTCATACATAGGTATTTAAAACATATTAAATTATTCAAGCGTTTATTTCCACTTAAAGGAAATTTATCAACAATTGGGTAAATGTAACATTGTAGATCTATCTATAAATATGGTATTACAGTTAGCAAATAGTATTAAGTGGTATAAAATGATATCAATATAACAAGTTCGTACGAATTAAAAAGAAATAGTATTAATTTGATTGATTGCGCAGAACACTAATGAAAAGAAATAAAAGTACATGAAATTGTACATTAATACTAGCAATGATTTTATAGTCATTTTCTTTGACAAATTTTAATGTTTATACGAAAAATAATATATAACATTTACCACAATTGTATTTTTAAAATTACTACTTAATGCGTAAACTATTCAGATTTTAAATTGTTATATTGCAGTATGAGTACATCGTATGAATGAATTAAAACTATTATCGGTATACCAGAATCTCATGGAAAATAGGGAAATGAAATTTCGTGCTCAAAATCAAAATCAATATAAAACAAAAAAATATTCCTTCATTTCATGGAATTAAAAATCTTGATAGTTTTAATTTTTATTTAATTTGCCCTAATACCATTCATGTAAAACATGTTTTGTATATACTGTAATTGAGGAGGTTCTTGGTGTTGTATCTGTTGTGATCAATAA
This sequence comes from Antheraea mylitta, assembly GCA_014332785.1. Lineage (NCBI taxonomy): Eukaryota > Metazoa > Arthropoda > Insecta > Lepidoptera > Saturniidae > Antheraea > Antheraea mylitta. Next base: position 554,523 of record JACEII010000151.1, on the reverse strand, counting down.
AATTTTTAATAAATAAAAGAGTTCGCGTTATATAACCTTTGTTATGTAACAATGTAACTTTTTTAATGACTGAGAAGTGTATATAATCAATTAATAATATGAATTTACCGAACTAAAATTTCTTTAGGCGCGACTCCTAACTAACTGTATGATAGTGCAACGGAAGTCCGTTATGGCAATATGGCGTCACGATTCTATACCATCCGGTTTTTAAATATTTTTGATTTTGTAGATAATAAGTTTATAATCAAATCAATAAATACATTTGAAAAAAATAATAATTAATGAAAAATATTAAATTGAATAATAATAAAAATCATACAATGAAATTAATTATGTATAGAGGGCACGCGACCGTGCTGCCATCTGGTTTCAATGTAAGTTATTGACAAATTAAATCAAAGCGTCATTATGCGTAGTGCCATCTATGAGCTACTTCGGAATTTAAATAACACAGGAAATAATATTAGTAATTCTTTGTTATAAAGTAAATAAAATGTAGAAAAGTACTCAAAGAAGTTTTACTTCAATCGTGTGTGACGGTTAGATACACTCAGTTTTTTATTTTTAACTAGTTGGTACCCGCGAGTTCGTTTACGTATATGTAGGTATACTAGGATTTGATAGTCAATAGTAAATTCAAAATAGATTTTTTTTTATTTTATTTCGTATCAATTCCAAGTCCAAACTGTCTAGATTATTTTTTTCTTTTCTGCTTGTCCTGTTTGTGCCAGGTGTATAAAATATACTATTATTTTATGTCCCTTCATTTACGATTTGCTTTATGGTAGTATTATAAACCTTTAAAATAATTCATAATGATAAGGAGGTATAAATTGAGAAATTTAATAAAAGTCAAAAATCAAATCAAAATCAAAATATCTTTTATTCAGTTTAGGACCTGAGAAGGCGCTTATGAACGTCAATGCTACCATCGGTTCAGACAAACAACCCAGTCCTCGAGAAGAACCGGCAAGAAACTCGATCTGGTTTATCTTTTCATGTTACATATTTTTTACAAACTATAATTTAGTTACAAAGTTTTTAGTGGAAGCACAGAGAGGAGCGTCATTTCCAGACGTCACAATCGTACACACTCGTACACTGGTCCACCCTATAATAGCCTTTACATATTAAAACCCGCTTGACATGGCTCTTGAACTCACTATCCGTCAAATCGGTAACCTGTTTAGGGATTTTGTTATAAAACCTAACACTATTACCTAAAAAACTGTTATTGGACTTCGTGAGTCTGAAGCATGGAATGACCAACTTGTTGCAGTTTCTAGTATTTAAATTATGTTGGTCTTTTACTTGATCTAGCATATCTAAGTTTTTGCGGACATACATTAAATTAACAAAAACATATTGGGAGGGCGTAGTTAAGATACCGAATTCCTGAAACTTAGTATTTAATGATTCGCGAGGCCCCATATTATAAATTGCTCGAACTGCTCGTTTTTGTAATAGGAATATGGTTTCCACCTCAGCTGCTGTACCCCATAACAAAATACCATAAGACATTAAGGTATGGTAGTAGACCAACCTGGCAGTGGCCATATCTGTTAATTGGCGGATCTTTCGTACTGCGAACGCAGCAAAGCTTAATTATTTTACATGAAGACTTCATTGTAATTTCAAATCAAGTGTAATACCCAAGAACACAGTATTGTCAACTAAACCTACTAGACTCCCATCGATCTCAATTGTACTATGAGTAAGTAAATCTTATATATTTTGTTCTGTTTGTATTAAGCAATAAATTATTTCATGTAAACTCATCGGAAATTTTATTTAAGGTATTATTTAAATCACTGAGCTCTGAATCTATTCTTTTTCCCTAAATATAAATGAAGTGTCGTCCGCGAAAAGAACCGTGTCAGCACAGTTATCAACCACAGTGGTAGATTATTTATATATACTAAGAATAAAAACGGCCCCAAAATAGATCCCTGTGGGACGCCGATTCGAGTCAATGATCCCGCTGACGTTGTCCCATCTACACTAACTTTGTGACAGCGATCTTCTAAATCCTACTTAGGTACCAGAAGGTCGAGAGAAGCTCCACAAACAACATAGTATTTTAATTTCAAAATAAGGGTAATGTGGTCAACGCAATCAAAAGCCTTAGACAGATCACAAAACACAGCAATAGCATCCTGCGACCCCTCTCAAGCTCGAAAAATATGACTAAGTAGCGTTGCACCAGCGTCAGTAGTTGATTTTGTGAAACCAAATTATCGAACATCTAGAATCTTTTGAGCATTAAAATATGCTGTTAATTGCTTAAGCATAGTCTTTTCTAAAATTTTGCTTAAGGACGGCAGTACAGAAATCGGCCTATAATTTCCAAGATTACTCCTACAGCCTGATTTAAACAAAGGAACCACTTTACTTATTTTCATTAAATTGGGAAAGGTTTCCTGTGTTATACACTATACATCAAGTATTAAAAACATTATACAAGTACATCAAGTATCAAATCTGTTACATGCTATTAGCTGTCAGTTCAACGATGCGTTTTAAAATCGAAGATAGCGTTTGATTTTCGTCTTCTATTCGACGATATACCGTATAGACAATACTTTTTCTCTGAGGAGGAAGTGTTTTTTTTTTACATTTTCTCGAACTTAGTATGTTTTGAAACTAAAGTAGTAAAACCCCTAATTCTGTTGACACCGGTAGATAGTTGAAAGAACTGATATATTTAATTCCATGAGATTCTGGTGGAGGTAGTACGGTATATGATGTGCGTTACCTGCAGGTCGGAGGAGGCGCGGTCGTGGTGCGGGTCGAGGGGGTCGTGGTGCGGGTCGTAGGGGGGGTCGAGATGGGGGTCGTAGGGGGCGTCGTGGGGCGCGGGGCCGCAGCGCGGGTGCCAGATGGCGGCGCCCTGCAGGAACATCTCCTCGCCGTCGCCGAAGGGGTCCCCGCACTTGGAGCAGCGCGCGCAGGTGGGGTGGAAGTGGTGGTTGTCTCCGGCTTGCAGCACCTTGCCGGAGATGTAGCGGCGGCAGTAGGCGCAGCGCACGCCGTAGAGGCGCTGGTAGTCGCGCTCGCAGTAGGGCCTCCCCTCCCGCCCCATGTACTCGCCCTGCAGCACGGCGCCGCACGCGCCGCACGCGAAGCACCACGTGTGCCACTGCCTGCGCGCACATACATACACAACCCGTGATCAACCCCGAAACTACTCAACCGATCTTCATCAAACTTTATGTACAATTTAGTCCAACTTCAAAGATGACCTTCATATTTTTTTTAATACTTGTGAAGCGATTGTTAATGTTAATTATTCTTATTGATTATAACTTTCAACAATCTCGAACAGATGGCGCTTTAAATTAATTTGTAGACAGAAAACTTTGGAACTACCTGTTAGAGATATCTTATTGATAGCGCCAAGTTTTAATGTCAAATTTATTTTAAAACTCCAATTAATTGTATAGTGTATTCTTTTAATCTACAAGTATTTACTGTGTAACCTCGCTTTTTCTGTATCAAATTTTTAGGCAAACTTATAACTTTATTTCGACATACGATAACTAAGCCACAAAAATACGCGGCCGAGTCAAATAGATAGTCTTCTTCTCTCACCTATAAAACAGCAGTAAAAAAAGTAACGTCACTGTTATACAACTCCACTTTGAGTACTGTAATTTAATGTCGATTGTGTGCGTTTCAGAGTATATTTATCATACGCACTTTCTGCATAATTTTGTCCACATTACACAAAAAATACATATTAGAATACAGCATGAATCGAATTTAAATATTGCAAATAGAAATGCATAGTTATGGTAATACTTATAACGTGATGATATTCAGTAAGATGAAGTGATATCGTAGGTATAATATAAAAGTGAACGATACCTGTCGAGCGCGACGAGAGCTTGCCCCTCCGACAGCTCCTGTCCGCATCCGGCACATTCTGGAAAAACACATTATACATTGGATACATTCATTCACTTATAGGTATATTATTGAAATGAAGCTCATGTTGTTGCGCTATTTACACAAACAAGTATCCATGTACTAAAATAAGGAACTATACATATACATATATGATTCCATACATTGAGGGAAAAACATTGATATATATTAGGTCTTTACAGTGACAGTTTATTGATGCCCTTCTTAAAGAAATCAGCTGGACGGAAGGCAACAAATTCTTGAAAGGCATTTTATACTGCCTCTCGGGTATTGATTTTTTTTCCCGTCAAATTCTGGAAAACGTAGTAGTTTGTAGGCGCAAGGTCTAGTGAGTAGGGCGGATGACGGAGAACTTCCAACCCCAGTTCTTGCAACTTGGAGACCGTCTGCTGTGCAGTATGAGGTCGCGCGTTGTCGTGCAGGAGCAGCGGAGATGAGCAATTGACCAATGCTGATTGGAGAAGTGCCAGCTTCTCCATCATTGTGTTCAGTTCTTCACAGTACACTTCTGTAGTAATGCTCACGCCGCTTGGTAAGAAGTTGTGATGAATCACACCGACGCTAGACCACCAAACAGTGACCATCACTTTTCTAGAGGTAAGTTTTCGTTTAGGGCATTGTTTAGGTGCTGAACCAGAATCCAACCAACTTGCTGAGCGCTTGCGGTTATCAAACAGAATCCATTTTTCATCGCAGGTAACAATGCGGTTCAAAATTCCTTCATTTGTGTATCTGTTGAGCAGTGCAAGGCACGTCTCGACGCGTATTTCGCGCTGGCGGTCATTGAGTTCGTGGGAAACCCATTTGTCAAGCTTTTTTACCTTGCCAATTTGACGCAAATGGACCAATATTGTTTTGACGCTAACGTCGAATACTGCTGCTAATTCAGCCGTAGATTATGTATCATCAGCTTCCACAATCGCCTTTAATTCGTCATTATCGACCAAAGTCTTCGGACGACCGCGAGGTTCATTTTTCAGGTCAAAATTCCCAGAACGGAAGCGAGCAAACCAAAAACAGATGGTGCGTTATTCTGTAGATGATAGCTTCGTAAACGTCGTTGATGTTGTGTGCCGCTTGTGCCGCGTTGCTGCCACGACGGTACTCATATTCCATAATTACTCGAATTTTTAACTTATCCATGATGGCAAAAAAGATTGAAATGCGATGAAAATGTAACACTAATCAATAAACAAATGACTACTTTTGGAAAAAAAATTAAATGTTTCTAAAATAAAATTAATTTGAAATTAGAATTCTTAGTTAACATAAAAATTTTGGTTTGAAATGGCCAGTACTGCAGAACGGCAATTTCATAGGTAAAGACCTATTATGTTATTAAAATTATACTGCTGAAGAATTTCTTTACTTGAACGCACTTCTCAGGAACTACTGGATCGGTTTGAAAAATTCTTACAGTGTTAGATAGCTCATTTATTAAGGGAGGCTATATATCATGCCAATACTAATAGGAGCGGGGCACCAATGAATAATGTTTCAAAATCGGAATTGTTTTTTTTTCTTTTTCAGAACTACCGCTGCGTGTTAGCGTTAGCCCAAAGTAACTATTCCACGCGGACTAAGTCACGTGCAAAAGCTAGTTCTAACAAGAAAGTAAGAAACATTATTCTCAAGTAATTATATGGATGAACCATTCTTATATGTATTTTCCACCAGAATCAGTTCGATTCCTGGACAATGGCCATACAGTTTATTCTGAATTCAGTAGCACTTGCTCTTACGCTCTCCATACATCAGCATTATAACGACAATGTGTGGAAAGCCCGTTACGCGCTACATAGCTTTTCCTACCTCTTGTTACTCATCAATAATTGAGCATTTAAATAGTTCTGTTAACAAAGTTTTTATTGCAACTGATCATTATAAAACACATAGAACTGTTGAAAATGTTCCTAGAAAGGCTTGGCCAAGATAACCTCTCCCAGAGAAGATACGCTAATCATTCGTGTTGCTAAAAAAACCCAACTAAATGTTCCAACTAGATTAAAAATGAAGTTTTTTCGAATGCTGATCCGAGAAACATCTCGTCAAGACTGATACGCTGAAGATTAGTGGAAGCTAAATTGTTTGGAAGAATCTCTCGAAAGGTACCGTTTCTTAGCAACACCGACAGAAGCCTTTATTATTCGCAAAAAAATATGTTAATTGGACGGTACGAGAATGGAAAAAAGTGTGTTATTTTCAGATGAAACAAAAATAAATATGGTAAATTCCGATGGAAAGCGCAATGTTAGACGTCATGTAAACAATGCTTTTAATTATAAATACACAAGGAGTATAGTCAAGCACGGTGGCGGTAACATTCAAGTTTGGGGGTGTTTTTTCGGATATGGAGTTGGACCCGTTCGGAAGATTGAAGATACAATGGATCAATGGCAATACAAAAATATCTTAGAGCGCACAATGATTCCCTACTCGGATGATCATCTACCGGTAACCTGGATCTTTCAGCATGACAATGACGATAAACACACGGCCAATAGCGTCAAATGTTTCCTTAGCGAACAACAAATATCCGTTTTAGACTGGCCAACACATAGTCTGGATTTAAACTCGATAGAAAATCACTGATATATTGTTAAAAATAAAGTTTCAAACAAACGTAACACCAGTCAAATCGAACTATAGGAAACTGCTGTTATTGAAAATAATGGATACGCCACTAAATATTAATTATAACTATTGGTAGGCTGTGGATAGTAGCTATTTCGTAAATAACAATATTAATTACTAAACTTTAAGAAAATATTGTATTTTATACATTTTTGTTGTTGTTTCTAATTAGTTGATCATTATTGTTGATAACTTAAAACATAACTTTAAATGTTTGTCCGTAATGTAATATTGAAACTGCGCTTGTGTATTAGGATGTATATTGTTTTTCTAATAAATGATAAATCGTTGAACATACTGTTGTCCTATTTATTGTTTAATTTCAAAATGAAAACGATTGCGATGAAGTCTCTTACATAATGTCAATGAACGTTGGTAGTGTGTCTAATTATACGATCAGTACTGTATACCATATGATATGATTTGGTGTGTATTCGATGAGACAGACCGTTCTGATCAGGTTCCCGTCGTTCGGCGTCTACGTCATTGCGCGTGAGCGGGGGCGGGGGGTGCGGCGCGGCTAGGGGGGCGGCGGGGGGCCCCGCACGCGCCGTCTCACGCTGCGGTGCCGAAACGCACCCAGAGCAGACCACCTCCGCGCCCGTGTATGTCACCTTCTCACCGGAGGGAAACGCTCGTCTGTCAACCATCAAACGAGTCACAAATAACTATCTACATATGCAACAATTCACTTTCAATATATTTGTCTACGATGAATTCCAAAACTACTCAACAGATCGTCGTGAAACGTTGACATTTTAGCATGTATAATTTGGTCCAACTGTAGACATAGGATAATTTACATTTCGATTAATGACCCCACTATTTTTGGAACGAAGTTCCTTATCGCGCGTTGTGAACGGGGGCTAGACGGAAAAAATTCTTACGAAAAGTTGTAACGACACATTTTGCTATAGTAAGCTATTGTAAGCTGTGCGGCGTCGCATGTTTCTCTGTCTGTCTCTCTCTCTCTCTCTATTATAGAAAGCAAGCCAGATATTTTCATTTCTATTTCGCATTGAACAGTGTGGTGTCGCGACGATTATTTTTGTTGAGTGTATACAGGTTTTTTGTAAATAATAAATAATAATTTAAATAAAATAGAATCCCAAACATATGTTTCCTACTTCAGTTACCACAAGCCAATTATTACGAAAATTGAGCCTACTGATTAAGTTTATATAACATTATATTTGTTAATAATAAAAAAAATATTATTATAATTTAAAAAAAATAAAATGTTATTACAATTCCTTCACTAATTAATCGAAAGGAACTTCGTTCCATCCGGGTGTCCCTTGACACCTCTCAAGTTTTTAATTACAAATTAAATGATTGTCAATGTTGATTATCGTTATCAATTATAAATTTCATCAGTCTTTAACAGATGGCGTTTTAAATTTGTTTGTTGACAGAAAACTGTAAGACCGAATGTTCTAGATATCTCATAGATGCCGCCACGAAAATACTTTATCTATCTAATACCTTTAAACGAGTAATTCTTGTATATTTTTATATTGTTATATATTCAGGATCTCGGAAACGACATCAGCTATTTCCGTGAAACTTAGTATGTCGATCTAGCTAGATTTCATTCATAGAATGTTTTTTTTTTTATCTGAGTTTTCTGGCAATGAAAAACTATATTTTTTAAATGCTAATTTTGTGGGGAAAACCTAACAATTATTGTAATATATAGAACCGAGTTAGGCACGGTCGTCCAGGTTCTTATAATTTTAAATCAACATGTAATAATTGAACAACTTCAACTCGTGGCTGGCTCAGCTAGTCTATCTACATGAATAATTCTCGACAACACTAGCACTACTTAACTGAGTAACATTGGTTTATTTTATTACGGATATCTTGTATGACAAATTTTGAAAAGATATATAAGCTTAAAGTAGAGAATGATAAGAGATACGACTTATAATACAGAGGGAACAGTCCGTGTATACAAACTTGCAACGTGCACAGGTGAAGCACTTCTGATGGTAGGTGTTCCCGAGAGCGGAGACGACCTCTCCCTCGACGTACTGGTTGCAGGCGGCGCACCGTGTTCCGAATGCGCGCTGATAGTCCTACACACAAACATCAAACTATACATTTCTAACCACTTGAAATTATCTAACTGAGCAGCGCATTATCTGTCGCTCGTTACACGCTCTTGGATTAAACTATATCACACGTGTAACATCGAGACTAATTAATTATTTCATCATCGTGATCCGCGATGCGTGTCCCCTCCGAGAGCTCCCGCGTTCAGCCCACGCTCTCACGATATCTCTATACAACTACATAGCTATACAGGTGGCTCTGCTTCCCAATTTTCCTATATATTTCTAACGATTACACAAGCTTTCTCCACATATACTGTTTCACTGAACGAATCTACATGTATATAAGGACCGTATCCAGGTAATATTATATCAATACGACCTGGAATTGATTGGCCGCTACCACGTTTTATTGTAACAAACATCTGAATTTATTCGTGTGAGGTATACCTGAAAAAGTTAAACCTGAAACTAGTAGTAGAATGGGCGAAATATTAGTTACTAAATTTCAAAATAACTTTTTCAGAAACATTTCGCAAATAAAGTTTATTTCGTTTTTTAGTTAGAGAATGATGAGAGATACCTGCGGGCAGTAGTAGTGAGAGTCCTTGCAGAAGAAGCCGCCCTTGGCTAGCGAGGCGGAACAGACGCGGCAGGTGAAGCAAGCCGTGTGGAAGTACTTGTCGGAGACGCGCAGCACCTCGCCACTGCACTTGCCGCCGCACGCCGCACACACCACGCGCCCTGCAATACACACAACGACTCTCATCAACCATTCTATATATATACTTACAACAATAATAACTTGTTACTAATTTATTCAAGTTCAGCAAGTTATCTGTAGTTTTTTACGTATCAGGTTGGTACGACGTGATTATTATCGTGACAGGATTTTACATAGTACATTTACACAGTAGGATTATTTCTTTAAGTGAACTTTTGGTAATTACCTATTGTTTAGATTTCGCAGCGAACATTTGCGAGTTTCGCACTGTTTGAATATTTCTTTCCTAGTTAGACTATTTATTTTAAACTAATGGAGCCCAGTGGTCGTCGTTCGACCATAGTTCATTGATTTTTTAAAGTTTGAACTTTATTAGGGATTTTTTGTCAAAGGGTATACTTAAAGTATTTCATCATGGCTACTCAGTTATTTGCCATGATCTTTAATTATATAAACAAAAAAAACGTGTAAATGAAAATTGATATTAATTATAAATTTGAAACAAAAAACAGGTAATAAAGCTCTCAAATTGTAAGTAAACATAACTTTACAAAAATAAACAAATTGATCGCAACCCATGACACAATTTTCAATTAATTTTACACAACACCATGCATGAGTGGTATTTCTGGGTGTTATTTGATTAAATGTATTCTGTTCATTATGAGAAATAGTGATATGCCCAGTTGTCATCTTTTGGTAAAGTAATGGATACACAGTAGAATCAAATGATGAATTCAAAACAAAAATGTTTTAACACTATCATTAACTTTTGAAAATAAATTCATTTTTGTTGCTACATCAGGTTGAACTGCATCATTGTAACCGCGGAAGTCTAAGTCATGGATTACTTTTATGAAAAGAATCCTTATTTTGATTATACAAAGTATTATTTGGCTCATTTTTTTATTAAATCATCATTTGAAGTGAATTCACCATAAAAAATATTAAACGTTATAGTATTGACTTTAATTTTGAGAATATTGCTTTGCTTTTATGACAACATGAAGTAAAAGCACTCCTGTCACCTAAAAATTTTGACATCCAATAAAACCAAAGAGAATAATATTTTGTCAGTGGTTCCATAAATGTACTAAAGATAAATTGTTTTTCAATGAATCATTAATGTATATATTATGAATTTACATATTCATTATTATTATAAAATTAACCTACAATTTGATCAATTGATTTCAAAGGACATATAAGGCATGCAACGTCGTTCATGTTAAAATTATTATATTATTGTAAAATTAACCTGCAATTTGACCAGTTGAATTCAAAGAGCATGCAGATATGGAACGTACAACGTGTTATAAATATTATAATAATAGTTATATGTTATGATAACATTGTTGAATGTAGGATGAAAAGCGGGTAATTGAAACGTAAGAGTAAAAAAAATACATAGAGTCGAGCATAGTAACCTCCTTTGCAACATTTTTTGAAGTTCGTTATTGACGGTTGTTAAAATGTCTTTTTTATTTACATGTGTGTGTATGTTGTGTAAAATTCAAGCATTAGTGTGAGTAATGCATATTTTAATTAATTTAATGTACTTCTAATGCATTTTATATAAAATAAATAGCTTTCTGCAGTTCTCCACCATATAAACTTTAACTATGCCAAATTTCAAGTTCACCCATTTACGCAGTTCGTTTAAAAAGGGGTACAACGTTTTTCCTTCACGTATTAATATATAGATAAACTGGAATATGTCATCTTGTGATGTTTTTTTTTATCAATATTATAAAATAAGAACATTTGAAAGTATAAAATGCCATTGCATACAAAGTGTCTCGAAACTATTTTCGATTTTGTGTTATGTAGGGAATGTGACGGTCGGTGTCACTGTGTACATATGCTGGTGTCACGAATGATGGGAACAGAGAGGAAACTTGCCGGGCGATGTATTTCGTGAAACTATTTAAGAAGTAAAAGAACCCTAATAAGCATCATCATGTAATTCATATTTATTATAGTTATGGTAAAATCCAATCACCATTTTGAATTCTTACAATTAATGTCCGTTCATTATTATAATTTAATATATATAATATTTTTAATTTTGTAAATATATCAACACATCTTCTGTAGAAAAATATTATGCACATTTATAAACAATTCTATAGATTAAACTGTAGCGTGCTGGCCATAAAAATTTACTCTGGCCCATTTTGAAAACAGCGACATATTCGATGTCAGATATATATATTTTCCTCGACAAAAGAAGTGGATATTACAAGTTTCGGTTGCAAAGGCAGTGTTTGATTTTATCATAATATCACATTGAACACGCCCCAAAAAAACCAACATTTCACCAACACAACACACCAAACCAACAGTTCCACACCAACAATACCAAAGATTTCTTAATCATCAACATCAAAATTAATTGTTCAGAAGAGTTTCAAGCTTAAGTTTAAATACCTATAAATGTGTAAATATCTATTTATGACATAGTACATCGCACGCATGGATTTCTCTGTAATGTTTTGCAATATGACTAGTGCCATATATTTTTATAATGATGACATAGCAAGTATACATATAGAGGAGATCGTTCACGTACGAATGAGAGTGTAAGTTTTGTTAGCGGTACATGCAGTCTTGTTACTCCGCGGCGCGACGAGTGCTGCTCGACAAGCTATTCTGCAGAGTTGTGGTTCAGCAAAGAACTGAGCTCGGCATTATTAACTCCCTCCGGCTCCCGCTAGCTTCCGAACATTACGCGTGCTTCATCACGCTCACTACTTATTGCCCGTAAAATAATAACCATTTATTATCACTACGAAAGTTTTCTTCAAAAGACATTCAATTAATGCATACAATTCTCATGTAATTCCCGTGAAAAAATTAAACGATTTCTAAGAGAACAAAGTCGCAAACGTAGACTAATTTAATCATAAATATTGATTAGCCACAAAGTTCATCAATTGCACCCAATAAAAAAGTTAATCTATCAATTAGGAAAGTATGCAGGGGTCAACTATTAAAACTAGACGTGACTAGACAAGAGTTTTGATCGCCGTCGTAGTTACATCCGCATCCTCTCTGCGTCTGACAACGTAAGATGCTCAAGGAGCCTTGCATAATACAAGGAGTCTCTGGTTCGTCACCACCGTGGTACCGCGAGAATTGCTTCGCACATTGTATCCCAATCGTGTTTTAATGTCACTATTGTGACATTATTCATATTATTCATGTGGAGCGCACTAAAAATTTCAGAATCAGCAACAAGAAAGTACTACTATTACTCGTCAAAAATGAATATAATTTTCCTCAAAATACACTCCCTTACCTTCAATACAATGTTTCATAGGAATAAAGCATTTTTTAAACCCTTTTCCCACTCCTTCGTGGTAACCTCGGAAGCATTCTTTAACAGCCCCTTTTAATGTTGAATATCGTTGACTGGATAAATAATTTTTGATTTTTTAAAACAAGGAAAAATCGCATAGTGCCAAGTTGCGTCTGTATGCAGAACTACTCATAATATAAACGTTTTTTTCCTTTAAAAAAATCTGTCTGGTCGTGTGAGAGCTAACATTATCATGGTGCAAGATGATACGGCGTTTTGATTATTTTTACCAAACAATGGGGATGGGTATGTATAGAGTTCTCGTTCATTTTGTGAGCACGGATATGTATCTAGAAAACTGAAAATTAATGCGAATGCGCAATCTGTATACATAATCAAATGATTTGTATATAGCTACATGTCAATGTAATGTATTGTGCCCTATTATTTCTGTACAGTTCCATAAAATATCTATGAATTTAGTAAAATGGCCATTCTAACTGAAAAGCGTTGTAGTACTTGCCTCCGACTGCGCTCGTGTAGTGTCGCGACTAGGGCATGCCTATATTCATCTAATTTCCATGCTATTCGAACTTTACGATTTTTTAGCATAGGCCTTAAACATATATCGACGGTGAAAAAGATAATTGAATAACATTGAAAAATTGTTCAAAACACATTGGTCCATTAGCCTTTTCACCGTCAATATGTAGTTGAAGCCTGTGATTTGTGGTCAAACGGAAAGCAAATTAACATACATTATAATAATAACTTAGCAAATTTCGCAATATTTATATATATACTCATTAACTAAATACGTTTAGAAATTAGAAATCCGTTTAGAGTCATATTCTTACAGTAGATAATAATAACATTTATTTACTTAATATCATTAGTATTCAAAGTAACGTCATTACACAAACTAATTAAATGGTCACTTTTAAAAATATTTTAAAGTTGGTAGTAGACTACTTTTTCAAAGCTTACTTTTTCCACTTTTTGTCATAACTGTATTCTATTTCATGACCTTTTATTGACGAAAATATGCATGTCAATATGATTTCGGTGGAAATAATATATTAGTATTTGATTTCAAATTCAATTTGGAACTCAAGTTCGTATAGCAGTAGTATTTGAATAGTAAAGAAGAGCGAAAACGTTTACAAAACGGATACTCGAATAATATATATGCTCGTCGCGATATATGCTCCTTAGCATCAATATAAATTAAACCGATATACTATATATAGTACAGTGTGTACAGTATAGTTTCATACCCCTTCACGGTGTCAACTGCACTTCTATTAGAGTAAGTCGTATTTCATCAGGTCTCACGGTTATAGCCGGGGCATGTATATAAAGGTCATCTCGTGTTTACACCGACATTACCTCCGGAGAGTTGTCGCGCGGTGGCACACAACACGATCGTTTTAGAGTCCTTACTCATTAAACTAACACCTCTACTTTTCCTTACGTATATCATTCACAATACAATAAGTATCAGCTTCTTTATAATATTACCAGCGGGCCCGGCGGATGTTATCTCGCCCTAATAAATAATCCTTGACAGATTATACCTAAACCTTTCTCGTGAATTACTTTATCTAGTGATGAAAACCGCATAGAAGCCCGTTCAGTATTTTTTGAATTTCTCGCAAACAGGGCAGATGACTTTGCTTTAATAGAATATGTAGTGATAGTTTAAATAACATGAAATTAAATCGTCAAAACAAAACTACGTAAAGCGCATGTGACACGTAACTGATATTTAAAGAGGAAAACAATGTTCCGACCTTGTAACGCTTACGAAACTCCTAAAACATGTGCAAGGTTCGATTGTGAAAGCACCACATACACATTTATATCCTTTTTTTGTTCTAGAAAGTCAGTTTAGAGGCACTGTTCCTTGTGGCTAGTATACTACCATCCAGGAATTACGGCGACCACTGACAGGTTTAGTTCCTGTTTGCTATTTAAAAAAAACACTTTTTATATATATATATATATACATTTTTTTATTGTAGCACGGAAAAATGATTTCATTATTTATTATATATAACTGTTTTATCCATGCCATCTATTAATCTGCTTCGCTAGTATTGAACTTTTTACACTGAGGTAAACAGTTTACAATGGTTATTTTATTTTCAAACTCGGCTACAATCGAAACTTCATTGTAATTATAAAGAAAAAAAGCAACGTAAACCAAACCAAGCGTACTTGTTAATCAAACAGTTTCAATCTTGATCTTTTTTGTTATTTGGTTTTGTCAAGTGAAAGGAAAGGAGCACAGCATCCCGTACGCCTTCTCATTAATTACGAATCATCTAACTGATGGTTCATGAACGATTTTTTTTTGTGTAAAAACAAAATTTATTTTGTTCAAAACTCTGTAACTCCCACTCAGTCCTCATTATACTGAGCATAACAATATGAACAGTGGTCCAAGCCTCAGGGGAATGAAACTTTATATCGTTATAAGATAATGGAAAGGCATACGCAATACGGTACATAATCGTGGACGTCAGTACGAGACCCGATGCCTCAGCGCAAAGCTAATGGATCAGGATATGGAACCTTTTCTATGTAAACGAATAGATGCATGTCTGGTTGAGTTATTTTTCTTTATATCATAGGAGGCAAAAGAACAGGTGGGTCGCCTGATGTTAAGTGATCATCACCGTCTATAGACACAACATCAGGGGAGTGGCAAGTGCGTTGCCAGCCTGTGTTGAGGGAGGGGGGAGGAAGGGAAGAGGAGCTAGTGGAGGCAAGGAGAAGTGGGCCTCCGGCGCTCTCACTGACCGAACGAAACGCAACAATGCAAGCACTGGTACTTCATGTCGGTTTTTTGTAAGAGAGAGGTACTAACCCGAACAAACCGACCCATTCATACTGAAGCCAGTAATAGCTTCAGCTTGGCTTTACCACCGAAATATAATGTATCATCTAAAATATCAATATCTTTTCTATATATCTTCATATAGAAGTAGCGGTGATAATAACTCAGGTTTGACGAAATAACAATTACCACGTACACAAATAAATAAACTGTCAACATAGTTATAACGGCAACATCATCCGATTGCCCTATCTTCCTAACATTGTGTACCCTGCTGATCAACGAACGAGGCAATGGCGAGAGCGGGGTGGTAGGGTTTTACAGCCTGACAGGGTCGCAACCACCATGCATATGGCGAAAAAGCCCGTCATAGTGACTCGCTTCTGCGCGTCGCGTTTCGGGATCAGCCCGTGAATATCCAGTACCGGGCGACTTTCGTCATTATGACCGGCATGACAGCGGCGACCGGCGATGGATAATCTGTCTCTCGGTGGTTTCCGATGTTTTTGGATTGTACTATGCTTAACATCAGGCTTAGTGCAGTCACTTTGTCGTGCTTCTATAAAAAAAAATATATTTTTAAAAACGCTACGGCTGTTTCCCCAAGTTTCACTACATTGTAAATATTTATCAGTCAATTATTTTTTTAGGATTGTGATTAAATTCAATGCACATTGAAAATAAACAAGTTTTAGTTACTAGGACATAGTTACATCCCAAGTTTTTAACATAATCTTGTAATAATTTAATGGAACATATGAGAGATACTAGATATACTTTGACAAAATTCACATTAGACCAGATGTCAGCGTCCAGATGATGCTATCATATGGTAACAGTGCTGTACTGTTATTAGTTTGAGAAAGTTTTCTTTTGCTTCGTGACTTCACGTGTATAAAAATCACGTTAAAGAAAAAAACCCTCATTAGGGAACGAGACGGTAAGCCATTTGCAACTCTCTAAAGCTTATAATGTATGTGTAATAAGTGTATAAGTATACGTGAGTACAAAGTATAGTGTGAGAGAAACGGGACGCGTCAATCATTGCGGTCGCAAATACAGTGTACTGCGGAACCGTTCTCTACGGCAAATGTATTGCACGACAACCGGCAATTACACTGTCGAGCCAGAAACGGAATGCGACGTACTGCCGACTCTCCAGCTTGGGGACTGACCCCACCAGGCACGCGACTACTCAAATCACAATATTTATGCAGAATTCGGAACAGAACTATATATACAACAACAATGATCCTGCTAATGAGAGAATGTGTAGTATTTGTAGCGGCGCTTTTTCTAACTATCGTTTTTAAATCGTTTACACGAGTATTACATAAAAATATTGTTCAGTTAGATTGCGCTGTACAATTTCAAGTGACGTACTGACAGCGAGATCCATGCCAGTATCTAAACGATCCGTAATCAATTACATAAAAAGATAAGCATTCGTGAAAATAATTAAATTTAGAAGTCGTGTACCATTCTTCGGCTAATATTGTTACTGGATCGAAATCATTAGGCTGTTATTTTGTACAAGTGTATATAACATTAATTTAATTTATTAGCAACTATCGTAATAAAACCTAATAAGTTATGAAGACGACGCGGTGCTGAAATATTTTCGTAACTCTACATGCACAAAACTGATCGTTCCGATATTTATAACCTAATCATTAAAGATGGGATTAGTACTTTTACATAATGATAACGTTAAGTGCTGAGTTCTTTCTCTATATCGAGTCATCACATATCAAGGGCTGTGCAAATTGTCCGTGGGTTCATCTTGTTTAGTACAATACTCGTACACACACTGTTTCAGCAATCTAGGCTATACTGTATTTTGTAACTATATCAATTTTTGTTTTCTTATTAACACCTTAGTTCGTTAATCCCGATGTAACAAAAAAAACATCAGTTGTGATACAGAAAAGTAAAATGTACACAACTGTTTTGACTCTACCTGCTTAGACATATATAGGTATTATCTGTACTACTATAACAAAGAGAAGACATTTGCTTTTCTTTGGTTGCAATGAATAAACTAAAAAATACTTAATTATTTAAAAAATAATCTTTCACTTATAGAAAGCGATTATCAGTAACATAAGTTGTATTCTATTATCAAGATCTACATTAACGCGAGCGAAGATGCGAGTATAAATACTAAATTGTTCATATTTATCCTATGCCAAGTTACTGGGCTGATACTCTATCTTGCCTTGAGTGATTTCACTTGCAAAATAATATATCCTTACCTGAAACAAAAAAACATTTTGAAATTAATATAAATTGTGGGTAAGTAGTATATATCTAAACACTTTAAGGACGCGCTCTCAAATTTTAGAAGTTCAATTTCGGCTTCGAGTTCTACTAGACGCGTATAGCTCACTCACACAGGCATGAAAACTGATAAGCGCGGTAATAAAACCGTACTATAAACGACTTTGATACTTTTATAAAAATATCACAA
Source organism: Antheraea mylitta (assembly GCA_014332785.1). Taxonomy (NCBI): domain Eukaryota; kingdom Metazoa; phylum Arthropoda; class Insecta; order Lepidoptera; family Saturniidae; genus Antheraea; species Antheraea mylitta. The sequence goes on along the minus strand of JACEII010000151.1, from coordinate 536,565 downwards.
TATTTACTTATTATTTATGTTCTACTTTTTGTTGTATTTGATGTAATAGTACCAAAATAAATTATAGTTTCTCAAGGTCATACTCACTCAAAAACAGTATAACTAAACGTAAATATGTATACGTAATAGACAGAAACATCGAATTTGTGTTCAAATATTTAGCCCCTTTGTGCCCGATCAAGGCTTAATTTCTCAACATTTTCATGAAGAGCAGTATTGTGGTAACTGGATCATAGTTTAGGTAATAGCTAGAAACGTCAAGTTGTGCTTAGATGTTTAGTCTGCTAGTGTAGGAGCAAGGTTTCAATTTTTTAAAGTTTGGTGAAAACAGTATTTATGATAATCTTAGTTAAGTACTAATAGTTAGAAACATTGAGTTTGCACTCAAAGGCTTAGTGTCAGCTAAATGTTTCATATCTTAGAACCAGATGAGAGCTATTTCGTGATATATTTTTTTTAATATTAATAATAGCTACACACATGAAGTTTGCGCTCTGTAGTTAAATCTTGTCGTATCAGATAAGAGAATAATTTCTCATAGACCAAGTGAGTAGCTGTATCATGATAACAGAATTTTGGTACTGATAATCACTAGAAACCTCAACTTTGCAATCAGTGGTCTAGTCTCATAGAGTCAGATAATAAAAATTAATAAAGAGAATGCGAAAACGACATAAATAGTTGTACCCAGTCCGATAGTGGTATCCGCCGCAAACTATGAACCCGTACCTAACGCTGCACGTTATAAAAGACGTCCGCGACACATTTTTACCGACCCTCCTGATTCAATCACGTCAGTGAACGATCAGTACCAGCCTGTCCCTCAAAACAGAGCGTGTTCACGCCCACGTAACCACAGATCATGCCACCGTGATCTGGGGGTTAATTTTGCTCCTGCACACCCGATTAGGCCTCCCACGGCAGCGGCTCAAGCCTAGGTTCGATCCCTCGGTAGGGAGCCCTTGAGTGCGTTGCTTGCGCGATACGGTGACACACAAATATACATCACTGCTACAACACTACACGATCACCCCCACACACGTGCACGCCTACACGTTTACACATGAAAGTGGAAGAGTTACTTTTTTCCCTTATCAAACTGAAAAACACTAAATTTTCCGATAATAAATATATGGAGGAGTTGTTGAGGCGTGTATGCTTGGTACACATATACGTTTCAACAACTCATACACATATGAATAGTTAGCTAGGTTAGCTAAGGTAGGTCGCGATTTTGCATGCAACCGGCAACAGCCAAGCCGAGGTGTGCCGTGCACCCTTGAGCTGGTTGCCAAAATAAAATCGGCTGAGTGCCTTAAGCGCTCGCCTTAGTAGTCCGGTGAAGCTGTTAAGACCTTGCTGGGTCAATAGCGTACAATTCGAAAAAAAAAAATCTTTTGCCTCCTATACGATATAACAAAAAAAAGAGAAATAAAGCACTATCAACAAAATTGCAATTGCAGATTCAGTCGTTAATTTTCAACAAGAATCAAATCCAATTTTAATCGCTTATATGAGATCTTGAATGTTTTAAAGATATTCATTATTTATTCACCGTTAACGATATCTAAATTTTTGTCATTCATAAGTTTTTCAGCTTCATTCAATGCTAATCAAATTTTATGTTTTTGAAATATGAGAATCTATAAGAAAACTTTAAATCGTATGAACGGTTCAAATAGGATTTGGCTCATATAGAAAATTAATGAATCAATTGTTTTTACACTGAATGTGTACGCGATACAGTGCCCTGCTGTACTGATATGAACGGTGTTACTAAAACGAGTGTGTGTTATGTTATCCAGAATGAAGTTGCAGCTTTCGTTAATGTAGTTGTAAAGGAATATATTATGTACATCAAAGTTTTATTTTTAACAATAACTGCCGTAATTTCTATATTACCGGTACAACAGAAAAACTATTTTCCTATTTAGCAAGAATAAGTCTTGTAGATTGGAAATAAACGTTTATGCAATCTACAAGTATTGTGAAATCTATACTAATAGTATAAAGAGGTAAAGTTTGTGAGTTTGTGACGTTGTGACGTTGTAAGGTGTAAGTAATCTTAAGAACTATTGGCCCGATTTGAAAAATTCTTTCAATGTTATATAGCTCATTTATTGAGGATAGTTGTAGGATATATATGATTACGCTAAGATCAATTGGAGCGGAGCACCAATGAAGAATGTTTCAAAATCGGGTTTTCTATTCCACGCGAACGAAGTCGCGGGCAGAGGCTAGTTTTCATATAAAATGTGACATGCTGTGATGTTGCGTTTAGGTACCTACACGCTACACTTTATAAAATATATTGGTAGGAGAAGGAAAACGCTCGAATGACATAGAACAATCTGTGTTTCCCCGTGATAATGTTGTTGCGGTGATATGAGATCAGCGTGTGCAGTGGGGAGAAGCTCGAGGCCGCGCCGCGCCGTAGGAGCTACTTGACGAGTTTAACGTCGTCTTGAGTACGATTCGGCTGCGAAGGCTTATATATTCCAAACCACGACAGTCTACGTAAACCTTTTCCCGGCTCTATCAAACAGATTGGCAATCTTTCACCCTAAGTAAAAATTAAATATATATAATTCTTTAATGAATACAAAATTTTATGGATATTGTATAGGTACATCAATCTCGCAATAACACATACTTCGGGTACTATATAAAATGTCATCAGAATGGGCAATAGCTGATGAAACGTGAATTAATTTACCATTGAACATTGTCGGATCATTAATCATTTCTAATCACGCTTTCTCTATTTCTTAAAGTAGTTTAGGCATCCTTTGCAATGCCATAATCATTATCGCTGTTTATTGTAGCCTCTCGTAGTGATATGACAGGAGCAGAAAAGGGCGCGGGGGTACGAGGCCAGTCTACACCTCAACACAATAATAATTACGTAACACGTGATTGAACTCATCAATACCGTAGTATAAGAGTGATGTCATTAGGTAACGTTACCTATTGTTTATAGGCGACGAGGCGGTGGCGGCGGCGCTGTCCTCGCGTTACGTCACACACAGGATGCTTGTTTATATTGTGATCGAGTTCCAATTACATCATAATATAACTATATACCAGGTCAAGTGACACCGCGGGGACATTCATACCTTTTTTTTGGACATTCATACCTGGCTTAACTAAACCTGAGAAGAGTGGACACGCCTTACACTAAGCAGGAGAGAAGTGATGAGGCAGAGTTTACACAGTAGCAGTAGCTAAAAAGACCTAAAATAATGCAACACGCATTTGCTAATACTTTACAAATGTGCGAGAGTAATTGATATTACAACGATCTATATATTAATACGTGAAGGAAAAACTTTGTAGTCCTTTTTAAACGAACTGCGTAAACGGGTTAACTTGAAATCTGGCATAGTTAAAGTTTATATGGCGGAGAAGTGCAGAAGGCTATTTATTTTGTATAAAATGCATTAGAAATACATTAAATAAATTAAAATACGCATTACTCACACTACTGCTTGAATTTTACACAACATATACACACATGTAAATAAAAAAGTCATTTTGACAGCCGTCAATAACGAACTTAATAAAAGGTTGCGAAGGAGGTTGTTATGCTCGAGTGTATGTATATTTTTACTCTTACGTTCCAATTACCCTCTTTCATCCTACATTCAACAATGCTATCATAACATATAACTAGTTCCATACCTACATGCTCTTTGAATGTAACTGATCTAATTGCAGGTTAATTTTACAATGATATAATAATTTAAATATGAATGATGTTGCATGCCTTATATGCCCTTTGAAATCAATTGGTCAAATTGATTATATACATATATGTATACACATACATAGATTGAAAAACTATTTATATTTAGCACATTTATGGAACCACTGAAAAAAAATTATTCTGTTTGGTTTTATTGGATGTCAAAATTTTTAGGTGACAGTTCAACCTGATGTGGCAACAAAAATGAATTTATTTTCAAAAATTTATGGTAGTATTAAAGACATATTTGTTTTGGATTTATCATTTGATTGTACTGTGTATCAATTACTTTGCCTAAAAATGATACTGAGCATATCACTATTTCTCATAATGAACAGACTACATTTAATTCAATGTCACCGAGAAGTACCAGTCACCCATGGTATCGTGTAAAATTAATTAAAAATTGCTTTAATTTGCGATAAATTTCTTTATTTTTGTAAATTTATGTTTACTTAGAATTTGAGAGCTTTACCACCTGTTTTTTGGTTCAAAGTTATAATTAATTTCAATTTTCATTTACACATAGATTTGTTTTATGTTTATATAGTTAAAGATCATGGAAAATGGCAAATAACTGAGTAGCCATGACGAAAACCTTTGATTATAAAAGTATACCCTTTGACAAAAGAACCCTAATAAAGTTCAAACTTAAAAAAAACAAATATGGCCAAATGCCGACCACTGGGCGCCCACTAGTTATTATAGTTAAAGGATACTTTCCCCACCAATTCAGGGTTCGTACCCGAACCCGATTATTGTGTCAGTTGATAGTATGGACTGTTAGCAACAATTCAGAGTGGAAGAATTGAGAGAAGACAAACGTCGAGAACATGTTATGCTACGCTATTCGTGTCATACATATTGTTATTACTAACTTCAAACATTGATTGCATTTTGCGACTGTTATATATAAATCAGCCTAAAATATAAATTTTTCTGTATACAGTTGTCACTCATTGCTCTCCAAAGTGTTTTCAATGTGAATGTTTCTGGAGGTGATTTTACCGTTTACTATGCCAATAGTGTTGATAACCAATCGAATGGTTATTTATGTATAATCTAATTAGACATAGCAATATTTTTGCGTTAAGAATCTTGTAGAAAGGATCCTGTGAAATACCGTTAGTTTTCTTAAACGTACAAGTTTACCATTGGGATATGTTGAGATAAATCGAATATGTAAGTTAAATATCAGATTATTGGAAATACCCATTCTGTTTTTATTGAATGGTGTATTATAATAGCTACGTGTAGGTATTCACACGTCTGTGTGTATAGAGCGAGAGTCGCGAGGTGACACTGCGAGTGATAGCGCTCACACGTATGATAACTGACAATAATGTCAAGGCAAGGGCACTGCGTCATCACAACAAACACCTAGCCTAGAACTAGTGCCCGCAGCCCCGTTTCTATACCGCGTGCTGACAGATCAGAGCGTGGATGTTCACGCTACGTGACATACCATGTGTGAGTGATGCTGATGCATGACGGACACTTATTATTATTTTTTTTTATATATCAAAGGAGGCAAACGAACTTGTGGGTCACGTAATGTTAAGTGATCACCACCGTCCATAGACACTAGCGACATCAGAGACGTCGCAAGTGCGTTGCCAGCTTGTATATGGGAGAAGGGGGAGGAGAAGGAAAGGGAAAGAAGAAAAGAGGAAGGGACGTGGGCCTCCGGCTCTCTCACTGACCGAACGAAACACAACAATGCAAGCACTGTTATCTGTGAGAGGGGTGGTACTACCCCGGAGGAGCCGACCCATTCATGCTGAAACCAAAAATAGCTTCAGCGGGGCTCTACCACCTACAATATAATACAATATTATGTTTTTGTACTTCTGTTTAGATAATAATACCGAAGAGGTGTTTGAAGTGTTGTTCTCAAAATTCTCAGAGACAATTTTAAAAGTAGATTTAATTTTTCTTGTAAGTATTAATATGGTCTTATAAAAATCACAAGATAACTTCCATGGTAGTAAGAATACTGATAAAGATTATCTTAGTTATTTACGAATTCAAAGCTGTTATATGGCCTGAGAATGCAAAACGACTATGCGCGCATACCAATCGAAATTGGCCGAGTGAAAAAGAAAATGAATTGTCGATGAATATGTAGATTAAATACATATAATACGCAACAAGACAAGAAAACGTTCATGCACGCATGCTAACACGTAAGGCATCTCATGACGCATCACCCTCTAGCACATTATTATGGAGATAGAGGTACAATAAATCAAAAAGGATAGATATTCATAAATTATCACTTTTTAGTGTTATTTAGGGTGCTGATTAGTCATGTAAGTACGTGATATACATATTTATCTATAGACATATAGGGTGCGGTGAGAGAACACCTCGAGAATACTAAATGACAATACTACGCAGCAGTGAGTCGGTATGTACGTTTTGCGAATCGACTTTTGTAAATGAATCATCATCCTTATAAACCCATGTTATTTAGATATTATTTACTTACATACAAATTAAGACTCAACAACATCTGCCTGTAAGGGACCCACTGCATGTCCATAGCCTCTTCCCGAAGAAAGGTATGGGCATGATGACCACACCAACACATACCGTATTGGCGATTTCAAACTCCGAGAAATCGGGTACTACAAGAATATAACTCTGGTTCAGGTTTCATCATGATGGTTTCCTTCATCGCCATCCGATAGCATTACCAATTTAAAGTAGTACATATACGCGAATCCCGAACAATTCGTGGGTACATGCCGCAGTTCGAACATGTAGAGTGGTAACACTTTTTATTCACCGGTTAAACCGCTCGACCTATGAGTAGATAATTAGTTATAATTATAAGGGATAGTCCTGAATGAGTGGTGCAACTACAGTCAAACGACTCTTAGTATTTTATCGTACAACTAGTATGAAACTTCCACACACCTCGGCTCGCTATCACTGATTCAGATTGTTACTAATATTCATACTTTTTTAAAGTGTAATTACATACACTTAACACATTCTGTTCGTTCACATTTTTGTTCGTAGATAAATTATTCATAGATATCTGACGTTGAGAGTTACGTTAGCAAACGTGACTACATTGAAATCGTTTTACTATATAATAAAATACAGTAATTCATTGTTAAATCCACTCTACGTGTATTGTCGTCCAGAGACGAGTAAATAGACTTCCAGATGAGCCGCTATGGGTCGAGCACTTGTAAAGTCACCTATATACAAATAACAGAGTTAAACTTATACTGAAGGTAAATTCAAAGAAGTAGACATAGTAACCGCGTAATAAATTGTATTTTATCTACAATTCTAGAAACTATCAATATTTAATTAGACAACATTTCTTTGTTGTATAAGACATTCTATTGCAGCTGTCAATGATACTCTAATTAATAGAGAGCTGTCAAAGTTCAAGCTGACCTTTCAGTTGTAATCTCATTGCATAGCGACGACGTCAGTGAATTTCTTTGATATCGTAGTTTCGTTGTTATGTAGAACAATGAACAATGAGGGTATTTAAACCCGGCGTGTTGGTACACAAGTTAATGAACTCTATGAATAATTACACGTGTTTAGGGATTTAATGCTCGCTATAGCGGCAACTTTAGAGCAGCTGTCGCGACTATGGTCAGGTCGATGAGGTAAGTCGCGCGACCTCTTAAACAGCCGTCTCTCTATATTAATTATTTATAACCTAATTATTAAATACAAGAAAGATATCGACGTATCGAATTTTAAAGTTTACTAAGATTTTAGTGTAATTAATAAGTAGTATTTTTTGTTGTGCAGTGAACCAGCTGATGTCTCTACGTGTCGACCACTAAGCGTACGTTCTACAATAACGGTATCCATTGTACACTATTAAAGAGCAATACAATATTAATCAAGCAGCGCGCACACACAAACCAACAGAACTATTACCGCGACGCAACTATATAGTACAGACAAACAAACAAGGTACATCATACTCATGTACATGGCGATGACAACGTGTTCTACTGCTTGACTGATTGATAACAAAACGCTTAGAGAATCCGAGGCAAATGTTTTTAAATATTATTATTATTTTTATATTAAGCTTTTGTGTTGTACTTAATTGTGTGAGGGTATTAACGAGAAAAATGGTAGCAAATAAAAGAATATTCACAGCAGATGTGTGAAGCTAATCACCTCGTGACATAAGAGCAGACGTGAGGGCGTTTAGTGGGGTCGGCGGGCGCGCTTCTCGAGCCGCGTCTGGTGGCACTGCTATTACATACCTTTTGTATTATGGAGGCATTAGCAGGCCGCTTCGCGCTTCGTTCATAATATGTTACGCACTAGCCGAACACTTTACTAACAAATTCTAATTCTTATTATATACGTTCACATGTTCTGTAACATTGCGCAAGTACTTCGTAGAAATTAAACGCCACTTGACTTCGAGGTTAATATGTGATCAATAAAATTGGTAATTGTTTCAGTTGTTACATAGGTCGTCCCGTAAATGAGTGCAACTCGCATTGGCTACACGGGGGCCTACCCAAGTTGCTTATCGACAATCACTGACGCAAATAGAAAACGAAATGTTTATCACGTGATATAGCGCTCAGATATGTCATCTCCATACATTTTTTCGTTTTCTATTTGCGAAAGTGATTGTCGATAAATAACTTGGGTAGGCCCCATGCTTTTAGTTCCCGGTGCTCGCAATCGCTGAGATAATATTAGTCTTTCTACTATTCATTTAAAACTTATCTATTTAATAACTGTCAACTAGGTGTATGATAACAGCTATCATATTCAACGTTGTAAGAAATAGGAAGTAAAATAGTAGGTTACGGGTTCATAAACAGAAGAACACAAACATCTTTCGTTAATTCTTTGAAATTAACATACTTAAGATACAGGAATTTTCGTGGCAATTTGTTTAAAAAAATAAAAATTGAATATGAAAAATCTCAACTAGAAAAAGCAGCATCAATAAAGAAAACTTGGCAATGTATAAATAATATAACTAATTTTAAAACAAAAAATAAACTATCAACTGAACTATTAAAAACTTGTACAGATAAAGCTTATGCCGTTAATCAAGCAAACGTATTCTTTGCAAATATAGGTCGAAATTTAGCCGAAACGATAAATTGTAATCCTCCAGATAAATCGGATTTAGGCTCTGCATTAATAGGTTCATATGTATTGCTAGAAACAGATAATTTTGAAGTATTTTCAATAATTAATTCACTTCGCACTGAATGTGCTATGGGATGGGATGGGATATCAATTAATGTAGTTAAATTAAATAAAGATATACTAAATCCAGCAATAACATACTTTTGCAACCTTTCCATAACAAGTGGTAAATTCCCAAAGTCATTCAAGAGGTCTATAATTATTCCAGTTCACAAAGATAGAGACAAATCAGAAATAAATAATTATCATCCTATTTACCATTTGCCTATATTTTCCAAAATATTAGAGAAAATTATCAACAACCCTTTGGTCAAAATCTTAGAAAGCTCTGGATTACTATCAGATAATCAGTATGGTTTTCGTAGAGGTCGATCAACGGTTGATGCTGTTACGAAATTTTGCGTCTTTATTTTTTTTTTTCGAAATGACCCAGCAAGGTCTTAACAGCTTCACCGAACTACTAAGGCTAGCGCTTAAGGCACTCAGCCGATTTTATTTTGGCAACCAGCTCAAGGGTGCACGGCACACCTCGGCTTGGCTGTAGCCTGTTGCATGCAAAATCGCGACCTATCTTAGCTAACCTAGCTAACTATTCATATATGTATGAGTTGTTAAACGTATATGTGTACCAAGCATACACGCCTCAACAACTCCTCCATACATTTATTATCGGAAAATTGAGAGTTTTTCAGTTCGATAAGGGAAAAAAAAAGTAAATCCGTCCACTTTCATGTGTAAGCCTGTGTGGGGGTGATCGTGTAGTGTTGTAGCGGTGATGTATATTTGTGAGGCACCGTATCGCGCAAGCAACGCCCTGAAGGGCTCCCTACCGAAGGATCGAACCTAGGCTTGAGTCGCTGCCGTGGGAGGCCTAATCGGGTGTGTGGGAGCGAAATTAAGCCCCAGACCACGGCGGCGTGATCTGTGGTTACGCGGGCGTGGGCGTGAACATGGTCTGTTTCGAGGGACAGGCTGGTACTGATCGTTCGCTGACGTGATTGAATCAGGAGAGTCGGTAAAAATGTGTCGCGGACGTCTTTTATAACGCGCAACGTTAGGTACGGGTTCATAGTTTGCGGCGGATACCACTAACGGACTGGGATGATTCGCGGCTTTTTCAAAATAACTAATCGTAAGTGATTTTACGTACACCCAGATAGAAGGGATCTCTAGGTCTCTATGGAGATCGACTCTCCGGATGTACCACGGGGCACCGGTCACTTTACGTAAAACACGATTTTGGAGAACCTGCAGCTATATGTCATCACGGGACGGATACACGTCTTATACAAAGTGAGCTTGTGTCTGAGGGTCATCTTACTTTTATGACAAAGCAACGGATGGAGGCGACCCAAGACCATAGCAGCTTTGTTTCGCACTCTGTCTATATGTGAATTGAACTTTAAATGTCTATCTAATGTAACACCGAGATATTTGACCTCTTCGACCCAAGGGATATCGATTCCGTATAGCCTGATGGGCTCAAATTTATTAGCGCGTTTCGTGGGATCGAAGAGTATTGCGGCACTCTTATCGGGATTAACTTCTATGCGCCATCGACGAAACCATTCACCGAGAGTATGAACGGCTTTTTCGATGCGCTACCTAAGAAAGTCCGACCGCCAGCCGAAAGTATAAATAACGGTATCGTCAGCGTAACAACCTATCTCGACCCCCGAGACCGAGGCAGGTCACTGATGAACAGATTGAAGAGCGTGGGCGTGAGTATGGAGCCCTGCGGCACACCTGAGCGTATCGGGTGGGGCAGCAGTAGTTCACCATCCACTCTGAAGCGGAATGTCCTATCAGTGAGATAATCGCGGATAATATGAATTAACCTATCGGGTACGCGAGATTTACATAATTTATTGATGAGCTCTCCGTGCCAGACCTTATCAAAGGCCTTGGCGACATCGAAGAAGACTGCAATTGTGCGTTTCAGTTTACGTTTCGGATCGGCGTTATATTTAGAGAAAATGTACTCCGTGAGGCGGAGTACTTGATTCGTGCAAGAGTGTTCGGCGCGAAATCGGAACTGCTCAGGTGGTATTAATTTTTTCGGCGCGAAATCGGAACTGCTCAGGTGGTATTAATTTTAAATCTGTAATCGAGAACTGGAGACGGTTCAGAAGGAGCCGCTCGTAGAGTTTTCCTAAGGTATCTAACAGACTAATGGCCTAACTAACAGAATAATCACTATGGCCTTTTTCCAGACGGCCGGAAAGTGACCCTGGGACATGACCGCATTGAAGACGCAGACCGATAGAGCTATGATGCGATCAGGAAGGAGTTTCAGAACCTCGTTCCTGATCCCATCAGAACCTGGGGACTTCCTAGGCTTGAGACGCTTAATTACGCCTGCAACTTCATCGAAAATAATCGCGGTTAGGGTATCTGCCGGAGGAGACGCGAGTACCTGCTCCGCAACTGATTCGATTAATCCGTTATGGAAAGGGTCAGTGTTATCAGTGTTTGGCAAGCACTGTTTCTTTAAGCTTGCGGCAAAGCATTCTGCTTTAGCTATGCTATCGAACACGGGAGGCAACCCGGGGCTCTGTCGAGAGGAGGCATTGGAGTGACCATATCTGATTTGAGAGTTCGCGCTAGAGTCCAGTACGACAGGTGAGACGGCTGGAGAGCCTCCAGGAGTCTGTCCCATTTGTCACCCTAGATCTCAGAAATACGAGACTTGACTGGTTTTCGTAACGAACGTAAACGATCGCTATTCTCTACAGACGGGTAAGCGTCGTAAGCTCGAGTCGCGGCGTTCTTTTCCGTTGAATGCTTTCACGTCGTCAGGGAGTATAAAACGGCGATCGTTCGCCGCTTGTACCTCTTTCGAGGTCAACCTGAAGGCGGTCTGGAGATAATCAACCAGGGAATCGATGGCGGAATCCGCGTCGGCTTTAGACACCAACACGTCCGGAATCCTGTCTAAACTTCTAGACGACGGATTTTCTTTAAAATATTGAACGAGTTTCGCGTAATCAGCCACCCTAACCGACGGCGGGGTGAAGTCTGAATTGTGACCTAACTGTAAAACATCCGGGCGATGATCTGAATCGAGTTATGTCTAAAACTGTGGGTCGGCAATGATCTTGATAGTGCGTGGGTTCCGAAGGGGCTATGACGTCAAACGCGAGAACCCTACCTAGTTCGTCGAGTATCCTCCCGTTACGAGAGGTACACGGACTATCCCAGATAACGTTCCCGCTATTGAGGTCTCCCGCTATAATAACTGAATCTCCTAAATTAAGTAGCGCCTGCAAATCGGATCCTGGCAATTCTTTGTTCAGTGGCAAATACGCGGAAACTAAAATGATATTCGAGTGACCGGTCATACCTAATTTACACACTGACACTTCCATATTGGTTAGCGCGGGTGGATCTAACGGCATGCAGTACAACGAACGCCTAAAATAGATTAACGTGCCACCCTCGCGGGTGACACGGTCGTTCCTAACTATACAGTAATTCGCGATTCTCGGATTACGCATACTCGGTTTTAACATCGTTTCCTGGATGAAGAAAACGTCAATATGTCTATCGCGCAAAAAGTCAGCTACTAGATCGCGCTGTGTCCGAAGGGATCTCGCATTGAAAAACGAGAGACATATACCGCGTGGTTATACTTTATTAAGACCCGTGAATTTTAAAACTTATTTCAAAAGAGGGTGACCGGGCGAGGCGCTGAATGGTGGCTCCGATAGCCGGGAAGCGCACTAGAGCGGTGAGAAGACCTAGCTCCTCTTCTACCTCGACGATGGCGTGGAAGGCGAGGACCTCCTTCATATGGTGCTCACGGAGTATGTGCTTCATCCAGTCGTACTTACTGGAGAGAGAGGATGATGATGAAGCATAAGCCGCCTGTGGCGGCGGCGCCTGAGGCTTAGAAGAAGCCTGAGGCTGAGGTCGGGGGGCCCACGGGGCCATAGGAGCCCGCCCAGGTTGAGCCGCGCGCGGCACAGAGGGTGGCGAGCGCGGTGGGGTCGTGGGCGCGGGCGCTAACGGCGCCCGGCAGGCCTGGGAAGGCCTCCACGAACATGAGAGGTGGAGGTGGAGAGCGCGCGGCGGCTACAGGCGCCCTAGGCGCCTACCTAGCCTGACGTGGATGCTGTGAGCGCGGCGCGCGGGGACAGCCGCGATAATTCGCGGGGTGACCCGCGTTACCGCAGAGCACACAGCTGGGAGGATCGGGAGTGCCAGGAGTGCGCGCGCACTCCTTCGTGGCGTGGTCTCCCAGTCACTTGACGCACCTGGGGCGAAGATTGCAATTCTTTGCAGAGTGCCCATAACACTGGCAGTTATGGCACTGCGACGGAATATGGGTCTTACGTGGGGGCTCAACTTTGACGCCGTTGAGGTCGCACACATGTGAGCGAAAAGATGGCCTTGCCCTCCTGCGACCGGTCGAGGAGAACAAGCACCATATTGTAGGGAGCGCGGGTGCGTGGGTGGTACATGCGATGTACCTCAAGCACGGGATTTTTTTCTCCTGAAGGGAGAGGGTGATGTCCTCGACCGAGATTTCGGCCGGGACACGGCGAAGCACGACACGGAGGAGGCGCTTCTCCTCGAGAGCGAACGTGAAATATGCTAATTTCGATTCCGTAAGGAATCGAATCAAAGCGCGATGGTCTTCGGACGTGGAACATTTTACGCGAATGCCCGCCGGTGTATTCAGGGCGGACGTGTAATTTACCTTAAGGGTCTTTAACCTGTTTGAAATCATAGTCCATTGGGACTTGTCCTGAATCGTGACTGGAGGCGGGGGGCGCGGCTTCCTACCTGCGGAACCCGCAGGTTGAGAAGGAGTGAGCGGGACGGCGCTAGGTCCTTTCGTCCGCGGTTTGCTACACGGTATAGCCGAGGCTGGCACACGAGCGCCACCTATATTCGCGACTTTCACCGGGCCTACGAAACCCGATTCCGTCGGGCTAGCCGGACGACGCCTATTGTATGAGACGGTCGTATAACAGTCCTTATCTGTTTGCGCAGAAGGCACGGGAATCGCGGACTCGGTCGCGGTCGCGGTCGGCTCGGCGGACGCCGTCTCGTCTAGCTCCATCTCGGAGCCATCGTGTCCGAATACATTAACTGACTATTGTAATTGTCCTAATTTAGATGAAGTTAAAAACACCAAATATTTGGGTATCATTACAGGCTATAAACTAAATGTTCAATATTAGACAAGTAACAGATAATAACATTGTTAAAATGATATACTTCTCTTTATGCCAATCACTTCTTCTTTACTGCATTCCGTGTTGAGGGGGAGCAAGTAAATCCATTTTGCTACCTCTAGAAAGGGCTCAAAGAGCCATACTGAAAGTAATGTTTTTCCGGCCGTATATATACCCCACAGAGAATCTTTACTAAGAATGTGAAGTTTTAACAGTCAGACAACTTTTTATTCTACAAATTATTCTCCGTCAACATATTGGAACGACAAACATACAATCCACAGATTCTAGAAGGGTCGAGGACATAATAAACGTACCTAAACATAATACTTTCGTATGCTTGTCGTTTTGACGGCTTCCTGGGAGGATTGCTCTATAATAAAGCAAACAATACACTAGGGATTGATCAATTCAACAGTCATACTATTAATACTCACTTACAAATGGTTAACTTCACAAAATTATACAAATACAGAAAAATTACTAATACCACAATACAATATGTGAGATGTTTATTTAGTCAAACTAAGTCTTTATTTATTACATGTTTAAGTCACTGTTTGTCTTATTTCTCAATATATGTAATTGTGATGATATCTGCGCTACGGTTTATAACCAGTGCAGATAACAATATAATTATGTATGTAAATTATGTATACATTGATTTTGAACATTAAATTATTATTATTATTAATATGAGAACAAACTTCACTGTAGTATAGTGTGGCACGCTGCGTATAATAATAAAAATTGTAACACATAGTAAAAGTACTATTCGGGTTATAAATTGTTTCATAGAAAAAATAAATAAACATTCTGTTAAAAAAAAACCATATGATAGCGCTACTGAAGCCATGAAAAACATTAATAAAAACATACGAATATTTTTATAATTTTGTAATAGCACGTAGTAAAGATGATGCTAGTTTTATTGTATGCTTTACAAACACCCAAATGTAAATGTAGTCAACTGTTAAATAACTAACTAACTATTAAATAATCTCACATATGGAATAGAGTATTGTATACGAACGTGTTTTCTCAAGATAATAAATCACATGAATACATATGTATGATCATTATGTGCATATTAAGAAAGGACCGAAACATAACTGACATACCGTAACATGAATACTGAAGTGAGATTAGCAATATAATAATATCCATTCTTTCATCAATCCATCATGTGGCTATTACTAGTTTCACCATAAATGGGTTGGCTCGAAATCAGATTAGGCCCCCCTCGATAGCGGCTCAAGCCTAGGTCCGTTCCCTCGGCATGGAGCACTTGAGTGCGCTGCTCGCGCGACACACTCACACAAAATGTTACATCACTGCAACAACAGTACACATATCGTCCCTACGCACGTGCACGCATACACGCCTACACATGAAAGTGGAAGGGTTTTGTTTCTTTTCCTTATCGAACTGAAATAGTTTGAAAATTATCCGATACGAAATATAGATAGGAGTTGTTGAGGTATATATGCTTGGTACACATATATGCTCCAACAATTCATATATGTATGAATAGTTAGCTTAGGTCAGCTCAGATAGGTCGCGAATTGCACGTGTCGGGCAGCAGCCCAGGCCGAGGTGTGCCGTGCACCCTTGAGCTAGTTGCCCAAATAAAATCGGCCGAGTGCCGCAAGCACTCGCCTTAGTAGTTCGGTGAAGCTGTTAAGACCTTGCTGGGTCAATAGCGTAGTCAGTTCGAAAAAAAAGGTTGGCTCGACCGGAGTAGTACCACCCTTTCACATTCAAGTTTATGTATAACAGTGGTAAGCCTTAATACTAGTATTTGGGAGTGAAGCCTAGTCGAGGTTTTTTGCTTTCCTTTGAGACTGACTATTCTGTGTTGGCCTGATGGACCTTTACAGCTTCACCGGGCTTTTGAGCGAACACATAAGAAACTCAGCCATATAACGACAACCAGCTCAAGCCTCTGACCGAACATCGGCTTAAACTCTTACCTCAGGTGAGTAGTGTTAAATGATACTCTGAAGAAGGAAATCGAGTGCGTAAAGTGTATGTGCACACGTAATGTATGGGCCCGGCGCGGTGCGGCGCGGCGGTAGTGCGCCACTTCGATGCGTCATCCGGGTCAACAAATACGGCGCATTACGTAACCTCCGCGAGCTGTGTTGTGGTGTCTGTCCGTAGGTTCATGCTTACGTGCGTGTCTATGTGTGTGGGGGAAATAATCCATTATGTGCCTTCACTAAACTCGCCGATCTGTGTAAAGAGGTCACTAGCGCCTATGCTATGCTATAGTGATACAACTCTGTGCACACTCTAACGCAACTAGTCCGGTTATAATACAGATTATCGGAACGTGTAGTACGATCGCTGTTTATTATTAGGTATTCCTTTTCTTCCTTAACTAATTACGTATTGTAAAACTTTATTTACTACTGCGTAATTATATAGTATATTGTTATATGGTATATTGGTTGTTATTCCTTTATATCACTTTTTCTAATACACAATATATTAATCGTAGTTCGCATCTCATAAACTTTACCAAAATATCTTGTCATAAATTTAATATATTTCGAATAAAGAGAATAAACACATTTTCCAAACGGAAATTAAAATAACATTTTTAATAAATATATGATTCACCATTTTCACTCTCCTTTTTCTACTATCATCTCAATTTAAGTAGATAATATAATGTTAAGAAGTGTTTCTAACATTGACAAGAAAATGAAAAATTACGATTCTAACATACATTAATTTATTGGTTTATATTTAAACAGACTGTACAAACCGCGCGGCGTTTACAATAAAATACTATAGAAAGGTAGAATTAAATAAATAGATACATATACTAATAGGCCCCAAAAATGAAACCCAATTTACCTAAACACAACGTTTCAACTGATTATCACAAAAAATTAAATATTAATTTGGCTTTCGAGCGTTAAAGTTACGCTAGAGCGTTTACTTTGAATTATCGTGGTACCGTCTCTGTACAGCTGTGAAGATGTTACGCAAGCCCTCCACAATTCGGTAATTATTTCTTGAGGCGCGGAGCCCAGCGAGTAGTTGCTCCGTTTCGCTTCGATTCGTTCAATACTTTTAATGACGTAATATTGACACAGATACGGATAGTGCGGTGAGACGAATGGACATTTCAGAACCGATATAATGGTTACATTCTCACTGCATTCTCACGGTATATTCTGATAACGTCAATTTTAAAAGTTTTAATAAACACGTGGTGATCGCACGACATAATTAGTAAAAAGATGAAATGGTCTTTTTTAGATTTTGATTGCCTCGAATCACATTGCGGGTTTATTTTTTTACGTAAAGATAAAATTAATCCAGTCAAATGAAGCTATCACAAAACAAATATTACGGTTGAGACAACTATGTAGTTAGCAAGCAAGCGGTAGGAATGTTTCGAGCTGCAAATATGTCGCCTGATTCGGACGCGGACAGCAGACGGGATGGACAGTGCAAGGATATTTATAAAACATTGTTATGAACGTGAGGCGGTCACTATTATTTAGCTAGAAAATATTACTTCGTATTGCAATTCCTTACAACGCAAATTTATCAAATAACTGCTACATTATAGTAGTATTTCATAAATATGCAAATATAGTGCTAATCAATTATTAGTGCGCAAACACGTGCCTTTTAAAACTGTTACAAAAAAGATTTATACTATTTTATTTGATATAAATTGCTATTCAGTATTATTGTTATTTAATGCCGAAAAAATCGCAAGCAATTGCTAGTTTATTACAATAACCTATATCAGAATATTTGATAAAGTATTTTCTATACTCGGTAGAATGTGTGCGATTACGGAGGAGTAGAGAAGGGAGGGGAAATAGCAAGACGTCTCACCGTATTACTATTTCCATAACAGCAGCACGGTCGAGGTATTCGTGTAGAAACGGCGCTGGAATCCGTTTGTTATAGTACGAGAACGGTCAAGCTATTCTGGAGAACGTCACGTTCTAAAATAGTGTAAGCAGCCGGGCGTCGCCACCGCACCCGCCGCCACCGCCGCACCCCCTCTCTCCGACCAGTACTCTACGATACGAGTTCTACTAACTCACAAATTGCAAAATAAATTAGCAGTTACGAAAGGAACATGGTTCCGGAGGAACTGCTTTCCTTCATCCAATCCATTCCAATTTAATTTTTACACTTCGAGCTTATGAGCGTTTAAGAGCTTTTTTTTTTTCTTTCGAAATGACTACGCTATTGACCCAGCAAGGTCTTAACAGCTTCACCGAACTATAACGTTTAAGAGTTTCATTTGACGTTACGTCTTTATAATGAAAGATGTCTGAGGCCGGACTCAGTCTTTTTACTTACTAGTTTGTTATAATATCTCGGGAAAGCATATTATGTAAACACATATCTACGAACACACTATATGTTTACAAACAACGCCACAAGACATTCTCTACTGAGCGAAGAAGTAGACAGTGCCGCGCCATGTTCCATTAAAAGGAATGCATATAATGAAAGCTGTCTAATCTTATTAGATAATATGCATTAATGTAAATGTAGAAGTTTCCCAGTTACCTAATACAGGTAAATTTAAAATTACAATTTTTTTTTGGCTGAGTCTTAACCCTCACCTCTTCCAACCTTTTCCATATTGTATTTTTTGGTGTTTACTTATTTTATGTATAACTGTTTTTCTTCCTTCCCATGTTTTATTTCTATTTTCTACTGCATGTCTTTCATGACTTTTAACTCGTATTTTATTTTCTCTTTTAATTCTATTTTTTATCTTCCTTTACGTATTACAATCGGCTTTTTACTTCTGTAATTTCCAACTATTTATCTTTATTTACGTTTTTTGGTTTTTATTATCAATACCTACTTTTATTTTTGTTTTCATTTCTTGTTTAATATTTATTAACTCTTGTTGAGATATTACTTAATTTTAACTAATTTTTCTTCATATTTACTTTGTTACCTCTGGTTGCCATTTTAATGGTAACTAAATTTTAAACCACTTTAATTATTCGATCTATAGCATTCAGTCCGGGTTACCATTAACCGTTGTGTTATATAACTAGCAATCGACACACGACCGGGTGTCATTCTCAACATCCGAGTGTGTCAATTCTTTCTCGATGCCATTTACCTAGTTACTCTTTCCTGTTACAGTATGTTTTACTCGTGGTTTTTATCACTTTTTATATTTTGACCTATCTTCTTTATTACCAAGCCAACTATCGTACAGGTCAACTACCGTAATAAGTTTCGATGTACTTTGCTGCCACGTTGCCTTGTGGTCGTCTCTCCCGTTCCTGGTATTTCTGTATGCTTAGGTTCAATGTAGTTTTTAGTTTTATTTGACAATTTCTTTTTGTAACATATTTTTCTATAGATCATGGTTTGTAAGCCTTTGCTGTTATTGGAACACTCATATTTTTATTAATTTTCTTTTTATCTGTTTTAACAATAGTTTAACAATAGGTAACACTCATCCTAGCTATCCAGTTCTATTTCTTTTTCACTGGCCACTCAGAGTGGAACGCATTGTCGTTCGTTTTTTTTCTAATTTGCCGACGCTACTACAATTTATAAATATTGGCGACTTCCTCTCCTTGTTTTTCGGGAAGTCCTTCCTGAAGTGCTGCTCGCCACAATGGCTGCAGATATCTTCCGGCTCGTCTTGATTATGTCTGAAGTTTGACTCGCTGGAGGTCAATATATATTTTTCTGGATTTGGTCAGTCTTTCCCATACTTCCGGCGACACCTGGAGCATCAGATGGTTGGTATGTGGGTTTGCGTCAGTATTTAACCAAAGCCCCTTTATGGATGTTATTTAGGATCGAGTTGTTTGGCGTCCTTATCATTTTTATGAACAACTAGTCGGAATGAATAGCGAGGACTTTCTTCATTAGAACTTGAGGGTCTTTACTTTTTGCGGCTTAAACTTTGAGACTGGGATAGTTTCTTTGACTTTTTTCGTAAATTTGCTGGCCTGGTCTTTGTCCTTGAACACTATTACCACTTTCTGATCTTGTAATTACTTTTACGATGCAAGATATTGAGCCGCGCCTTAAAGAAAGAATAAAACGCGAGACACTAAAGCTCATATTAAGGCGCGTGTCGGAGCTTATAACTTAATCACATTGTTTACACATTAATATAATAGATTTATTGTAGTTCAACTCATACGAATCTACTACCAATAGCAATTATGCGATAGAAGTCTTTAAACGTCTCATAAGATAATCGTTATACCAACTCGAACCCGGTCGGTAGACGTGGTGCAGACACGAGCTTAATTAAATATATATAAAGTATGATTAATATAAACAAATACATTAATTTAAATATAAAAGAAATAAAAATTAAAAATATAAAAAGGTGCTGTGACTCTGGAAATTGAAAAAAAATCTAGATGTCGACAATAGAACTACCTATCATGCCATACATTATCATGTGTAGATAAGAACTATTCAGATGATCCAATACGTATAAAATTAAATCATTAAAATCGGTCAAATCATTGAATTGGATTACAAATAAACACACGATTGAATTGTATACATAAACATATACATTTAAAAGTTAAAGAATATTCACCGTGTGGGTAACTTTGACACTACTGTTGTGCCTAGAGACCGGACCAAATCATATGGAAATTGCTTTTATACGCTGCATTTGAGTTATACAGGGAGTGACAGGCGCTGTTATAATAATTTAAGCTTTGCTAATCACAGTTATATTGATTAAATTATATAAATGTATGGATAATGAAAAGTAAGGACCGACCCGCACAATATGTACAGAGTGCTGTCAATAACGATGTCAATGATGCTGATAAGATATATCCAGAACAAGAATAGCGTTGCGAGCTCACAAAATCCAACAACATAATAACGTACAACTAAATTGATTGCGGGACATCAGTATTCAGTGAAGTAGTTATATTGGAAATTTTTTGCGGGATCTTGGAATGTAATGTAGTGGACTTTATATTTTTCTTATATTATTGTGTTATTTGACTCAATATTTTGTAAACTTGGTGGTGTTTTATCGGTTGTGCACAAGTGAAGTGGATGGAAGATAATAGCACGGAGCATGGATTCTGAATTGCCACAAAGACTCCCTGGATAGTTCATCAAGGCGGCCACCATCTTGTTAGAACATTAAAATGATTAGAAGAAACTTGTAATATTATTTACCCACTAAACATTGGCAGTAATAATCTACTAGAAGATTGATCGCCAATAGTACAATAAAATAAATAAGTTGTATTGCGGTTTACAACCGTACTATTGAGTAAGGATTAATCAAGTATAAACACTTATACCGCATCGTTTATTAATGTAAACTTTTGTGAGACTATTAGATATCAGTTGTACTTTACTAAATTAACTTTATACACGGATGCAGACACGCCTCTAGCTACAGGTATACTCCTCAGTAAAGACAATATTGTAACAAGTTACACAAATTTAGTATTTTGCATGTATTGCATACGAATATCATGTGATTACATAAGGTTTTAATATCTTATAATTTTACAATGAACAGTAACCAGCTAGCCTTATTGAAAGTAGAACGTTCACAAGTTCAACACAATAACCATAGTAAGATGAAACTGCAAAATCAATGCCAAGGTGTTTATTGCAAATAGAGTGATGAATATCAACTATACATAGGTAAAATTAGTGACAGTACGACAACACGACCGATAACATAAATAATATGATAGTAGGTAACCTCTGAATGAGTTGAGGAGACGGTTCAGAGAAAAACATGTGTCGCGTCGCGTTGACTGACACGTGCCAGGAACGACGATACGAACATAGAGTTACACTGAGCCGAGCCGAGCACCCGAGTACTACGCTCATATCAGCCGCGTAAACGAAATGCTCTCTATCTATTTAGAGACATTCACAGAGCAAATAGCAGATAAGATCGTCCAAGATAAAACAATAACAGAGAAAATTTAATGTTAAAATAAACAAGGTTATTACGTCGAATTTAGTTAGTGTTGAGATTTTAATCAGATTACACTAAATCTATATACATTGGATCTTTCGATACATATTTATTGTAAAGAGAGAACATAGAAAATAATATGCAGATAATAAGAATTGATTGTGCATATGGGATGGCTGAGGCAGATAAAATAAAATAAATAAATACACGACAGCTCTTCAGTATCCCTTGTTAGAATTCGATTCGAGCACTCGATTTCAAAGTTTATACTTATAACATTGGGTTCCTTACCCTGCACTATAAACGACTGTGCACCAAGAGTTATTTTGTATGTAGTTGTTAATATCGATAAAATGTATACAGACGTTATTCCTCCATTCGTTAAATCCATGAAAATAAATGTCCTGAAAGCGATTTGGTTGTTTGTACTATCTGCACGAAGAATGATATGAGATATAACAATATATATTTATAATTAATTTATATTTAATTCATATTGAACTATGATATTTAAATTAGAACATTAATATAACAATAAAAAAGAGTTTGTCATGTTTGAACTATTAATTATATAATGTTGCCTATTAAAAAGTATATTTATGTAATGCTACCAATGAATCGGATTGAAAGGCAAATAAGTGATTGCAAAAAATAGAACATGTGCGGCAATTGTCAATAATTCCCTCACATGTCCTCTTTAACCTTATATGTTTACTCTTATCCTCATTGCATTAAAGTAATGATTAAGAATTTTATATGAATAAATTCTAATTAATGATTTGATGACAAAATAATATGAGTAGTGGTTCGCTGAAAACTACAACTTTTACCATTATTCAAATAAGATTATTAAATGATAAATCTTACGAATATAGTCTAAAAAGTAATAATCCAATCTAAAAATTATAATAATCTACATGTTTGAACCACGTAGCATTTTGTCTTATAATCTAATGCCTTTGCCAGTAGAATTGTTGTTGCAAAGCGTAGGCAGAAATCTCTCTTACAGATGACGTCAATACGTGCGAATAGTAAAGATACACATCGAACTGTGTAAATAACACAAACATCACTGAGTGACTGAATCCAGTTTGATATGTTTCCAGAGCAGACGAATACCCGGCGCCGGATGAGAACCTCGCAATTTATTAATGAACTTATTTAGGTACGTCTGTGTGTGTATACCTGAGCACCAACATTAAATAAATCATCAACGGTGCTGTGTGTGTGTTACACAGGCGTGTTTGCTTATTTATGCGTGATCTAATTAATTTAAAATCTTATACTACATTAGTATATAGTGTTTTATTTGTGCATAATATTATGGATATTCAATAGTATATAATAGATGATATTAATTCGTTATGTTAGTGAATCTAGGTCTAGATGTGGTTATAGGTGGAGTACAGAGCGCGATATGTTACGTCAGGGAATGGAGGGGGGCAAGGTGCGGGGCGTGCTTCCTGTATTCGAGACGAAACAATTCGCGAGCAAGGCCGCACCGACTACTATTACATTTGATTACTTCCAATTACTTCTCTATCGTACCTTGGACTTGATTCTGGCAACCGACCAGTTAGCAAATTATTTATAACGAGTCCCAAGTATTTTCATTCAACACACGATGCTTCTTATCAGCCAGCTCTGATCACTTCAAACGCTATGTAAACACGACCATTTAGCGTCGTCACCTTTGTAATATGTATTATTTAAATAGACATGCATGCATAGATAATAGTTTGAAATATAAACTATTTTTTATTTTATTTTTACAAACCGTATCATATACACTGTGATGCAGCGTGCACACTCCACTGTTGATACATATATACATACTATATTATTCCTTTAGATGTGTTAAAACATATCCATCGTACGTGCTTCATAGTATATTCAGCTACATTGTTAGAATGAATAGTGAAACGGTACACTGGAGTCAGAGTGTACATGATCTGACTAGTGTGAATATCGAGTAGGTAGAGTATTGCTCACGCACAGAAATATAGCACAAGTAATATAAGTTTATAATAGTAAAGAAAACATCCGGCAGGCGAGCCGTACGCAACACTCGGTAAGTAAGTAAGCGCAATGCTGTAGCGGTGCACTGGTAACTCACGTAATTAATATACAACAATATTTTCGTATTTTCACCGACAAAACGGTGCTGACCGGAACTCGAATCCACCGCGTTACATGCGGGAACATTACAACTCTACACATGTGCAACAACATACACCGGATTCAATTTGAATAACAGTATTTTTAATCTATACTAATATTATAAAGAGGTAAGGTTTGTGAGTTTGTGACGTTGTAGGGGGTAATCTCAGGAACTACTGATCCGATTTGAAACTTTCTTTCAGTGTTATATAGCTCATTTATCGAGAATGGTTATAGGTTATTATATCATCACTCTAAGACCGATAGGCGCAGAGCAGCAATGTAGAATGTTTCAAAATCGGGTATTTTTTCCTCTTGAGAGCTTTCGTTGTGTGTTAGCATTAGTCCAAAGTAACTATTCCACGCGAACGACGTCGCGGGCAGAGGCTAGTTAATACTAAGCTAAACTAATATTATCGAGCTGAAGAGTTTGCTTGAATGCCTTAATCTCAGGAACTACTGGTCCGATTTGAAAAATTATTTCAGTGTTAAATAGCTCATTTATCGAGGAAGGTTATGAGCTATGTAGTCACGCTAAGACAATTAGAAGCAGACTACCAATGATCAATGTTTGAAAATCGGTACATTTATGTAATTAATCGAAATAGAACGAGCGAAACTTTTCAACTTTAGCAAACAATACTTATACTCAATATCACTAATATCTTACAAAAATAATAGTCCAATAATATTTTTAACGTATTTAACAATTGTTTCTTCAAATCAGCGAATGTTAGAGTAATTCTTTTTGCAGAGAAGTGATTAGAGATACAAAAATCTAGTAATTGTGATTATTTTAATTTAATTTCGATAGAATAAATTACAAAATAGACTATATTTTACGACTTTTAAAATTATGTACATTCGCGAGTTCTGTTATAGTTTTTCCATATTTTTTGCATACACGAGTACGTTACAACACGATACACATCATTTAGATATATCAAATTATGATTTCCTTTTATATATTTAACACGAATAAAATAAAAATAGATATTATATTAGTTTAACTCGCCACTCCCTTTTCACGATATCTATAAGATAATATAAGAATGCGAATGGCTGTAATGAAAATGAAACCACCAAACACAAGAATGACAATATAGCGAGGTGGCGCGACGGGACGCCTCCAGTACGCTTATAAATATATTTGATACATTTTCGCCGACCGACATACCGTATTCAACGAATACTTGGAATAACTAACCATCGGGCCGCACTATACGTATATCTATCTATACGTTACCTATACATCGATTTTAATTAACTAATTTTATGTAACAATGTATTAGGTATTTTCGTTTTAGATGTCTTTATCTGATTTACTACTAGATTATATTTCATTTGCTTTCATTGTAATCTCATGGTAAAGCTTGACTTATATAAGAAAAGATTATTCACGCGTTTAGTAATGATACTGCATTCAAATATAGAAAACGGATTATGAAATACACCTATTTGATGAAACGACTCGCAACGTAACCTTTACGCTAGTGCCAAAACATGTATTCTAAGTATTAAGTCAAACATATAAATGAGATAGATGTATAACACATAAAACATGGATTTTTTTTTCGAAATGTCTACGCTATTGACCCAGCTAGGTCTTAACAGCTGCACCGGGCTACTAAGGCGAGCGCTTAAGGCACTCAGCCGATTTTATTTTGGCAACCAGCTCAGGGTGCACGGCACACCTCGGCATGGCTGTTGTCTGTTGCATGCAAAATCGCGACCTATCTTAGCTAACCTAGCTAACTATTCATATATGTATGAGTTGTTGAAACGTATATGTGTACCAAGCATACACGCCTCAACAACCCCTCCATATATTTATTATCGGAAGATTGGGAGTGTTTCAGTTCGATAAGGGAAAAAAGTAAATCCTTCCACTTTCATGTGTAAGCGTGTAGGCGTGCACGTGTGTGGGGGTGATCGTGTAGTGTTGTAGCAGTGATGTATACTTGTGTGTCACCGTATCGCGCAAGTAACGCACTCAAGGGCTCCCTACCGAGGGATCGAACCTAGGATTGAGCCGCTGCCATGGGAGGCCTAATCGGGTGTGCGGGAGCGAAATTAACCCCCAGACTACGGCGGCGTGATCTGTGGTTACGCGGGCGTGGACGTGAGCACGCTCTGTTTCGAGGGACAGGCTGGTACTGATCGTTCGCTGATAAAACATGGACATATAGACATATTACATAGCTGACATCGCGGATAACAGACACCAGATGTTTCTACATTATCATTGCATACTAAAAAACAAAGTACTCTGTCACGTCTGTTTGTCTGTCTGTTCGCGAAAAACTCAGAATGAACAAAACAGGTAGAAGAGATTCACGAGGTAGGTTTAGATATATAATTAATCAAGGTTTTTTATCATCAGGGCGGGATAGCGTCCGCCGGACACACTAGCAAATAATTATAGAAAAAAATATTGTCAGTGTATTTATACTCTAACTAAATCAGATATAGATAACGCTTGAAGAGCATCGAACTTGAGATTCCATCAAAACTCGTCGTAATTATATGAAATAGTGTATAGTAAGTACTTAACACTCAGTGTATAAAAATTGTATGTAAATTTATACTAATTAATAAAATTTGACCTTACTTGTCAAACATTGTATTATTGTAATATCTTCTATACTATAATAAAACTGTAACAAGTTGAAATCTGTACATTAAATATTTTTTGAAAATTTTAATCAGGGTAGACTATGTTATCGATATAGAAGCCAAAAATAATCTTTTTACAATTTTTGTCTGTCTGTCTGTCTGTCTGTCTGTCTGTTTGTCCCTATGCACACGCATCACTATGAAAGTACTGAACCAATTTTGACGAAACTTGACATAGTGATACCTAATATAACGAGATTACATCAAATGTATTTTTTATCCCATAAAACGCAAAGAGTTCTCCAGGATTTAGGATTAAAGTCTAGAATCTAAGCCCGTATTACTCTGAAAGTACTGAGCCATTTTTAACGAAATTTAACACAGTGATAACTGATATTACAAGGCTACATCCAGGATACTCTTTGTCTCATAAAGCGCAAGGGATTCTCCAGGATAACGAAAAACAAAAATTTGTAGTTAACGTAACTAGACTTTTTTGCGACACCTTAGTACAAGAGCCGGCAACGTTGGAAGAACTAGAATTTTAGAATAGCTGGTTCTTTAATATATATTTTTTATATCAAAGGAGGCAAACGAACAGGTGGGTCACGTGATGTTAAGTGGCCACCACCGGCTATAGACACTAACAACACCAGCGGTGTCACAAGTGCGTTGCTAGCCTGTATATGGAGGAGGGGGAAGGTAAGGGAAGGGAAAGGAGGAAAGGGGAAAATAGAGGTAGGCCTACGGAGCTCTCACTGACCGAACAAATCACTACAATACAAGCAATGTTCTTTCACGTCGGTTTTCTGTGAGAGGATGTTATTAGCCCGAACGAGCCAACCCATTCATGAAACCAGTAATAGCTTCAACGTGGCTCTACCACCTACACAAATTATCAATACAGAATTTCAGACACCTGGTAGCCGGTTAACGTTGTATTTTTAATGCGCATTTTGATTTAATTAACTTTGATTTATGAATAAGTTTAAGAACATTTTTTTTCAGTAACTTTTAAACGCTTTTAAAAACATGAATTTATCACAGTCAGACACATTTTTTTATAAACAATCATATGCCCGCTGATCTATTTTATAAATAAAAATTAATTAATTTCTCACCAATAATTTTTTCCATAGCAAAGAGTAAATTTCATTTTATTAAACATTATTGATATTAAGATTTCAAAATATACAATGAAAGAACGATAAACGTGAACGTATGACTTAGGACTGACGCTATCTTAAATATATGCGTCGATAACATACGCTGCCACAATTATCGCTATCTTTATCGTGCAGCCATTTTTTTTTTTCGAAATGTTTAACCGGAAAGGTCTTTACAGCTTCACCAAACTATTGCGGCGAGCGCTGAAGACACTCAGCCAATTTGGAATGTTTGGGTGACTAGCTCAAGGGTGCACAGCACACCTCGGCTTGGGCTGTCGCGCGTGCCTCAACAACTCCTATATGTATATTGTGTCGGAAAAATTCCTCTAAACTATATAGCATAGGATAGGATAGGGAAAAATAAGGGTACCGGGAGTGGGGCTCCCTGACGTTCAGGCTGGTGCAGGTACTGACTGGACACGGTTGTTTAGGGTGGTACCTGCACCGGATCGCTCACAGGGAGCCGACCGCCGCCTGTCACGAGTGCGGCGCTGAGGTATACACCGCGCAGCACACTCTCTCCGAGTGTGTTAGAGAGCGCCGCACACTGGCGGCGGTGATGGGAGGGAATTTGTCGCTGCCTGGCGTGGTTTAGGCCATGCTTGGCAGCGAATAGGCGTGGCGAGCAGTGACCTCCTTTTGCGAGGAGGTCATCTCGCAAAAGGAGGCGGCGGAGAGGGCCCGTGAGGTAGATCCTCTAAGTGGCCCTCTCCCCCAACGGAGGACAGGCGGCACTTTGCCCAACTCCTCCCGCCACCGTAGCCGGACCTGAGGAGATACAGCCGGGGGCTCATCCCTTCATTGCACAGGTACGGCGGACAAGGGGAGGCAGCTAGTGTGTACCCAGTCTGCCTGTCTGTAGGAAGGAGCTCGGCGGCCATCTTCCGGCTCTACAAGGTTCATTAGCTAGAACGATCCCTTGCCGCCCCAACAACACGGTCTGTCGGTACACCGTGGTCCGTGAGAGTCGGACATAACTCACCCTCTCCCCCGGGAGGGTGGGTATCCATAATGGATTTCCTTACGTTAAAAAAAAGGGAAAAATAAGGGTAGAACTCTTTGTCGTTAATTTCTCTGAAAATTTATATCTAAGTATAATACTAATAAAATTACTGCTATTCCAACATGGTTTAAAATAACTTTTATTTTTATTTCCAAAAAAATAGTATCAAGCACATAACAAAATCACACATCAATAACAAAAATCTTTCAATAATAATTCCATTTTAATAATGTTTTAAAGTTAGTGAAAAAAAACCTCCTAGAAATATTTAAAAATCAATATTTTTGTCTATAAAGGTACTATATGCATAAATAAATGCAAGGCCGGCACGTTGTTCGGATGAATATAAAGATATATAAAACTAGCTTGATTGATTCTTTACGGTATGGCCTTTATCTATGTAGGCAATTTCGCCAATATCAAGTGTAACAAATACACGTTATAAATTTAATGCCAAATATTCAGTGTAACAACGTATAATAATCTACAATACAAACAAACATAGATAGATTACCAAAAGGTGTCGTGAGTGGTACAGTGATTATTTAAAAAAATATATTGGAAATATATATAAATTCGTTATCGAAACAGTTTCTAACTCTTAGACAATAGTTACAAACAAGTGACAGATGACGCTTCGACGCGATGTTTGACGCTTCGACGCGATGTTTGACGCTTCGACGCGGTGTTCATTATTTTTCTTCAATACAATGGAGTATAAAAAGGTTTTAATACAAGTTGCATATAGTTATGATAAAGTAAGTCGTAGATATGTTTATTTAGCTTTATGTAGGTTAGTTTTTACCTTAATTGAACATGGTAGATGATGCTAAGAACGGGTTCTAGGCTTATTTAAAAAAAGTCACATATAATCTGGGTAATGTTTGAGTGAGTCCGTGGATAGTTTGGATTCTCGATTGAAAACGGTAGTTGTGGCTCCAATCGGATATCAGTTTTAATTTTTTTTTTTCGCATTTAAAAATACAATTGAAACCAGTGATAACCAATTTGGTGCAGACGAAGTTGCACGGCTCAGCTAGTATTATAATAATATCGTTCATACAATGGAACAATCACGTTATTACGTCGAAACTGACATTTCTATGTTACAACTTCCCGTTGGGAAAATTCGACCTATACAAAAATTACGGAATTTTCTAAGGTACTGTCGTCGAAGGGAGAGGCTGCCGTTAGAGAATTAACTCATTTGCAAGCATTGCAGATATATACCTACAGATTTAACAATTGTACGAGGAATCGCGTCAAATACAAATTTGACGTGCAGTATTGTTAATGAAACAATTATGCAATTTATGCAACTCACAATTTTGTCACCAAATTCTCTTGTGTATATTTCATTGCCAAAGACGCTCGGTACTAGGAATATTAATTGGCCATCAATCTATATAACCACGTATACTACTTACTACATATTACAAAACAATGTTCTCTGCCAGATCTGTCTATCTGTTTGCGACAAACTCAAAAAATTACTGAACGGATTTTTATGCGGTTTTCACGAGATAAAGTGATTCATGAAGAAGGTTTAGGTATAAAATTTGTCAAGTTTTTTTTTAGTTTATTACCAGGGCAGGATAACGTCCACCGGGTCCGCTAGTATGTCATAATTCTACATTCTTATATATACATTTCTTATGTAGGTGTGTATGAACTCCTCCAAAACGGCTGGACCGATTTTGATGAAATTTTGTGTGCATGTTCCAGTGAATCCAAAAATAGTTTAGATTCACAATTGGACCCGGTAGGTGGCGCCGCGGTAGAGTTTTAGGATTTTTTAATTATGAAAGCAGGATAACATGGGTCTCCACCGCTGGTTTTACATAAAAAGTGGCAAAATGTTTATTTTATTTGATATCTTTAAAAAATCTTTCAGTTTTTGTATTAAAAATAATATTATAGATAAATTTCGGTTATAAATAAATTTACACAGATATTTAAAGGATTTATCAAATCGAATAAAAATACGATAGAGTTTCACACTCTAACATTTGAGTCCTAAAAAAAATGTTATAATTTAATTACGTCATTACTGTTGTTGTTCTATTGGATGAGCTATATATTGATTGAATTATTGAATTATATATTATTCGCCCCTCAACAAACTCCTTCGTTTAAATTCCGCTCCATACTGGCGTCATTATGTACTACACGCATGAACATATTAATTAGAAAGAGAACGAGGATTTTCTAATACGTCACAAAATCTCTTCCGATTTTAAATATTGATAATAATCATTTGAGCCGACCGGTAAAGATAGTAAAACTGCATACATTAATAACAAGCAATCATGCCAGAAGCAAATGGTTGTAATGTTTTATCAAGACATGAGAAACACCGCGCGGTCTCCACCAGCGGCAGTTGTGCAGTGAAAGTGTTATTTCTGGTTAGCGGTACACCGAGCTAGGGATGCTCGATATTTATCGATGTTGAAGAAACATCGATGTTTAGATGAAAAACATCGATGTTTTGATTTCGATAACATCGACACATGGATGTATTGATTTCGATAACAT
>JACEII010000151.1:477067-505030 GCA_014332785.1 Antheraea mylitta | reverse complement strand
TTGATTTCGATAACATCGACACATGGATGTATTGATTTCGATAACATCGACACACCGACGTTATGCGAATAAAATGTCGAAATATCAATATATTCTTTAGGGTCATCTAACGTTGCATGTACTAGCTAGGGACTAGATAACTATCAAATTTAACTATTTTACACTAGATGATACCAATCAACGTTGTCGAACTAAACCGTATGAATAGTTATTTCTTTGGGATTTCCTAAGGGAAAAAGGTAAAGGGGTCAGCTTCAGAAGACTGTTTTTCAAAGGTGGCCAACTCCTGTACCATCAACAGAACAGACAATATGGAGAACACCCGATAAAGTTAGTTTTTTTACAGACAGTTTTAGTTATATCGATGTTTATCGTAAATCGATACTTTTAAACGGATGTTATCATCGATGTCAAAATCGATGTTTTTCTAACATCGATCATCCCTACACCGAGCATTGCACACTAAGCGCATACTGTACTCACACGACACCTGGCGTGTTGCCGACTTGTGAAGGGTGCAGGCCGCGGATGTGAGTACAATGCTTTTGTTTTGGATAAGGCGCAGAGGATCATGAAGTACCATTGCGGATAAAAATCGCAATTCGTATCGAAAATCTCCTTATGTTACCAAGCGAATGTATCATTGTATATTCAGGGTTGCCAGTTAATTTTGTCTTTAACGACTACACATAGTGAATGAAGTAGAAAAACTCTTACAATGTACAAATTCATATTTATGTAAGTACATAGTATTGCAATAAACTATTGTGCAATAACAATAGGTTGCGCTAGTGAGAGTAGTGACGTCATAGCGCACTATGTTTACACGCTACATACCGGTTCAATATGAACTACAACGAAATTCTTGTTTTCCACAGAACAATGACATAGCAAATAAATTTTAGATTTAGAACTTATGTACAAATGTTTGCTTTACGTTAAGTTACTCTTAGTTATATATAGGTGGGACGGGGCTACCACATAAACATGAACTAGATATGCTACATGCATTATAACTAATTATTAGACGTCTTTACATTACCATGCACTAAAATGTGTCAGTGTCTCCTAGTTCAAAATATTTTTAGAAAGACACATAGAAGAAGAAAAAGCTCGTGTAGTAATTATAAAATTGTAACTAGGGCTGGCCAAGTTGGTTTTCAGCAAGCACACACAGTGCATAGATGTCGCGATCTGTTGGATATGTTAGCATCGTTCTAAACTCAAAATAACGTGTCTCTTGAATATATATGTATTAGGTAGGTACACGATGAGACTGTTTGTATGAGGAAATCGGCACCGCGCGTGTGCGGGACTAACGAGAGCGAAAGCGCCTACGGACTGACGCCTACATTACCTACATCAGGACGGAAGATTAAAAAAAAATATGTCTTTAGGAAACCACGATGCAAGTGAATTTTCTTTTTAAATCGTAGGCATTTAATTAAAAATTTTCAATAAATTATACGATTTAGGGGGTATTAAAATAGCGTTATTAAACATCACTTAATAATTGGACAGTGGGAAAATAGTAGTAGACAAGATATTCAATGATACATTATAATTTCAATCTGCGTATTAGAGTACGAACTACATAATAAATAAAATACATAAACGCAAGTTAAAAACTGAGCGCAATATTTATTTAAATGATGGACCATTAACAACTGAGTCAAAGGGCGCTGCTATATTGGCCCTACTCTACGGTCGGCTGTAATGCAACAGATGGGAAAAATTACTTTTGCCAATAATCAATTGTGATAACAATCTGTACGAAAACGACATCGCAATCAACGAATACTAAATACTGTGTTCTAGAAACCCGTCATTTAATTATAATACTCATGTATAGGTAATAGCCATTTGGTATTGTGGACATCTGTTGAATAGATTATCTGAGTTTTAGATGAACGTAAATAATATGTATACTGTACATGTACGCATGCGTATAGGCACAGGTTCCTTCATACTGATGCGATGTAACTCATGCCATTTCACGGATAGTCGCAGACAGATATCGTTTTCAGAGAAATCAAAAAGAGAAAATATTTCTTTGTATATACCAGACAAACTATATTGCAGTAATTGCATTCAACACTCCATGTGTTCTCATACAGAGGACAAAGACGAGTCCCCGCCGAGAGCATTGAACTTGAAATACTATTTACGGAGCTTTTGTACCCAGTACCATATGTAGTAGCACTTTAGCAGCTATAAATTCAACAACTACCGGAAACGGAAATGTGTCACCAACAAGGGACTCGATATTTCCCGTTACAACATACTAAAGTATAGTGGAAGCTGTCGGATTATATAGAGTCGTGGTAACCTTGACCTTGTCGTTACAGATCACATTATAAACTATAAAGAAGATATTGAAAAAATATATTAGCATTATAAACGGAGTTGGCTTGAAAGGTGTGACTAGGTGCCGTGGGAGGGGGGAGGGGGGGGGGGGGGGGGGGCGGTTGCGCGGCTGAGCTATTTAATGTACACAGATGGACGTGTTTGGTTTGGTTCGGTTTGTCGTCTCACAAGGTCGCGGCTCTGATAGGACTCGGTCAATATTTGTACTTGTTATAGTGTGTGGAGTCCGGTTATATCACGAGATGTACCTGCGTTAATGATTCATGCATGCTGTTTATTCAGCAAGGATTGCACACCTCCGAGTGTATTTTTTAAATTGATATTTAATGTGTTTGCTCGCAGAGGGGAATAACAAATGTATAACTATATAATATTACACAACGAAGTAAAACCAGCTAGTACATTACACACAGAACTGGATCTTTGCACTAAGCTCCATCCAAACCGCATGATTAGGTTCATACACCGGGTATGGTACTAAATATATTTTCAATGAAGTTTAAGATTGGGTTAATGTTTTACTGTAGATCAAGGTGACACTCTTGACTGCAGGTTGTGACAGATAGTCGACAGTGTCTTTTTTACGTTAAACGGTTACCTTCGCCTAAAGTCAACAGCGGCCGTAGTCCGGTGAAGCTGTGAAGGCCCTAGTAAGGTCAATAGCGTAGTCAGTTCGAGAAAAAAACAACTGCGGCACAACGGGCATCAGAGTTGTCTTGGCAACCTCGAAGAGTGTGTTTCAGTGCCTATTTGAAAAGCCCTAATGGAAAACCGTGCTGAGTAACTTACAACGCTCGGTTACGCGTAATGTAAGTCTAGACGACTTCCCTGTTGTTTGCTATTTTGCCAGGTTTTAAGCTGCGTTGATGAGCAGTCAGCCAGTGGCGGAAATTTTAAGTTTATAACGGCGACGAGAGCATCACATCAAAGGGTTCCTCAGGATACTCTCCAATGTACATGACGTTAAGATTGAGAGCCATTGTATCTGAGCTGCGAAGTTTTCTTACGTATACATTAGATATTATGAATGCACCACTATTAGAAATCAACAATTTACTCTTTAAATATTATTATCTTGTTTGGTCAACTTAATAACCAAATGAGCAGAGTTGTGGTGGAAGATATAGACAATATTTTATTCTGCGTAATTGATAATATTAAACAAATAAGTATCTGTGAACGAGGTATGAACGCGAAGACTAGATTAAATGTTCGAAACATATATTTTGTAATACATTATGTATTTTATGATATTTAGGTTAATAGTGTTAATGTGAAACCGAATCACGGTACTGGTTTGCCGAATAAAAGTTCAAGGACCATCTAAAACAGGTTTCCTTTCAAAATAGTATATTTTAGAACTAGTCAGATTGATCCGAAAATATTAAGTTGCTGGAAACTACTGCCGCTTTATATTTACACGGAGAATATCATTATATCTAATGACTAAACAAAATATATACAAATAAATAAAGTCTAAGAGTCTTTATGTAATATTAAAATAACAGTGTTTTACTAAGTGGATATTAAAATACACACGGTACTTATAACAAAAAACAAATTTTAAAACTTTTGTCTGCGTTTGTTTGTCTGTCTATTTGCTACTATTCTTTAATCTCCGAATCGATTAAAACGCTTTTGACGAGTTTTTACACTGGCAGATAGTTGATTATATAAGAAGTATGGAAGGATAATAAAATTACTTAATAAAAAAACATAGGGTTGCGCCCAAAACTAACAACCAAAAAAGAAATAGTGTACCGCGCACTCCACACACATGTTTACAATTTTTTTAATAAATCCCGGATATATGGACATAGTCACGCGTATGAACTAGTATAAAATAATTTTGCCGATTCTTCTTGATGACTAATATGTTTTCGAGAGCGAAACGGTAGTATTATTTCGACGTCTCATTAGCGCTTGTTCATAATCCGAATTGGATAAAAACTAATTCAAATTAGCGGAACAAAACCGGACGGTCACGACAGCTGTGAAACTGAACGCGAGCCGATAGACAGATAGATAGTGTTTGAGTTGTAAGTAAGTGCGGTTAACCGACAGGGAATGCGGACTCGAACTAGGCTACATTGAAATAACGCACCGACCGGGCTTACATTCCAACCAATATTATAAACATTTCTCACATACTTAAATTACACACACAGATTATATGTACAATATTAAATTTAACAAGAAAACATACTTCGATTTTTGTTTCTCAGTTCTGAAGCCAAAAATACCATATATATACACAATATATATATATATATATGCAGTACATGTTTCAAGCAGTCTACATCCCGAATATTACATAGAGAACGCTCATATCATGGGATGTCTATTAACCCATTAAACAGTGGCATGTGGTTATAAGTATGTGTGAGAGAGGCAAGGCGCACGTCGGCACGTAACCTTGCAACACTCACTATAATTAAGGGTGAACCACGCACAGCAGACATCCCTGATGCTAGACCGCGTGCCTCCCATCTACTCAGATATAATGTGTTCACTTGAGTTAATTAGCTCGAATTCCTTCGTCCCGGTGACCCGATTTTTAATTGTATAATTTTAGGAACTAAGAGGCAAATTAACTCTTGAAACGCTGTTATAATTAACTACGTACCATTTCGCGACGAACACGAAAGACTAATTGCGATCATAAGCTTATCTTAGCAACATCTGTGGCAGTAAGAGTAATTTCATAATTTACAATTATACATTAAATATTAAAATCAGGAGGCAAAAAAACGAATTAAATTAACAAATTATTAAATATAAATAAAACAATGGAATGATTACGTTGCACTGTTATTGTATGGCAACATATTTCCAGGCTATATTAGTGGTCCTAAAGTCTAATTATAGGAACATCAAATGAGTTTACGAGGGGTAACGGAGACACGCGCAACTGATCTCTCATAAAATTGTTATGATATATGAACCCCTAACGAGAGCAGTAACCGTAATGCGTTTCAAAGGGACAGCTCGTCGCCAGCTGTTCTGTAAATGAACGATATGTAGGTACGACTCACAATGAGTATGATGAAGCCGACGCGCGCGACGCTAATAAAGGAAACTCCACAGGACACGAGGGCGCGTCACAGCCGTCGCAGGGAACGAGAGCCGCACCCCACATCTAACGTGGCAATCTTCTAATTATATCGACGAAGAATCAACATTCATTTCTAACTACCAAATTTATAAACGAAAATACTTTATTCAGTACTAGCGGACCGGTGCAACTTCGTCTTTACTAAACCGGTCATCACTGGTTTCAATTATATTTATAACGCGAACAATTTTAATAAACCTAAAACCCGATTACAACCACGCCTACCGTTTCCTCCAAGTTTGAATCCAAACTGTAAAGGGACTCACTCAAACATATACCGAGTTGGTATCTTTTAAAATAAGCCTAGAACCCGTTCGCAACATCACCTACCGACTTCAATTAAGATAAAAACTAACCTACATATATTGGCGATAATGCAAACACAGCATAAGGAGATCAAATATAGCTTAAAATTTTAGTTAATCTGTCTGCTATATATGTATATAGCGCAATGAAAATTAACCAAAGTTCGTCAAGAATTTCATTAACTGTCGTCCGTTATCTTGGTTAATCCCTTG
Organism: Antheraea mylitta; assembly: GCA_014332785.1. NCBI lineage: Eukaryota > Metazoa > Arthropoda > Insecta > Lepidoptera > Saturniidae > Antheraea > Antheraea mylitta. The sequence goes on along the minus strand of JACEII010000151.1, from coordinate 499,030 downwards.
CGTTTTATGGGAAAAAAGTTATCCTAGATGTATCTTTATAATATCAACTATCACTGTACACATATTAAATTATTACATAGGTATTATTGTGAAGGAAGATTTAAGACTGCGTTCTTAAAACTAGATCTTAAGTAATATACGATAATGGGGCAATACAAACATTTTCAAACTGTCGATAGATTTTAGATTGCTTATCATAACGAGCTAAAATATTATAAAGTCACATGATTGGTTTATGATTACAACAAATAAAACTGCAAGTTTAAAGACGTACACGTACCATATAATATAAGAGTCGTGAAAGGCACAAGACAAAAAGTACATAGCGATCAAATTGAATAACCAGTCGTGGATAAGCAAGGTCACGCCGACTGCGACTGAGTCGAGGATGCCGCGAGATTATGCAGACTCGCGTCTACCAGACACCAACGTGCAACTATACTCGTGATGACATCATACAACACATATTCAACTATCGACATATTTTAAAAATCAAAAACGAATACATTTTTTACCTAAATTAGCTACTAACATTTGCACATTTAGATACTAAATTTGACTCGACATATTTACCAAATGTTTAATGTCAGACTAGAAGTGAGATGCCCGTCTGGTTTAATGTCACATGTTATCACTGTATTAGTAACGGAATTCCATTTTTAGTGAACATATTTTTTTTTTCTAAAACATGCGGGTCACCTGATGGTAAGTGATCACCGTCGCCCATGGATACCTGCAACACGAGAGGAATCACAGATGCGTTGCCGGCCCTTAAGAAAGGAGTAGGCTTGTTTCTTGAAAGTTGTGTTACTTTGTCACGGATCCCATAATCAGAACCTAACCAAACTCTCATCAAGCTACCCTTGAAGAACATCCTTTACAATAAAAAAGGAATCATCGAAATCGGTTGGCATGATATTAAGTTATTCGTCTATTTGTCGTATACATACCAAATGCAAATTTAACACTTATACGGTTTTGCACTGGATGCCGTTGACAGAACTGGGCCAAAAAATGGGACCACACGGGAAGCACTAGCTTTCAAATAAAAAAAGAATCATCAAAATCGGTTCAGCCAGTCCAAAGTTATGAGGTAACAAACATAAAAAAAAAAAACATACAGTCGAATTGATAACCTCCTCCTTTTTTTGAAGTCAGTTAATAGCTAATTTAATACAATATCAATGATTATTCGAACTGATATATTTCAAGAAACGTACAAATTACAGGTCACGTTGGCTGCGCATGTCCCACGGTTCTTACCCGACTCTTCGAAAGGTGATGTCGCAGTGAGCAAGTTTTTGATTCCCTAATGTACCTACGGCAATGCAAATCAGTCCTAGCAGTTAATTCCCAACGCTAGAGAATAAACAATGCTACTGTTTCATTGAAGGCCGTTCTGAAACAATACACAATTAGCTTGTTCGCTTGGATTACCTTCGATTTTGAAATGTTATTGATCCGAGTCCCGTGTTCCGAGACGTGCTTAAAATATATGTTGAAACTGTTTATGCAGTAATATAATTATTATTGGCTATAACATTGCGTTCAACTCGAGACCCTAGTCTTGTGAAATAAATATTCTTTGTATAATTTTATTCTCTTTATTATTATTTCGTATCAAAACGTACCATCCCGCGCGTGATAATATTCGTAGCATTAAGGTTAACTTTGTTTACTAAACTATTTTTGAGTGAACATCGTATTTCGTTCAATCAATTTTGTAAATAGTGTAAATAATAAACTTTTAATGTAAATAGTGTCGTTTTGTGCGATGTTACGGTTCTAACGCGAGTTTCCAAGTAATTTACAACAATAAATGGATTTGAAAGAGATAGTGAAAATGTATTGACAAGTGAGATCACATTGTTCAAATGTATCAGATAGCCACCGCCGGTTACTACAATAGCGACAAGGTTGATTTCTGTCAATTCACTTATATATATTTATATGTATATGAGTCAGTGTATTCCAGTGCCGATGGCAATTACTGTTATTCTGCGTTAATATGAGACCAAGGTCAAATTACATCATGTTTTATACAACGTAACTCGAGATACAACTTTCAACGACCGAAATGTGTGTTTAGCGATTTCTGTAGATCATTGTGAAACAGATAATCGCGAAATCTGTCGTCAGGATTCAAACGATGCACGACATTTTCCGGCAGCCGCACTCAACATGATCACATTTAACCACATAATCACGTAATCGAAATCTTAAAATGAAATTTAATTCTGGACAAATGGTAACCTGCAAACGATTTCTTGTCGTAGTGGTCTAGCTGCTTAATCGGTAGAATATCAATCCGGTGTCAGCAGGTTGACACCCCGGCATGTATCACCGAATGCTTCAGAATTTGCGTACATTTACTAACTTAAACTGATAACACTATCGGCTGACGGTGAAGGAAAACATAGGGAGGAAACGTGAGATATTTTCTTATAGTAAAGCTGTATGTGGGCAAATATAGAACTGTACACATATTAGAGTTTGAAAGCGCCAATACGTTGTGCCCATACCTTCTTTCGGGAAGTGGGCTGACCTTCAGTAGGTCTCTTATAGTTTGATGATGATGATAAAACGCTTTATATGAACTCAAACCTTTCACATTTTTACGTATAGGGATTAAATATTAAAAGTTATTGAACTTTGAATCTAACTCTTCCATTAAATTTTTGGCGGGAATATTTGTTTATTTTTATTGTTAACTTATAAATTTGCGTTATTTGAGTAATCCAAAAAACAATATCGAATTGAGGTAATGTCATGAAATGTAAATTTGAGATATCACAAAGAATCCCTTGAAAGTTTTTGAAGCCATTATTTTGTTACACTAATGAAGTCTTTATTTTTTCGAACTGATTACGCTATTGGCCTTGCAAGGCCTTTACAGCTTCACCGAACTACATACTAATGAGAAGTCATCATAAGGAAGGTATTATATACGAAACAATTACGTACTTGATAGTAGTCGGACGAAATGGACAAGGATTGCTTGTCAAAATAAAGGACGAGAAGGACTCTGCATTAAGTCATCTGTTTACAATGTTTTACATATAAAAACTGTTATGATGTTCTGAACTGTCAATCAATGTAACACTTATTTGATGTCCACTGTCTCGATTGTTACATTACGTCGTTGCCAGGATACTGTATTAGTCCGGTGAAGCTGTGAAGTATCGGCATGCCAACAGCGTTAGTTAGGAAAAATAATTACTGTCAAACTTTGTTGGAAGGTTGTTTCTCTGATTTTTAAATGCGATGACTTTTTTTCAATTACGCGTCACGTCGAGTTCTTAGTATCAGATTCCTACGCAATGCGAAGGTTGTCCGGTGCGTTCCACTTGTAGTACTCATCCCACCTTCTTTTCCATTTATTTAATATGCGTTCTATACATTTAGAATCCTGTGTTCGTTTTTGGGCTATGTTTGTAATTGTTTCGATCAAAGTATTATAATAACTTATAAAATTAAATTACATCGCTTATGGTCTCCGGATGTGAATTTATTTTTTTAATGATTTAACTCGAGACTTGTACCATTAATTGTAAAATATAAGAAAAAGGTTATTAATTATTATCCGAATAACTTTTTCATTTTTGTCCGAAATGTTTCAATAAAAAATATGAATAAATTGTGATGTTGCCAAGCGTCCCATGACGATTCACACATTTTTCGGCTATGAATCGAGCGCTAAAAATATGTCTTGTCATAAAATGTTATAAATCATCTTAGAAAAATGAAGAAGTTAAAAAGAATAGTATTACATTGAAGAATCTCAAGGACATAACAACTTATAAAATATCTATTGTTAATTTAATTTGAATGCATGGTTTATAACATTATTACATTAGCACCGTTCGTGTAAGTAGTTTCGTATAAATATTGTTAAAAACATTATTATTAGCACTAGAAAAAGTAACCGTAACATGCAGCCATGGATTCAATTTAGATTGAGTTGTAAATAAAATGAAACTTTGAATGCGGTTACCCTTCAGATAAATAAGGATGTAAACACGCACTTTTTTAAGATTTTCGAGAAACAACACTGAATCAATTAAGAGTAAAGCTTTCAGCATCTGTTTACAACTTATTTCTAAAAGTTTAAATTTATACTTGTAGGCGGGTTCTTTACATTTATGTACATTTTAGATTTGCAGCTTTACTTCGAGAAAATGTTCGGAATTTTACCTATATTCGATGTACTGTTACTCTTTAAATTAATTTTTCAAAGCAATTCAACTTATAGATACGGCAATAGTCACACCCGTAAAAATATGAAAGTGGTGATAGTTCATATACTAGTTTGACGCAGGGCGTCCACTATCACGCTGTTTTGACTAGAGTTCAAATTCATCTCAGTAGAAGGTACAATTTCTTTAATGTATACGTATTGTGTTGAGATAACTTCAATAATAGTTATATTTTTATACATTACACACGTATATACATAACAATAGAAATATAACAATGTAGATTAGTCAGGTTGTACGGTACGTGACATTGTCGCAACAAGCTCTATAGACCTGTAATCGTGTATGCGATAAAAACGTTATGACCGACTAACCTCTGTGTCACTCCGTTAATGTATTACTGTGGCCTGATCAGTGTGATGCGCTCGTTTCAAACAAATATCATGTTCTGACAGAGACATATCTTTGAGAACTTAAATACAATTTGGGAAATGTATCGCCTAAGAACCACCTTTCACACCATCTGATTAAGAGTACAATATTTTTGCCATAATAATGAGTACTTTGAAGACATCCTTTTATCAGTTAAACTCACACATCGGCCTATATCAATTATAATCATTAGTAATATAATAAAATGAAATCGATCAAGCAAATAGACTTGTCGAAATCCGACTCATTTAATTATTGATATATCGTTGCTCCCATTATTGACAGTATAACGGGCATGTTCTACATATCAATCTGCTGAACTAAATACAAAATATTTGATATTTAAATTATTTTTTACATTACTAATATAGTATTTTATAACAAAAAACCATCATTTATATCTATAAAATTTTTAAAGAAACAAACATTTTTAACGATTTTCAATATTAAACTGATTGAATTGTTTTTATTAACGCCATTATAACGGCGTTTTACTAAATGGATATGAAAGAATATACGATACTTATAACAAAAAGCAAATTTTATAAAATCATGTCTGTCTGTTGGCTAATCCTCGAAACGTTTGCATCAATTTTGACGGAACTTTCACTAGTAGATAGCTAATGATATAAGGAGTAACTCAGGCTACATTTATTATGTAACTATATATTAGGGTTCTGCGCTAAAATTATAACAGTGTGCAATATCGAGCGCGCCTCACGTGCACATTTACAGTAAACAAAAATTATTTGCTAATCTCTAAGCTGACGATGTCGCTGGTAACAACCAGCTTTTAATATGAGTAGTTTGAATTACATGCGCTCACACCAAATATTTTATGCTCAAACAAGAGATATATAAGATACTCGCACCTCTTCGTAATAAAAAATAAATGTTATTATGACTTTAATTGCATTATATTACCTTACGTATTTTATGACCTAGAATCAAATATAAATACAAAATAGGGCTTCATTTATAAAATACACTTTATTTTTATTTAAACAAAGGGCAGGATCCAAATTTAAGTTAACGAATTGTTTCCATATACTTATGTATATTATAGTTTTAGAGTTAATTTTGAAATTTTATTTGCATTCTAAAAAAAGGAACTATAATATTGCAAGATGGTTTCGATTGTTATTAACACGAAAGATAATTAAATAAATGCTAAAACAAAACAAGGTGTCACTAGTTTTAGCTTTATTATTACCCATTAAATTTGAGTCAGAATAACACTTTGTATTTAAAGATCTAATAAATTGATAAAAGGAAAAATAACAAACGAATTACAAATCTATACTAATATATAAAGCTGAAGAGTTTGTTTGTTTGTTTGTTTGTTTGTTTGGTTGAACGCTATGATCTCAAGAACTACAGATCCGATTTAAAAGTTTCTTTTAGTGTTAGATAGCTCATTTATCGAGGATGGCTATAGGCTACATATCATCACGTTAAAACCAAAAGGAGCTGAGCACTAATGAAGAATGTCTCAAAATCGGGCTACTTTGGAAGCTTCCGCTACGTGTTAATGTCAGTATTATATGCGTTGCCATGGTAACGCGATAACATTCTATCGAAAATATTTTCATGGTTTATTTTGTGTTCCTATTCAAAAGGTTTATTCTACGTTACTTTTGTTTCCAATTTTTAATTATACGTGGTACGTTTATATCGGAAACATTTCTAAAGTTTATTTTGTGTTGCTATTCAAAATGTTTAGTAGTAATAATATTCGTCCAATAAGATAGTCGAAGGAATTAATCCATACTGCCAATTCTGAAGTTGTCAATATAGGTATTTTTCTTCTATGTCCAAGATAATGTTAAGGTATAAGAGCCAAATACTCTATATAATATTTCGTAAATTTTTATATTCTTAATTTTCAAGACACAGAGTTCATGCTTCGTGGTATTATTTTTCTTTCATTTCACTTATGCAAAATAAACGAACCATATCACATAAAACGTCACAAATTTAACACAATATAGAGACAAATCACACAAGATTATTAATAGAATATAAATCCACTAGATGACAGACTAAAATTCCGCCAAAAACTCCTCAGAAAATTTATTTCTACTTTAGTTTTGTTCCCAATTCTTGATTTGTGATATATTACGTGTAATAAAAGTAAAGTGAGTGTATTTTATATTAGAAATATATGAGATGCTACAAATATCAACATTTTTTTTTAATTCTATCGATATGTCTGTTGTGTTTTTTTTATTTGTTCCGGGTAATCTCCGAAACGGCTAGACCTATTTGAACGGGAATTTTACGGGCAAATAAGTAACTAATTGGCTGTTTTAAGCTAGCGGGTTCAGCAGACGTTGCCCGCCCTGATAATAAGACAAACTACTACCTTGCTACCTAATACCTTGCCCAAGAATCATTTTATATATTGGTAAAAACGACATGAAGATGCGTTCTGTAGTTTTTGATCTTATCGCGAACATACATATAGACAGACGTGGAATAGGACTTTGTTTTACACTATGTAGTGATAAACTGTTATCCGTGCATTCGTCGTTCGTGTGACGTGCGCTGTACTGGACTCCAAGAATAAATATATACATATGTATATGTATTTATGCCAAAAGGCAGCAAACAGGCTGACGGCCCACCTGATGGTAAGTGGTTACCATCGCCTATGAACAACTGCAACACTAAGGGCATCGCTGTTGTAATTGAAAGTCGTATGTTTATATTTGATTTAAATTATAGCAAGGTATAATAATAACTTAATTATATCGACTATATGGACATATTATATCTATATAATAAAAGGTTTAACACATATTGTTCGATAATGTTTAGCTTAATATTTTTATTACTTTCTTATATAGTGTAAGTGAGCACTGAGGGTGATATATAACAGTTTAAAGTTCCAGTTATGTGGTTGATGATAAATCCCATTCCATTCGATTCACTATTAGTATACACATATATAATGTACACGTTACCTGTTACAGTAGATGTGCGTGTGATACTTACAGTTATTTTTGAAAGAGTATTATTGTAATTTACACTAGATGTGTGATCACAATTTTAAACATCTAATATATTTAAAAAAAGGGCGTGCGAAGCCGCGGGTAACAGCTAGTACAAAATAAAAGACAAAGGACAGGAATAAGTGATGAATATAATGAATTAATAAGCAACCTTGTGAGTTTTAGTATAATGAAACAGTTCAGGGTCGGCGTCAGCGCGCGCGGATCTCTACTATAATTATCTACACATAGAAAAAACTATATATTATCCTTGTAAGTAGGCACATCACCTTAGAATTACTGAAACGATTTAAATACAGCTCACAGACGAATATATTGCTATTGGCTAAATACGATTACTCTCTATCACTCCCAGGAGTTATGAACTCGTGATAAAAGCAATAAAAGACAGACCATTAATTCAGAAACGAAAATTAGTTTCCGTGAAATATAAAAAATAATTTCAGATAAAATCGCATGCAACAGCTATTAAATATCATTACCCATAGATATAATAATATTGACAATTGTCAAGTGTGACACGATATGTGATTAACCTTCGAGGAGACGGTCTAACTGATATAATAAAACCGTGACTCAATGCATAATTATCATTAGGTGAGTTCGCGAAAACAAATTTCAGTTTAATTCTCATCAATTACAACGAGAAAACAGAAAGTGAACAAATAGTGACGCGTTCCAGAAATAAGTACAATGGCTGTGATTAAAATGTTCCGAGTGAAAGTGCTTGTAAAAAATCGATTAAGGAAATTGAAAACTGCAGTTATTATAAACATTGGAGGCAAGTCGCGACCGACTCACCAAGAAACTCAGTTTCGATTAAACTTACCAAATAAGTATCGGAAAGACGAAGGATCACGACTGCTTTAATGTTATTTGTTTTACTAACTATACCCGCAGCTATGCTCGCACGGACAACTAAATTATTGTCAAGTGTTTTTTAAATATCCTATTGAGTTCCGTTAGTTTGCATGTCGAGTTTAATCATTTTAGCCTTACTTTATAAGGTAAAGTCGTTCACTATTGTTGCAATAGAAATGACATACTTATGATAGTCATTTTATTTTAATAATTTCAATTTTAGTTGAAAATATTGCAGCAGTACGTACGGGTATTTGTTTCAGGTCGACTTTTAACTTTGTAACTTGTTCCGTATATTATCTAATGTAATCAAACATATACCAAAACCAGAACGGAACAGAACCGGTATTACTAGAACCTAAAAAAAGAATTATATAAATCAGCTCAATAGATTATCTTTAATGTGGAATGATTAATGCATTCAAATTTCAACTTGTTTGAATGCAAGCGTAATCGTGACAAGAATGTCGAAGAATTTTGTATGTAAAATATTGATTGACTGTACATTTCTCAAGCGAACGTGTTCCGAGAATCAATCCTATGTAATGAAGAAATGTACACATATATTGATTTATTTAAAGAGGAACCGTACAATAACATACAGTTAGAAGTTACAGTTGTGAAGCAAAATGTATCGGACGCGGACGAATTCATAACAAGCATTAAATCGAAACGCGAAAACCAATCGCACGGTTGAAAGGAACCAATTTGTTAAAGTATCGCCTGAGAGTTGCGCTGTAGTGCCGCGGTACCGGACTCCACCTCTGTTATCGATTAATGTAGTGGAATGACTCCCCTACTGAAACTAATTAATTCACACGGTCACATAATATTTTGTGACAATTCGAAAATAAAATATTTAATGAATAAGATTCTGAGAAAGAGTGGCATGAAGCGAACCGACAGCTCTGCCAAAAAGTCACCACCATTTATCGCGACAATAAACAGCACAGCAGAGTGACAGTATTTCTCAGAATATAAAGGTAAACGACAAGTGGCTAAACAAGCGGATGCAAATAATTTAAATATACATACAGAATTATTTCATATCTCATTCAAATGAGAAAGATATTAACTGAAAACTGAGCTTACCACTTTAACCAAATTTATAAAAACACCTCTAAAAGAGAAACAACTCAAGCAAAATTGTTTGTTTGTCGAAAACCGGTTTCGCCGATTAGTCACACGAATTTATTTAAATCTATACAATAAATAGTAAATGTAGCTGATGATTTGAATCGTTTCTAAATACTTGATGATACATTTCGTGGCAAAGACAAAGCCACAGCAGATTGTAGAGGCGATAAGCGCGCATTACTGGGTATTATAAACACTACAATCAGTAAGAAATATTTGATAAACGGAACATTTGTCCAAGGTCGCCCGCTGTAATGTAATGATGTAACCGCGACTAAACTGGATTCTCAGCATAATCTTGCGCCGCCGAGTCTCGCCGTTTATTCACTATTACAATTTTATCGTCTAAGTTTAACCTTTGGAGCTAGATGACATCATGATACCAAAGCTCAATGAGAAATTCGAAAACATAATAACAATCTGACCTTTCTTCGCGTGTTTCTCGTTTTCCTTTTCCTTTTCCCGTGCTTTCTTTTCTCTCTTTTCTCGTTCCTGCTTCTCTTTCTCCAGCCTCTTCATCTCCTTCTTCATTTCCTTCTCGTTCTTCTTAGACTTAGTGTCATCAATTTTCTCGGACAATATGAAAGTCCCCGTCTGGACATTCGTGTCCGACTCCTCCTTCGGCCTCATCGCTCACTTATCACTAGAAATTCACTAGGGGATAATGGTAATTCAGATTTAGAATCCCTATTAATCGTACTCGTGAGAAAATTATCTGGAGGTAACAAAGTGCTGCCTAAAGGAGGTAAAACACGCGGACGTGTAGAGCCTGCGCGGCGTTCGCTATCACTGAACCGATATTATCACTTGCACTCTTGAATAATTCGAATCGTACAGAGCGCGATGATATCGAGAAATCGATGTAGCCGTCAATCTGTGCGCGACAGCGGACTGCGTACCATAGAATGCGGCCGCAGCGGAGTCTCGGGAGGCACTGGCCGCCCTCCGCTCGCCCTCCGGCCGGCCGCCGCCCCTCTCCTGCGCCGGCGACGCTACATTCGTGTTCTATAAATAAAGTCTCACTTCCTATAGAACAAGGAACCAGAAGACGATTTATGGCCAATGAACCCGTGAAAGCATTTCGCGACCGATGACTAACCGATGTTTTCTGTCAAAAGAACCGAATTGTTTCAGTGTTTACACGCACTATGCGGACGAGCTTCGCTGCGCGTCGCCTCAGCGCACCACATCGCGATACGCCGCGCCGTTTCTCAATAGTGTCGTCTCGTCTTCAGAGCTGTTCTTACTTTTTGAAGGGCATATTTGATAAAGAACAATATAGCCTTAAAACACATAATTATAAAGTTACAAGACGTTATCACTATCACTTTAAGTGAATATCGAGGAATGGTTAGTGTAACTTATTTGTGAGAGATCGAAGCTGAAAACCGGAGCTTCCTATAAAATTATACATTTCACAACGTTATTAAGGCAGATAGGATTAAAAAAAAAATAAAAAAAACGAGATGATTCGACTCCGCGACACAACGCAGATGACAACATTTAAAATGTTGAAGCCCATGAGCACCGCGTTGAAAATCCATCACCATACATGGCACCGACTCAATGGGAATTTATAACTGCTTTCGAAAGTACAACGCGGCCACACGGCACAAACAAAAAACAACTGCAATAACCCGTGAGAAAAATGTTTCGGGAACATCAGCATAAATACCTATATTATATTTTGTCATATTAAGCAAGAGTTGTAAGTAATTTGCAAGATTGCGATAACGAATCACACTGTCGCACGATAAGCCGTTCCGGTTGTCAATGTTACCTATTATTATATTTTACGCGTAGATATAACACAACAAGATGTGAGAATATTGATGTTAATTTTCGTCAAAGTGATGGAGATAGATTGACAGGCGAGCGCGACCCTGACAACTCCATTAAAAATGCAACAACTCAGCGGCCACAGCCCCTATGCTTCATAGCTGTAATTACCATAACAATCATAAATATGTCTGCTTCTTTCACATGAAGTAAGCTTCAATAACAAGATTCCTCTACTTATGCTATACTAGCCTCTGTCCGCGACCTCGTTCGCGTGATATATTTACTCTGGGCTAACGCTAACACGCAGCGGAAGCTTTCAAGGAAAAAAATTAAGATTTTGAAACATTCTTCGTTAGTGCTCCGCTAGTATTGGTCTTAGTGTGATGATATATAACTATATCCCTCCTCGATAAATGAGCTATATAAAACTGAAAGAATTTTTCAAATCGGACAAGTTTTTTTTTTTTCGAAATGACTACGCTTTTGCCCCATCAAGGTCTTAACAGCTTCACCGGACTACTAAGGCGAGCGCTTAAGGCACTCAGCCGATTTTATTATGGCAACCAGCTCAACGGTGCACGGCACACCTCGGCTTGGCTGTTACCTGTTGCATGCAAAATCGCGATCTATCTTAGCTAGCCTAGCTAACTATTCATATATGTATGAGTTGTTGAACCGTATATGTGTACCAAGCATACACGCCTCAACAACTCTTCCATATATTTATTATAGGAAAATTGAGAGTTTTTCAGTTAGATAAGGGAAAAAAAAGTAAACCCTTCCACTTTCATGTGTAAGCGTGTAGGCGTGCACGTGTGTGGGGGTGATCGTGTAGTGTTATAGCGGTGATGTATATTTGTGTGTCACCGTATCGCGCAAGCAACGCACTCAAGGGCTCCCTACCGAGGGATCGAACCTAGGCTTGAGCCGCTGCCATGGGAGGCCTAATCGGGTGTGCGGGAGCGAAATTAACCCCCAGACCACGGCGGCGTGATCTGTGGTTACGCGGGCGTGGGCGTGAACACGCTCTGTTTCGAGGGACAGGTTGGTACTGATCGTTCACTGACGTGATTGGATCAGGAGGGTCGGTAAAAATGTATCGCGGATGTCTTTTATAACGCGCAGCGTTAGGTACGGGTTCATAGTTTGCGACGGATACCACTAACGAACTGGGATGATTCGTGGCTTTTCCAAAATAGCTAATCGTAAGTGATTTTACGTACGCCCAGATAGAAGGGATCTCTAGGTCTCTATGGAGATCGACTCTCCGGATGTACCACGGGGCACCGGTCACTTTACGCAAAACACGATTTTGGAGAACCTGCAGCTTATTATAGTTATCTTTGGACATATGCGCAAAACGGGGCAGCTATATGTCATCACGGGACGGATACACGTCTTATACAAAGTGAGCTTGTGTCTGAGGGACATCTTACTCTTACGACAAAGCAACGGATGGAGGCGACCCAAGACCATGGCGGCTTTGTTTCGCACGCTGTCTATATGTGAATTGAACTTTAAACGTCTATCTAATGTAACACCGAGATATTTGACCTCTTCGACCCAAGGGATATCGATTCCGTATAGCTTGATGGGCTCAAATTTATTAACGCGTTTCGTGGGATCGAAGAGTATTGCGGCACTCTTATCGGGATATATAACTTCTATGCGCCATCGACGAAACCATTCACCGAGAGTATGAACGGCTTTTTCGATGCGCTTCCTAAGAAAGCCCGAGCGCCAGACGGAAGTGTAAATAACGGTATCGTCAGCGTAATAACCTACCTCGACCCCCCTAGAACGAGGTAGGTCACTGATGAACAGATTGAAGAGCGTGGGCGCGAGTATGGAGCCCTGTGGCACACCTGAGCGTATCGGGTGAGGCAGCGATAGTTCACCATCCACTCTGAAGCGGAATGTCCTATCTTTGAGATAATCGCGGATAATATGAATTAACCTATTGGGTACGCGAGATTTACATAATTTATGGATAATCCTTTCGTGCCAGACCTTATCGAAGGCCTTGGCGACATCGAAGAAGACTGCAATTGTGTGTTTCGGATCGGCGTTAAATTTAGAGACAATGTACACCGTGAGGCGGTGTACTTAATTCGTGCAAGAGTGTTCGGCGCGAAAGCCGCACTGCTAAGGTAGTATTAATTTTAAATCTGTAATCGTGAACTGGAGACGGTTCAGAAGGAGCCGCTCGTAAAGTTTTCCTGAGGTATCTAACAGAATAATGGGGCGATAGCTAACGGGAAGCGTAGCTTTCTTGCCGGGCTTGTAAATACCTATCACTATGGCCTTTTATCAGGACGGCCGGAAAGTGACCCTGGGACATGGCCGCATTGAAGACGCAGACCAATAGAGCTATGATGCGATCAGAAAGGAGTTTCAGCACCTCGTTCCTGATCCCATCGGGACCTGGGGACTTCCTAGGCTTGAGACGCTTAATTGCGCCTGCAACTTCATCGAAAGTGATCACGGTTAGGGTATCTGCCGAAGGAGACGCGAGTACATGCTCCGCAGCTGATTCGATTAATCCGCTATGAAAAGGGTCAGTGTTATCAGTGTTTGGCGAGCACTGTTTCTCTAAGCTTGCGGCAAGGCATTCTGCTTTATCTATGCTATCGAACCTGTCCAGAGGAGGCATTGGAATGACCATATCTGATTTGAGAGTTCGCGCTAGAGTCCAGTACGATAGGTGAGACGGCTGGAGACCCTCCAGGAGTCTGTCCCACCTGTCACCTCGGATCTCACAAATACGAGACTTGACTGTTTTTCGTAACGAACGTAAACGATTGCGATTCTCTACAGACTACGGGTAAGCGTCGTAAGCTCGAGTCGCGGCGTTCTTTTCTGTGATCAATGCTCTCACGTCGTCAGGGAGTATGAAACGGCGATCGTTCGCCGCTTGTACCTCTTTCGAGGTCACCCTGACGGCGGTCTGGAGATAATCAACCAGGGATTCGATGGCCGAATCCGCGTCGGCTTTAGACACCAACAAGTCCGGAATCCTGTCTAAACTACTAGACGATGGATTTTCTTTAAAATATTGAACGAGTTTCGCGTAATCAGACAGAGTATGAGTCGTACAGGAAGCGTGATATTTTTTAAGAGAGCTATGTCTAAAACTGTGGGTCGGCAATGATCTTGATAGTGCGTGGGTTCCGAAGGGGCTATGACGTCAAACGCGAGAAACCTATCTAGTTCGTCGAGTATCCTCCCGTTACGAGAGGTACACGGACTATTCCAGATAACGTTCCCGCTATTGAGGTCCCCCGCTATAATAACTGAGTCTCCTAAATTAAGTAGTGCTTGCAAATCGGATCTTAGCAATTCTTTGTTCGGTGGCAAATACGCGGAAACTAAAATAATATTCGAGTGGCCGGTCATACCTAATCTACACACTGACACTTCCATATTGGTTAGCGCGGGCGGATCTAACGGCATGCAATACAACGAACGCCTAAAATAGATTAACGTGCCACCCCCGCGGGTGACACGGTCGTTCCTGACTATACAGTAGTTCGCGATTCTCGGATTACGCATACTCGGTTTTAACATCGTTTCCTGGATGAGGAAAACGTCAATCTGTCTATCGCGCAAAAAGTCAGCTACAAGATCGCGCTGTGTCCGAAGGGATCTCGCACTGAAAGACGAGAGACATAGATTGCGTGGTTTTACTTTATTAAGACCCGTGAATTTTAAAAAATATTTAAAAGAGGGTGACCAGGCGAGGCGCTGAATGGTGGCTCCGATAGCCGGGAAGCGCGCTAGAGCGGTGAGAAGACCTAGTTCCTCTTCAACCTCAACGATGGCGTGGAAGGCGAGGACCTCCTTCATATCGTGCTCGCGGAGTAACTGCTTCATCCAGTTAAACTTACCGGAGATAGAGGATGATGAAGCAGCATAAGCCGCCTGTGGCGGTGGCGCCTGAGGCTTAGAAGAAGCCTGAGGCTGAGGTCGGGGGGCCCAGGGGGCCATGGGGGCCATAGGGGCCCGCCCGGGTTGAGCCGCGCGCGGCACAGAGGGTGGCGAGCGCGGTGAGGTCGTGGGCGCGGACGCTACCGGGGCGCGGGAGGCGCCCGGCAGGCCCGGGAAGGCCTCCACGGATATGAGAGGTGGAGGCGGAGGGCGGGCGGCGGCTACAGGCGCCCTGGGAGCCTGCCTCGCCTGACGGGGACGTTGTGTGCACGGCGCGCGGGGACAGCCGCGATAATTCGCGGGGTGACCCGCGTTACCGCAGAGCACACAGCTGGGAGGATCGGGAGTGCCAGGAGTGTGCTCGCACTCCTTCGTGGCATGGTCTCCCAGTCACTTGACGCACCTGGGGCGAAGATGGCAATTCTTTGCCGAGTGCCCATAACACTGGCAGTTATGACACTGCGACGGAATATGGGTCTTGCGTGGGGGCTCAACGGTGACGCCGTTGAGGTCGCACACAGATGTGAGCAGAAAGATGGCCTTGCCCTCCTGCGACCGGTCGAGGAGAACAAGCACCATATTGTAGGGAGCGCGGGTGCGTGGGTGGTACATGCGGTGTACCTCACACACGGCTAATTTCTTCTCCTGAAAGGAGAGAGTGGTGTCCTCGACCAAGATTTCGGCCGGGACACGGCGAAGCACGACACGGAGGAGGCGCTCCTCCTCGAGAGCGAACGTGAAATATGCTAATTTCGATTCCGTTAGGAATCGAATCAAAGCGCGATGCTCTTCGGACGTGGGACATTTTACGCGAATGCCCGCCGGTGTACTCAGGGCGGACGTATAATTGACCTTAAGGGTCTTCAAACGATTAGAAATCGCAGTCCATTGGGACTTGTCCTGAATCGTGACTGGAGGCGGGAGGCGCGGCTTCCTACCTGCGGAACCCGCAGGTTGAGGAGTGGGCGAGACGGAGGTAGGTCCTTTCGTCCGCCGTTGACTACACGGTATAGCCGCGGCCGGCACGCGAGCGCCACCTATGTTGGCGACTTTGACCGGGCCTACGGAACCCGAATTCGTCGGGCTAGCCGGACGACGCCTACTGTACGAGACGGTCGTATAACCGTCCTTGTCTACCTGCGCAGAAGGCGCGGGGTTCGCAGTCGCGGTCGCGGTAGACTCGGCGGACGCCGTCACGTCTAACTCCATCTCGGAGCCGGTCTCCGAGCTAGAGCTAGGTATTGAGGCCTCAAGTAGGCCTTTGTCGCGCGCGTCTAGAGAAGGCTGTGGCGATAAGGTCGCGAAAGAGTTCGCGGTCAGAATGTTAAAAAGGCCCTCGGAGGCCTGCGACGTAACATTGCGGAAGGTTAAATTAATAATCTCCTGGTCTAGACCACTCGCGAGGAGATTTTTGCGGTATAATTCTACCAAAGCTAACGGATCCATCGCGGTGGATCGAGGAGAGGGAGGGGCCGCGAAACAACCTCCCTGCCTTAAGGGACGCCGAACGGGTTAATCACGGGTCTATCCTGGGTGCAGATCAAGAGAGCTATTTAAAATGAGGCAGAAGAAAAAAGCAATACAGGAAATACGTTAGCGAGACAGGCAGGGTAAATAATTTGCATAGATATAGAACAAATAAATAAATAGATATCTAGACGAATAAATAATTGAAGTAAATAAAGTTATAAAGAAATGACGACTATAAAGGGTAAAGAACTACGTAAATAAATAAATAAACTAATGAGTAAACAAATAAATGTACCAATATAATATAATAAACAAAGCAATAAATATATAAAAAGGAAGGGTCTCACTCAATTTCGAGAAAAAGAACACAGGTGTTACACAGCTGCGGTGCACGTGTGCGCCCCGTCAGGCGGATCGGCACTTCAATGTGAAAGCTGAACACTTCACTCTGTATACACTGTATCACAATAATAAATATCGCTCCGAGCGCGGACGCAACCGATCCCGGCCGCGTCAGAATCGGATCTCATCGGACAAGTAGTTCCTGAGATTACGCCTACAACGTCACAAACTACCTCTTTATAACATATTATATATTAATACGTGAGGCCAAAACTTTGCAGCCCTTTTTAAGGGAATTGTGCGAACGGATGATCTTGAAATTTAGCATCCTTAAAGTTTATATAGAGCAAAAATGCAGAAAGCTATTTTTTGTTGTATGAAATGTATTAAAAGTACAGGCAGTCCTCGTACTTACGGCATGTTAGGTTCTCGAAATACGCGACGTAAATCGAAACGACGTAAGTTGATACAAACTTTTTCATTTATTTACATGTAAAATTCGAGTGTTAGGATTCACACGGACTCAAATAAAAAAACTGCATTTATAACAAGGGATATATTTACGAAGCGCGCGCACACCGTCACGAAAAACCGACACCCTGCACTCTCCGTACTAGTAATGACGTACTATAATACACTATATCAGTGGTGTTACTAATAAATTGAAACGCCATTGGTCGATGTTATGTTTTAATGTCGGGTAGTTATACTACGAACGGCCGATATAAGGGGCGGCGCTTGTCGTGTTGATACACTCTTTCGGTTATTTAAAAAGTGATTAATTGTTAGAAATTAAATTGATTCTTAACAGTTTGTATCTAAATTGGCCAGTTCCGTTTTTAATAATCAATAAATGTTTCAAAAATTCATAACACCAGAAGTAGGATAGGACTTCGCCGATATTAGCCTTGTTTTCATATAAATTTTAATATAAATAAAGGGAACGCTGGAATGCACGCTCATTTGGCAAGGGGTTGCGTTTTACCCCTCGTGAGCCAAGACGAGCACTGGATAATAATAACCGAATTTACCAGCTCGACAACCTTCTGCTGAAAGTCGGAGTCGAAGGGTGGTGTGGGAAGAGGGGGCCGGCGATGTCATCGCTGCCAGCAATTCCAGCACTCCTCTCACCAATGTCACCGTACGATCGCCTGCGTAAGATGCGGGTAGCCACACCCCGCACATCATGCAAGGAGTACGCCTAGTGAGCTGACAGCTTGCATAAACAGCTGGGGCCCTTGCCGCTCGAACAATTCAAAATTATTCCTCATATATAGACGCAAGGCACGCAACCGCCGAGCAGGCACCGTCGCCCGTATAGGTGATTCCGGGCGCAAGACGGCTGCCTTCCCTCCGGCTCACAATATAGTTGTGCAAGCTTGATGGCTCCCGCCAACGATCCCATACCCAGAGGTGGTAGAAAGACACCCCCGTGTAAAAACATGAAAATAACTCTTGAAGAGCCCCCAGCAACCGGCGCACATTAAGGCTGATATCAACAAGTTCAAAAGGATAAAAAACAAATGGAGGAACTGGCCGGAACTGGATGTCCTAAACAACTGCAACTCTTCCGCCAAATGAGAGAGCAGGCATTATTTTTAAGGACCTCGCTGTTAACATCGCCCCAATGACGGGTCCTTATTTACGAGTTGCGACGGACCAGCCACTGAAAGAGACATCACGCCTCGGTGCAGTATCCTCGTCCACCCCCGCAAGGGATTGTAGTAAGAAGACTCTGACGATACTGCGTACAGTTTACGCCCAGCAGTCTACAAAACAAGAAGTCTGCAAGAAATAGTCTACACAATATTGTACAGTGCTGTAATCTATAACTATAATAAAACTGTAACAAGGCCAAATCTGTACATTAAATATTTTAATTGGGGGTAAACTTTGTTATCGATATAGAAGCCAAAAATACCAAAAGGGGTTCACCAAGACAACGGATTAAAGTCTAGAATCTCAACTTTTTGTCCCAGAAAACCCAAGGGGTTCTTCAGGATAACGGATTGAAGTCTATAATCTGAACACGTTTTACTCTGAAGGTACTGAACCAATAACTAATATTACAAGGTTACATCTAGGATCTACAAGGGGTTCTCCAGGATAACGAACGAAAGTTGAAAATTTGATGTTTCAAGTTCTTAATGAATTTTAGTAACTTTTCTTTGTGGTATATATAGCAGTAAGATTATATGACTATTTATGCTATGTTAAGGACTACGTCCGGTACCGCTACGACACACCCGCGAGACAAAACTACAACGCCATCGGAACGTACGTCCGGTACCGCTACAACACATCCGAGAGGCAAAACTACAACGCCACCGGAACATTACTAGATCCACCATATTAAAGATACATAAAATAAATACGATTATATAGATTTGACGTATCACTTAATACTAATTATATTGAGGAAATGTGAGTAAATAGTAATTGCTTTGACTTCCACAGTTCAGCATATAAAAGGCAATATACCGTCGATCTACACGTATTGCTATGAAAAACTTGTTGTAGGGCGAAGCTCTGCTCGGGTGAATAGTCAGTGTCTGCAGAGTGTTGATGGTTTCTCTGACCGACCTTCTGACAATATACGCATTTTCTAACATATCAGAAGTGGAATTACCCGAACGTTGTGCTTAATACAAGGGATAAGCCAGCAAAAAAAATAATCGAACAATCGAACAAAACTACGTCGTATTTCACGGATGGATGTCAAGCTTTGTGGTATTACTGTAGCACTTAAGGTTCTTTTACTGTGTGATTACTACGTGGTTACTGTGTGACGTGGTTACTGTGTGACGTGGTTATTTATTGTGTGATTACTACGTGGTTACTGTGTGACGTGGTTATTTATTGTGTAATTACTACGTGGTTACTATATGACGTGGTTATTGTAATTACTACTAATACTACTACGTGTCACCGTTGTTCTATGCAGGAATAACTTGTGGTATTACTATATGCATGCTTCACGATTATTTTCCACAGATGTGACTGGAAAGCCTACAGATTGCGGAAACGAAATGGAATTCTTTTATTCGTAAGCGAAGCGGCATCATTTTTCATCGATGGATGTCCAACTTTGTGGTATTGCTGTAACATGTATTTCATGGTTATGTTTCGCAGGTATGATGAACTTGTATAATATGATTACTACGTGGTTGCTGTTGTGATGATCGCTGTACCTTTGTACTATGTGAGCGCTGTACCTGTGTACTATGTGATCTCTGTATCTGTGTACTATGTGATCGCTGTACCTGTGTACTATGTGATCGCTGTACTTGTGTACTATGTGATCGCTGTACCGAAAAACCGTTGGGTTCCGAACCTTCGCCCCGTCGATCGATCAGTATAACGTAGAGCACATTACCATCGGGCTACGGCTATATGACAATTGTATGCCAAAATATCAACTACATCAATTACATAAGGCATCGTCGACAAAGTTGTTAAACGAAACTGTACCTAATATGTATTAGGTTTTAGGGTTATTCTATAAAATAATTCTCAGATATCAACTTAGTATAAATTTGAGTCCCTTAATATTTCTCAGATATCAACTTAGTATAAATTTGAGTCCCTTGATAGTTTCGTTTCACAATTGGAAACGGTACATGTCGCTGTAATTGGGTTTATTAAGATTTATCGTGTTTAAAAATGCAATTGAAACCGGTAATAGTCGATTTGGTGCAGACGAATTTGCACGGGTCATATATGTATATTATTGTATAAACAATATCTTAAGACATTAAACTTTTTAATTACTTTTTCACATAAAGAAAAAAAAATAGTATAATAAATTAATTTCATTATTAGATAATAAGAATGAGCTTAGCAGTCAAGACAGTTAAAAGGTCCATGGATGGCGCTAAATTGAAATATCTTGAAGAATTAAAAGTTTAAGTTGTTTATTTTGACAAATATATATTTTCCATAGTTAATCACAAGGAATGTTAATTGAAATCGGCAAAAAGTCATTTATCGCCAATACTGGGAAGACATTTATCAGCAAAGTAAGTAGGTTAGTTTTTATTTTAATTGATCCCGGTAGGTGATGCTGCGAACGGGTTTTGAGCTTATTTTTGAAGATTTCTACATACAAACTGGGTATATATCCGAGTGAGCCCCTGTATAGTTCGGATTACCAATTGAAAAAAGTAGATGTCGCTGCAAGCGGGTTTATTAATATTTTTGCGTTTAAAAATATAATTGAAACAGGTATTAACCGATTTGGTGCAGACGAAGTTGCACGGGTCAGCTAGTAGTAAATAAGGTATTTCATCGTGAAATCGCCGTATCATTGCTCGCAATCCAGCATTCGCCGGTGTGAAATCCCGAAAATATTATGTCTTCACCCATGAAATTGCCGTTTTGTATGAAAAAATTTAAACGATTTTTTTTTCATGTATTTTTTATTTGTATTAATCGAAGTAATCACCCATGCAATCAATGCATCTTTGCCAACACAGTGTTAGTTTATTGATGCCCTTCTTAAAGAAATCCGCTGGACGGGAGGCAACAAATTCTTCGAAGGCATTTTGTACTGTCTCTCGGGTATTGAATTTTATTTCCTCCAAGGACTTATCCAAATTCTGGAAAAAGTAGTAATCTGTAGGCACAAGGTCTGGTGAGTAGAGCGGATGACGGAGAACTTCCAACCCCAGTTCTTGCAACTACGAGACCGTCTGCTGTGCAGTATGAGGTCGCGCGTTGTCATGCAGGAGCAGCGGAGAAGGGGCGATTGATCAATGCTGGTTAGAGATCTGCCAGCTTCTCCATCGTTGTGTTCAGTTCAA
>JACEII010000151.1:420217-477057 GCA_014332785.1 Antheraea mylitta | reverse complement strand
TTTTGATTTGAAATGGCCAGTACTGCAGAACGGCAATTTCATAGGTAAAGACCTATTAATCTCTCTGCTCCACACACTCGTCTTAAACTTTGTTAAGTAGTTACTCAGCTCAATCCTAGGTTTCGAATTTATAGTCTAATAACGTTAAGCTTGTAACTAGATTTGTTTTAATACTGCGTCGAGTCTTTAAGTGTAAAACACAAATTGGACCATGCATCTTGAATGAATATTGAAAAAAAAATCTAAAAATACCACATTACATTATTTTGTCATGCATTTATTATTCGCATAAGTAATACTCAAGTTTTTCGATTTTCGTTGAATTTGACGACTTGAACTTAGCTCAGCACAAGCTTGCGATTATAAATTCAAATTCTGGACTCAAGTCTGAGTGCGCTCTATAGATTTCACCCTTAAATCCTATCCAATCTCCAAATTACATAAAATGCTTCTACTCATTTATTCGCAACTTCGCCATTAATGCCATTGAAAACAGTTTCCATATAATTTAAAATAAAAAACCGAAAACAGTTCCTATTTACATGCGTTCACGCGTCCACGGTTTACTAACAAACGCAAATCGGATACCTACAAACGTTGTTGGTTTGCCCCTATAACTTTGTTTTAGCAACAAGAAACTAAATTATACTAAAGAGCTACTATTTTAATGTCTTTGAAATATATTGAGCTGCATTCTGAATCGTTTTATAATTTCTGTAATCAACTTGTTTATTAATGCAGAACTTGATAGTCCCGTTCCTAAAACTATCTACGTTCCTAAAATTAGAATAACAACTGCTAAATTTAAAGAGATCGCGAACGAAACCTGTAACAACAACAGACATGACCAATGTAGAGTCGACAAACTGAAAGTTGAAATTGTTTTTTTAGATATTGCTTAATAAAAAAGAAACTCATTTTTAATCGAGCTCGAAAACAACAGTAAAATAAAACCTTAGTAAGAGTGCACGGCGGAACGGTAAACTCAATGAATCGTGAATTCTCACCGGGAAATAAATAAACGTAACAGAAAGACGAGCACTGAGTGGCAGCCGTGTTGTTCCCGAGATTCGTTGGAGCATATCCGCGGTTCGCAACACACCACGGGCCACGCCGCAGCGTCAGAACGTAAGTAAACTTGCTGATACGATATATCGTAAGCATTGTCGTAAGGATTCCCTGCATTGATTTACATAAAAACAACATAAGTACTTCATGGTATATAATATGAGAGTTATTAATATTGTTACCGTCTACGGTAGGCGAACGCAACTCTCACACAGTTAAGCGCAGCATCTTGCACTTTTACAAGTCTTATTTATTATTAACTACGCAAATACGCTGTAGCAACATTTGCTTGACACTCATTTATCATTTTACTACACCAATCACCTGACGAATTGTATATGCAGATTCACAGAAATTTGTACCTTTCACATTATTTTATGTATATAATCTGGATCGCAACGTTACCAATGAACTGTATATGTAATACAATATATATTATAAATGCGAAATTATCATTGACTGTTAAGGTTGATGAGCTTGTTGAAAATTAAAACCTTGTTAAATAAAAAATTGAATGAAAAAAATGAAATTAAAACTGAAATTATAAATTTGAAACAAAAACAGGTGGTTACATAAGGAGGTAAAACTCTATAACTTTACGAATATAAGTGTTGTGTCAATTCAAAAATGTTGTTATTTTAAATTTAGAAAGTATTTTTTGGCTCATTTTATTGAATCGGCGTTTAAAGTGAGTTCACTCTAAAAACACTAAATATTAAAATATTGACACTGACTTTGGTAAAATTGCTTTTGTCTTATGACAACTTGAAGCAAAGTGAAAGCGGTCCTGTCAACTGAAAATTTTGACATTCAATAACTCCAAAGAGAATAATAATTATTTCAGTGTTTTTGAAATATCTTCTCCGTCGACATTTAGATTAAGTGAATGATAATTTATTATATTTTTACCTAATTCTTTATTTATTATATACCAAACAGTCTTGGTCGTAATTCTAGTTTCGAGAACTTTATTTCCTAAAAACATTGCTTTGGCAGCAATACAAACACATTTAAAAACTTTACGACGATTTCTAACATAAGCATGAAAGGATCCACTACTTGTTAGTGATCTCCTATAATAAATATCATACAATCGATTTCTACTTTCATTAATGCCTGTTGTTACCCATTCACTAAAACTATTTTCCCATTACAAACTTTCTTGGGCAATGTTTACTAAATTCAGTGCTTATGATACTAAATAAATTCTCATAATAACAATCTGGATCTTGATTGTTAATAGTTTTGGAAGATAGGTGTTGTGCAATGTTATGATTTAAAAGACCTAGTCTACTTTGTGATAAAAGTCTGGATTGTTTCTTGCAGTCAACTCTAGGTTTATCACAACTTATTTTAACAAGGAGACCCTTGTGATCAAAGCGTATTCCACTAACAATACTACTTGGTCACCACAGACCAAAACTCGCTTATTACTATTCAAAATTCTCATTAGAATTTCATCCATTTTTTTGTAGGAATTGACAAGTATTCGACGATGGAGGTCTATAAACACAGAGAATAATTAATTTATCCATCTCTGCACAAGCCGCTTCAGAGATACAATCTATTGAAAGACTACATATATCTTTTATATCTTTATATTTTAATTTATTTTTGGATGATATATTACAACCACCATCGACAGTGATTGTTGTGTTAAATACACTGGTAACCGATAAATGGCGTATATCGAAATGCATCTTGTTCGGTTTTACCCATGTTTCTGTAAAACATAATATATCCAGATTCCTTCTTTTGAATAATAGGTCTATGTCTAATATTTTGCCGGAAAAGCGATTAATATTTGGGTGGTATAATGTAATATTACACTTCACCTTTTTCTTATCTACTAGTTTATTTTTATCACAGTATCATTAGGTGTACTATATGATACTGCTAAGTCAGTTAATTTTATATAGAAACAATCTCTGGTTGTATTATATGTAATAGTCTCAATACTTGATTCTTTTTATATCGGTTACGATTATTGATTTTGAAATCTTAAGTCTTACAAACCCAGATGACTTACGAATTTTACTTCATCTATTACTTTTAAGTATTCACTGGTATTATTGTTGCACGCAGCTTTGTTCAGAATGATTTTAATTCATACTATTATCCACATCAAAGATGATCTTTTTTACGGGTTTAAGGTTTTGATTTAAGAGCCTGGTAATCGGATTCTTACTATTTGAAACAATTAAACGACGTTATTAAAATGACTCTTGGTATTTTAAATGTTAGTTAGGTGGTCATATTATATTATGTGTGCATAATTATGAGCGCTAGCAAAATTATAATTTTCACCATATATATAACCGTTTATTCCTACCAACATATATCTACATAAACATCGACTGATCTAGTATTAAACTATATATTTTATATTATCGTTATTAGTAGATAGTTACCAGTAAGCTCCGGTTAAAACCTAAACTAATGATTGAGGATTTTCTTCGATATTACTAACTTTGCATTATTTTTTCATGTAAATACATTAGCTCTGTGCCAATAACAATACTTTCGCTTATCACACGTCTCAAATTCAAAATTTCAGTGAATATACATGGCTATTTTTTTTTCTTTATGATACAAAAACACAACATGTCATTCGAAAAGAGGTAAACTAAATCGAACTCGATTCAGTTCGATAAGGGAAAAAAAGTTAACAAAAACAACCCTTCCACCAGATGTGTAAGGTTCGTGTCTGATTAACTGTGTATGTGTAAAATCGATGTAGGTGTGTACTGTATCGCGAGACAGTATCTTTGCGTCTACCCGGGTAGCCACGGAAAAAAATATTGCCAAGATTACGCGAGCAAACAATGTACGGGTCTAAAAACGAGAGCTCTCTGCCTGTGACGCACGAGACAGAGATTCGCGATGTGGCCGGCCACAGGAAAATTTAATGAGATCGAATTTATAGTTTAAGCGAACGACGCCGGCGTCGGGATCTAAAAATAGAAAAGTGATAATATTATTTGAGGATTTTAGGGGAAGATAGACGTAAACACGCGAGTTTACTCTATCTTATATTGAAAAATTATTATTTTTTCGCGACGGCGGCGCGGGCCAACCGTTGGATCGTCGCAATGGCGGGAAATTTCGCGATCGCGCGAATGGGGCCCTGTTTGGGGTCGCTCCCAACCTCATCGTAAGCTGAGATCTCGGAGATCTCATGGAAAACTAGAAGCTGGGCGGACCAGGCCATGCCGGAGAGAGAGACTGCGGGGTCGGCTTGTGAAGGCTTCGCCGCCTGGAGTCTGGGATCGACTCGCGCTGCGATCTGCGTTGACCACGGGGCCTGAGGGGCCTGCGCGGGGAGAGGGGTTGCGTTAGGCGCAGGTGCGGACGTTGGCGGTGCGCGTGACGCGCGCGGCAGGCTCGGAAAGGCCTGTCGAGAGTCGAGAGGCGGGGGACGGGGGCGGGTAGACACCGCAGGCGCCCTGGAGGGCGAAGCCTGCCTAGCGTATCGGGGCTGTCTTGAGCGCGGGGCGCGGGGACAACCGCAATAATTCGCGGTATGACCCATCCCGCGGCACAAGACCCAACTCGGAGGATCGAGCGAGTCTTTGGTGCGCGAACACTTCGGAGTGGAGTGTTCGCCTAGGCACTTAACGCACCTGGGTTTCAGGTAACAATTAAGTGCGGAGTGTTCGTACTCCTGGCAGTTGTGACACTGCGAGAGTACGGACGTTTTGCGCAGCGGCTCTACGGTGACGCCGGAGAGGCCGCAGAGGGTCGAAAGATTGAAGATTTTTTTGCCCTCGACGGAGCGCTCGAGAATAACGAGCACCATATCGTAGGGCAAGCGATTTCGCGCAGATCGCATGCGGTGGACTTCTTTGACCAAGGTCTTCGTAGATATCATCTACGAGAATCTGGGCGGAGACTCTGCGTATTACTACGCGTAACATTCGCTATTCTTCGAGCGCATATGTGAAGTATGCGATTTTCTTGACAAGCAGAAGGCGCGTAAGATCGCGATAAGCGTCTGAGGAGCCAACCTTTACCTGAATACCCGTTCGGGTACTCACGGCAGAGGTTACTGGGATCTCCGACCTCCTTCAGGAGGTCGGAGATATCGAGCAAGGACGCCTTGTCCTGGATCGTGACGGGTGGAGGGGGGCGGGGCTTCTTACTCGAAGCTGCGGGACTCGCAGCTTTCGAGGGAGCCGGAACGGAGGGCGTGGGTGACGTCTTTGGCACTTTCGCGCCATCGACGTTGGAGATCTTCGAGGGCTTGGGGCCCTCGGTATCGGAGGGTGAGTTTGCGCGCTTCTTGTGCGGTTTGGACTTGCGGGAGACGACGGTGAAGCCGTCGTTCCCGGCGGGGGGGTCTTGCTCCATGTCGGAGCATTCCTCGTCCGAAGAACGAGAAAAGGTAGGGGCTGGGGGGGTGCTCTCGGAGGACTGAGGGTCCTTCAAGAGGGCTGCGAAGGTGTTCTTATCAAGAACTCCGGAAGTCGGATTGGCCATCGCGGGGCCTGAGGAAGAGGGGTGCAGGGCAGGGGAAGACATTTAAAACCTCCCTGCCAGAGGAGCAGGGGGCCGCGTCATTTTGAATTTAACGGACTCCGGAGTCCGGGCCAAAAGGAAACTGGGCGAAGTGCAATGCCTCACAGGGGACCTACAGTGCCTAGGGGGAGGCCCTAACACTTCTTTCTTCGGCTGCCCGGCGACACAGAGCTCGAACCACGGAGCGTAGCACGAAGCGCTGAACTCCCTAGAACGCGAACCGGCGACACGCAGCACACGGAGACTCGCAGAACGCACTAAAAAGTGCGATTAGAATTGCACCGAAAAGTGCAGTTTGCTACGTTCTGAAAAGAACGCCTGCAATCAAGTCCCAAGAAGGGAAACAAGATCGCAAAAACGCGCCAAAACGTACGAAAAACCGAACTTCCGCTGTGAATACACGAACACGTAAACACGTCGCGAACACTGAACGAAAAATCGAACGAAAACTCGAACAAAAATTTCACAACGGAAGAACACTACGCACGCGTCCGACCCGCACGGCGCCAGGAATGGGACACGCCCGCCAAAAAAAAAAAAAAATGCTAAAGTCTAAATATATTCCAGAAGTGCAAACTGATAAATCGTGTCGTTGGAGTTGTAAGTAGGTGTTACCGCGAGAGGGTACGACGCGGTGGGGCGTTCTCTGTCATTACACAACATAATACCGGCTAGTCTGAGAAAGCCGCCCTCTTCCGCTCGACCTCTCGGCTAATTCATTGACGATCAGTATGACATAGAAAGCACAAGAAGATGTGGTATTTTAAAAACATAATAACAAAATATAATGTAGGTAAATATAATAATGTAAAGAGCTTTGAGTTTCAAATATTAATCAGGTTGAAGAATCTATTGTTACCCGAACATCTTCGCACATATTTATACCTATAGCAACAGTTTATACGTAAGAAAAAAATCGCCTTTTTACACACGAAACAGTTTTATTTAAAAAATACTAGCTGACCCGTGCAACTTCGTCTGCACTAAATCGATTATTACCGGTTTCAAAACGAAAAATCTTAATAACCCCGATTGCAGCGACATCTACTATTTTCAATTGTGAATCCAAACTATCCAGGCACTCAAAGTTTTACCTAGTTGGTATGTGAGAAATATTTTTTATAATAAGCCTAAAACCGTAACATATTAGGTACAGTTTCGTTTACACATATTTATCAACTTTTTCGACATTTCATATGTGGTTGATAATTACGCATTCAAACGTCATGTAATCATACCTCAGTTATAATGTGCTGGACTTTATAGTGATCGACAACGGGCGCGACGGTTCGGAACCCAACATATTATTTTTTGTTATTTTTTTTTTTTCTAGCATAAGGAGATGAAATTATAGCTTACATTTGTAGCTAATCTGTCTGCTATATATAGCACAAATATAATTTAGCAAAATCCGTCAAGAATTTCAATGAACACAAATTTTTGTCTTTCGCCCGTTATCCTAAAGAACCCCTTGCGTTTTATGGAACAAATGTATCCTAGATGTAACCTTGTAATATTAGTTCTATGTCAAGTTGCATCAAAATTAGTTCAGTACTTTCAGAGTGATACGTGTTCACTGGGACAGACAAACAGACAGACAAAAAAGTAAAAAGATTACTTTTGACTTCTATATCGATAACAAAGTCTACCCCGATTAGATTTTCAAAAAATATTTAATATACAGATTTGATCTTGTTACATATTTATTATATTAATAGATAGATAGTGCTACAATGTTGTAATTCCTCAAACAAAAAACAAAATCCCATTCTCCTTCATCTTCACTCTTTCTCCCTTCCTCAGTATCTTTGGTGTGGACAGAAGCGACCTTAACTATATGGATTCCAAAACATCCCGAAAACTTGGTATCCAGAATCTTCTTACCCTTATTGCACCTAAGTAGTGACGTCTTATGTGTCATCTCAGTATTATATGCACCTTTTACATACGTAGTGTTTCGTTCGGTCAGTGAGAGAGCCGGAGGCCCACCTCTTTTCCCTTCCCTTACCCTCGCCCTTCCTCATATACAGGTTGGCAACGCACTTGCGACACCCTTGGTATTACTAGTGTCTATAGACGGTGGTGGTCACTTAACATAACGTGACCCACCTATTCGTTTGCCTCCTATGATACACAAAAAAATATTTTAATTATAATTGATATATTTATTATAATTGATATATTAAAGAATTCTAAAATTCTAAAATTCTATTCTAATTTCTAAAATTCTATTTATAAAAGCTATTCTAAAATTCTTGTTCTTCCGGCTCTTGTACTAAAGTGTCGCAAAAAAAGTCTAGTTACGTTAACTACAAATTTTTGTTTTTGGTTATCCTGGAGAACCTCTTGCGTTGTATGGAACAAAAAGAATCCTGAATGTAGACTTGTAATGTTAGTTATCACTGTGTCAAGTTTCGTTAAAATTGGTTCAGTACTTTCAGACTAATACGGGTTTAGATTCTAGATTTTAATCCTTTATCCTGGAGAAACCTTTGCGTTTTATGGGACAAAAATGATTGAAAAATGATTTTAGATGTAATCTCGTAATATTAGTTATCATTATGTCAAGTTTCGTTAAGATTGGTTCAGTAGTTTCAGAGTGATGCGTGTTCACAGGGACAGACAGACAAAAATTGTAAAGTCTACCCTGATTAATATTTTCAAAAAATATTTAATGTACAGATTTCGACTTCTTACAGTTTTATTATAGTAAAATATATATATATATATATATATATATATATATATATATACATATATATATATACATATAATAGATTAAACGATATTTTTTTAATTTGGATCCCATGGCCGGACGTTGAAGGGTTTACTGTATTTCAATAAACTCCATGATATATCTTGTTTTCTTCTGAGTACATTTGACTTCAATAAATTTGAAACGAGATCACAAAGTAGTCAGCTTTCACTTGTTACAGAGATTATTGCGGTGAACGTGTAATTTGTTCGAGTTTCCTGTTCAGTTCTGAGAGCGTAACGTAATGGTGGCAGCATAGACACTTCGACAGTACTGAACCTGTCCTTGTATACTATATAATTCGCTAAGTTTACGTTGTCGTCGTAGAGTTCTTTTTATGACAAATTAGTTGGCACCGAGTATTGGTAGAATTTCAAGCATGGCTG
Source organism: Antheraea mylitta (assembly GCA_014332785.1). NCBI lineage: Eukaryota > Metazoa > Arthropoda > Insecta > Lepidoptera > Saturniidae > Antheraea > Antheraea mylitta. Next base: position 468,330 of record JACEII010000151.1, on the reverse strand, counting down.
CTGTACACTATTACTGTCTATTAAATCATTTTTAATAATCAAAACCTATCTCATATCGATTTGACACGTCATCATGCATTCATTACCTATTTAATAATTTCACCGTCATCACTATCTGATCGAATAAATTGTGTTTGATAGTGAATTAAATTAAGTAAATTAAATATCTAACAAAACACCCAACTGGTAGGTACTACAAAATAGGAGAACTGTTTTCTTCTGTGTTTGATGTGCAATACAGTGTTCATTGTAACTACACATATATAATAAAAATACGTGTGGCACTCGGGGACTGCCGCGGTAAAGCTATTGCATAGCATTTTTTATTTATTTATGCAATTATAACTATTTATTTATTTTATTTATAATATATAAGAAAACAATTTTTTTTCTTTTTTGGTCAAAATATTTTTATTATCTTAGAATACATGTAAGTTATTCTGGAATATTAATCATTGAAACTATAGGTTTATGGTAAATGAAATAAGAAACAAAAGTTTGAGACTTGATTGGTGTTAGGTTTTTTCGTTACGGAATTTTTGGATTCGGTCTCCACGCTCAAGGCCCGCGATAGAAGCTATGCAATAGTTTAATATAATATCAACTGGTGAGTTATTCGATTAAAAGTGTATAAATCGTAAGGAAACAAGTTTTTTTAAATTATATAACATGAATCTATTGTACCGAATATAGAGATAATGCGTTAGACAGTTCGATAAGAATAATTTGAAAGCGAAGTGCAAAACAGTATCATGAAATAAAATAGAAAGTTTATTTATACGTCCGATACGTCTGAAACATAACAATGATAGATGTATGAATCCGGCAGAGAACAGACTGCCTGAGTAATAGCTTGTTAAAAATACCTAAAGCGAAACAGAAGAGGCGCGCGCCATTACTACCGCTCACGTACCACTATAGGTCGGATTATATAGCGGGCTCTTCGAATGTAATGTACTGAATATTATATTTTATCCATAATCTTGTGTTATTTGATTTTATATTTTGTAATATAGGTGGCCTTTAACACAGTTTTCTTATTTTATACAAATGAATTGGATGGGGAGTAATACCACGGAGAATGGATTCCGGATTTACACGAAAAACTTCCTGGAATTGTCTAACAAGATGGCCGCCATCTTATTAGTTCATTGAATGTTCGCAAGAAACTTATAATATCATGATCTACTCGACAATGATAATAATAATCTATTAAAATGTTGGCTACCAAATTAAAATAGAGGAAAGGAACACTATCTGTCGGTAATTGTTTCTCAGAAATACTAATATAGAATAATCTTTGGTAAATACGTATATTCAAAAAATGTAAATTTATGCATATCATCTGAGATGAAAAAACTACTACACAGTTTAACTGACTGAGGGTTGACTCTCCTAAGAAATATTAAAGAAGAGTTTTTTACTATACCTCACCTATTTATTACAAGGAATAATAATAATAAGCATGTGTAGGAATAGTGGGTATGCGCTTATTTATTCACAGTTTCAGTAGAAATATGTCTTTACATTATCCAAATTTGGAACATACAAATGTCGCAGATAGTTATAATGGAAAACAGATGAAAATAATATACAGAGAGGGAAGAGTGATCGATTTCATTATTGAATACTAAGGTGGATATGCTACTTTGCACTTCCACCTCGAAGTGCAAAGTAGCATCCACCTTAGTATTCAATGATGCATTTCCGCAAAGTAACGCCTTCTTCAATCAATAACGATTTCATTACAGTGTGAGAACAATGAAATTGATAGAGAACCATTTAATAACGTATCGCATCCTTAGTAGTCGTAAAGTGGAAACCGACGAGTGTACGATACGATTATGTTCAATTGCATATTTCAAATAACATTAAAATAATATATAGTTTCTCATGTAATAGTAACCTAGTTATGACATAATGAATTTGCTGAGTTGAGTGGGGGCTAAGATTGATGTCCCTTAAACTCTACTAAGTTTAAAATTATTCTGTCCCTATAAACTTACGGCGGTGTGATTTATTTATAGAAAATAATTTTGAATATTTAATTTTGTTTATTATAATCAAGTTAATCAGCATCATGTAAATGCAGAGAAATAACAATAATCAACAATGAATAAAAATAATAATCTATTATTGAAAGTTGTTTCTTTAATGAATAACAAAGATCCAGAGTAACTTATTAAAAATAATAAAATCCTCGTTTAAAGGTTTCAATTAAAACATTCTTCAGAGAGTACGAGAATATCAAGTCTCAATCTCTTAGGCTATGAAATTCAATTAAATATCTAACTTCATGAGAGTGTTATATGATAGTAGACGAGTGTCTGTCGCCGTTATTCCATGTTCAAGAGAGACGGTACCGTCCATTCGCCAATCAATATGAGGTAGAGGTCGCGCGCCCTACTATATACGGTGTGGTTCCGGGATCGGCGACCTCTGCTCTGCTCCCGGGCTCTCCCGGCACACCACCGACCGTGCTGTGTTGTGTTGTGCTCATTCAAGTTACACGTCATCTTATGTGACACACCACATCATTTAATCGATAAACCACAAGACAGTTTATTACAAGGAAAACCACAGAACGTTCTGGCGCTATGCTAGCGTTGCCCGCAAAATGTATTATATTTTTTTTTTTTTTTTAATTATATTTTTAGCAACTAATCTTGCAGAATTACTGCCATTTTCAAGTACGTAATAATATTACAAGTTTCTTGTGATAACTCCAATGTTCTAACAAGATGGAGGTTCTCTCGTTAGAACTTTTCATGAAGTTTCTGTGATATTTAATTATAAAATTCATGCTTCGTAGTATTATTTCACATCCACTTCGCTTGTGCATTATAATCGAACTATATTACGCAAAACACCTCCAATATCACAAAATATACTCGTAGAGTCAAATAAGACAAGACATCCAACACATGACAGACTAAGATTCCGCCAAAAACTTCAAAAAGAAATCGATATTTTATTATTTACTTGGATGTCCGTTATGAAAGTCTATAGACAAAATAAATGTTATAAAATAAAATGAATAGTAATGAAATCATTGCATTTTGTTTACAAACTTACAACATGTCTAAAACAATTTTAAATTTAATTTTACATAAGATAATAAATTGCTTAACGATTTTCTGAACAGTAATAGTCTGAAATGAAGGTCATGATTACGTCACTACGTTTCGTTCGATATCGCCATTCAGCACTGTGTGCTTTATCAATACATATTGTATCGAGAATAATTTAGCGTTGAACATAAATCGTTAAAAATATATCAATGAACATCAAATTTTGAATATCATCGAGGTGACGTGAATCCGGCCTCGTGTAACATATTGCCAGTAATTATTACATTTTGCGGAACGCTCGCGACTTGTAGTTGAGTGAGGAGAACTCTGAGCCGCACTGGACGGGTAATGTACATCGAACGTGTTCGTGAACCGCTTACTTATAGATAATACCCGAGGCGCAGGTTATCTTATCGCGCGTTGTTTTATAACATTCGTGTATTGGGCGGCGACCAATCGGGATACATTGCCGTGCACTCGGCACACTTACCGCTATAATTCCATATTGCATTGCATAAGTATGTATTTCATAACATAACTAGTGGCTACGCGCCGAAACACATTAATTTCTATAAATAAAAATGGATAAACTTCGACCCACCTCGGCTCATGAGCGGGCGCGTGTTACACCAGTATAAAGCATATGTGTCTGATATCATTTTCTAACTGATTGTTAATTTATCTTTATCGCTAAACCTTTATGAATAAGGAAAATAACAAGATATCGTTGTGAACCCAGCGTATATGGGGCACTTACCCCCAAAGACTCACAAAGTGACCTGTAAATATTTTAAACTTATTTCTAATATGAAAATCGTAATAATAAACTATTCATTGTTCACTACGCAATGGACTAACGAGACCACCTCGCCCAGAATACACCAATAAACCGATAAGGAATCTATTGTAGATATATGTGAGATAGTGAGACATTATATCTCAAAAACTTTATACGTCAGCGAATGATTCTATTCCTTCTAATATGACGAATGTTAGAATGTAATACGGGAAACAATGACAACTTGGACCGTATATAGACCGTGTATTGTTGTTCGTCCTCTCTGATGATGGTAAATGATGGTGGAATTGAATTTTGTACAAATAACACGTTTTCAGTGTATTTCGAGTTTATTTAGTAACATTTCGATATTATACTAAAGTTCTATTCCTAATTGCACTTGAAAGTACAAAAAACAGATCTTATATTGCTCAAATATATTATAAGAACCTTAATTTTCCGGAATTATCGACATTCGCACACTCGTCAATATTATATTGAGCGTCACTAATTTAGAAATGCAGTATATTACATTTTGTTTGTATTCGGAAGTGTGACACTGTGTTGTGAAAGATGTTTTAAAGAAAATGATTAAGTAATGCATATGGACTCATGATATATGCCAGAAGATGGAATTACTTCCTTTCGCAGTAAGTAGTATTTCTTATAATACACAATTTAATCTACGTAACATGCCATTGTGTTTCTCATATTGCATACAGACGTGCGCGAACATGTTTGTTAACCTTCGCTACAAACAACTTTAGATTTTCTTCAATATTTAAAAAAAAAAAAAAAAAAAACAAGATATTCGTCAAATCAAATTCAGCGCAAACGGGGGTATGTAATAAATGAAATTAATATTTGGTAAGCCAGCTGATAAAAATTGTATAAGATTATATAAAAGTAGGCCTTTAGCATAATTCGCGCATTTTTGTTTGTTCTAGTTAATTGTTGAACAGCTAAAAGGGTTATGTCATTTTATGGGTTTACAATAACTTCTAAATAAACTTACTTGGAAGCGATGGTGTGGCAATTACGTAAAAATACTATGTATCTAAGCAAATATGTATACATTGTTATAATTATATGAGTATTATTGGTCTAATCATTGTACTCCATTTCTTAACTTAGGTACTAACAGAAAATATAACAACAGCAACTAGTTGTTCAATATCATTTGCTAAAGGTCAAGACCTTGATGTAGGAGATGAAGCTGTGGGATATCTACCTCTTTTACTGATTTATTTCCTGGAGATAGAAGAATATTTCCAGATTTTGATTCGAAAACATGGTAGAAACCTCACCTTAAGAAAAGATATAATCTCATACTACTCTCAAAACAATGGCATGTACCCATACTACCCATCACAGATTATATTATATAAATTAATCCATATGATTAATATTATGGGATGTATTAAAAATAACTATACATTTTTTTTTCTTTCTAGGTGGCTTACTTATGATTATTAGAAAATTATAGCAAGGAGAATCTTCTGACATACAAATCTGTGAATAAAATGAGTTTGGTCAAGAAAAAATAATTGCAAGTCTGTGAAAGCTCACAATTTGTCATAAATGATAAGATCAGATATTATTGTTCAGGTTCTTGAGCACAAAAGAAGACCATATACAAATGACCAGTCAAATAATAATAAAAAAAACAAAATAGGACATATCTTATTGGGTTGGAAAATTCAGAATATTAATGTTTCATATGTAATCTTATAATTTTCAAGAATACAAAAAACAACATACAAATTATATTAGTAATGTAATTAATCTAGTATATATAGACATATATTACAATACATAGCCACGAAATGACTTTTCACTGCCTTTAAATACATGATGCCTAATAAATTTCATAGCATTGCTTTAAAATATTCTGATATCTACAGTTATAAAGTTTGTATATAAATAAGTGTTACAAGTTGCATGGTTTGTTTGTTTGTCTATCCCAATGTTGCTCCAGAACAAATAAGCAAATTTTAAATAACTGTCTACTATAATACACTCATCAAAAAAGTCTAAGCAACATGTACTAATTTAAATTTTATGATGGTTCTTCACATTATAACGTCGTATTTTATTTTTAAAATAATATCTTTAGGGTTCTATGATGTAAAAATAACAGCTGTTGTCTTTATAAGTTCTTTTAATAACAGAAATGAACAATATTAGAATATACTGTAGAAACTAAGATACATAAGATACTAAACTTCTTTTTTACAAAATCAAATTTCTAAAGAAAATGTATTGTGAAAGAACAGAACAATTTAATACAAAGTATGGTCTCCTCTGCTATTCAGAACTTGTCGGCAACGATTATTCTTTGAATTAATGAGACTGTTTATGTCATCTTGCGGTATTCGCTCCCGATGGAATTGTAGCAAATCCTTCAGCTGTTGGGTTGTTGTCGCTCCGTCCAAGTCCTTCAAAACACGTCTCTGAGGCATGTCCCATGCGTGCTCGATGGGGTTGAGATCTGGCGATTGTGCAGGCCAGGGCAATATCCGGATGTTCTCCGTTGCAAAGTATTCACTAGTTCGCCGTGCTGTATGTGAACGCGCATTGTCATGCATTAACTTAAAATCGGAGCCAAAGGTTTGTGCAAATGGGTAGACATAAGGTCTGAGAATATAATCAATGTAATTTTCAGCATTCATGTTTTCATTTACAAAAACGAGCTCAGTTCGCCTGTTCTTCATAATACCCACTCATAACATAATTGATGAGACCAGATTAGGCACCCCTCGGCAGCAGCTCAAGTCTAGGTTCGATCCCTCGGCAGGGAGCCCTTGAGTGCGTTACTTGCGCGATACAATGACACAAAAATTTATATCACTGCTACAACACTAGACGATCACCCCCACACACGTGCACGCCTACACGCTTACACATGGAAGTGTAGGGGTTTTATTTTTTTCCCTTATGGAAATGGAAAAACTCTAATTTTCCGATAAAAAATATATGGAGGGGTTGTTGAGGTGTGTATGCTTGGTACACATATGCGTCTCAACAACTGAAACATATATGAATAGTTAACTAGGTTAGCTAAGATAGGTCGCGAGTTTGTATGTAACAGGCAACAGTCAAGCCGAGGTGTGCCGTGCACCCTTGAGCTAGTTGCTCAAATAAAATCGGCTAAGTGCCTTACGCGCTCGCCTTAGTAGTTCGGTGAAGCTGTTAAGACCTTGCTAGGTCAATAGCGTAGTCAGTTCGAAAAAAAAAAAAGCTGTTGAGCCACTTTATGGATGAACTTCCTGAACGCACCTGAGCCTTTCAGTATTTCCGGGCCGACGATACAAAGCACCCTTCTTGTATCAGGCTTAAACCCGAATCGGGAATCATCGGAAAACATAATTTTATCCCATTGTTTCTGGGTCCATGTTATGCGTTCTCTACACCATTCATATCGACAAGCGCGATTCCCGTGACGTATCGGTGGACACCTGATTGGGCGTCGAGCTCGTAGGCCGTACTCTTGCAGTCGATTTCGCACAGTTTGAGGACTTACATCAACACCACTTGAAATTTGTAGCCTCAAACTTATCTCTCGAGCGGTTAACATCGGCTGGCGTCTTGCAGTCAGTTGTATGTACCGGTCTTGCCGAGTGGTTGTACTCCTTTTACGGCCTGGATGCTGTTCAGCGGGTTCTGTATTATTGTAGCGCTACCAAAGACGACAAATAACACTTCTATGAATGCCAAAATGTCGAGATACCTGAGATTGATTACTTCCCGCTTGCAACATCCCTACAGCTCTTTGCATTTCATCTGCCATCAAATGACGTCGCTTCATGACGTAAAGAATATCTAACAATTCAATTTTGTCGCTAACTTTATTTAAATGGTTGGTAAAATTATAAAATCAAGACTAAACGTAGCAATTAAAACGCACTCAAATTTAAACAAATTCGCAGTCATTTGAATTTTACGAAAAAACAAAACATAATCAAATTTTTTTTTTACAATCATCCAGTATGTCATCAATAATAAAAAAGCTTACTTACATACGCACTTTGTTTGATTAGATACTTAGAAATTAATTAATATAAATGGTAAAATTTGTAATATCACGCATGTTGCTTAGACTTTTTTGATGTGTGTATGTATTATATTAAGCTTATGATTTTTTTTTTTTTATATCAAAGGAGGCAAACGAACTGGTGGGTCACGTGATGTTAAGTGATCACCACCGTCCATAGACACTAGCGACATCAGGGACGTCGCAAGTGCGTTGCCAGCCTGTATATGGGAGAAGGGGGAGGGGAAGGAAAGGGAAAGAAGGAAAGAGGAAGGGACGTGGGCCTCCGGCTCTCTCACTGACCGAACGAAACACAACAATGCAAGCACTGTTATTTCACGTCGGTTTTATGTGAGAGGGGTGGTACTACCCCGGAGGAGCCGACCCATTCATGCTGAAACCAAAAATAGCTTCAGCGGGGCTCTACCACCTACCAAAATGCATATATGAAATTATATTATCTTGGATGAACGAATCCTTTTTCCCCGTGTATCAGAATATTGAAGACATTTCGTACGAGCAATAAATAAGCATACATTAATATTGTCCAAAGATATTACAAACATTTTATTGTAAGATATGATAAAATAAATTAATGAATAAGCCATACTTCTGTAAACAAAATATCATTAATCTTCTTACCATATCCCATTAATTGAAGCGAATTATTCGAGGAAAATCGAAGCTCGATCATGTATATGTAATGTAATGAGACACGTGGGGATACTGAACGACAGCGATGTCACTTCACGTTATCCGCTATTTACAGAGTTATTTTTTGCTTTGGCTATCGCTTTAATTTTTAATTTATGCGAAAGAGCCAAACCAATAAGTTGTAGATATGAACGCGTAACTCTCTACCTAAACTTCGATTTATTTCTTGTCTATACCAATACTAATCTATACAAATATTATAAAGCTGACGAATTTGAAAATTCTTCCAGTGTTAGATAGCTCGTTTATCGAGGAAGGCTATAGGCTATATTATCAAGCTAAAACCAATAGAACCAGAGCACTGATGAAATATGTTTCAAAATCGGGGTGTCTTTTTCTTTTGAGAGATTCCGCTGCGTGTTAGCATTAGCCTAAAGTAACCATTCCATGAGGACGAAGCCGCGAGCAGCGGCTAGTTAAAAAAAAAAAGTTTTTCTACTTAAATGATAAACCGACCCTTGAAGCAGAAATAAACAACTCAGTAAATAAGCGACACTCATCATATCACCCATTTCTTAAATCGGGCTGTAACATTTGCATGAATATAATTTAGAAAATATTTTACAATATATAAAACAATGTATAATAATTAACCGCATTCATTTATCATTTACAAATTTAATTATTTTAATATAAAATAAGCATACACTGGAAAAAAAAATTTTTTCATATTTGATTTTAAAAGCAGAAGGAAAATTTTAATAAGTACATAAAACATGAAATGTATGAAGAACTTACTAATGTTTGGGTAGATATTCCAGTCGGAAAATACATAATATAATATATGTGTTAATACTAGGAAATTAATTTACATAAAGTTTTAAATTATAGGGAACTTTTTAAATCTCTTCTAACCGACGTCGTAGAATTTAGTGACCTGCGGGTTAGTAGCTACTATTAAAAATGTAAGGAACAAAATTGTCGGAGGTATAGGAAATGATATAAGGCACTTTTCATCCCGGATAAAATGTACTATTCCAGAGGCATAGATTAGATCAACATTAACGCGGGCGAAACTGCGAACACAAACTAGTTTCAACAATATACATATAATCTCTCTTACCGTAAAGTCTTCAAGTATGGTTTCATGAAACATTAATACGTGCTCGGCGACAGATCTCCACCTAAATACACTGGTGATAACTGGACATGGGATAGCTAAACATATGGTATTCTATCGTTTCTTTACAATGATTTCCTAAATCAAAAGATCAGCTTTAAATCGTGCTACCACTATGTGTACGCACTATAAAGAGTATATTTCTATGTGATGTGCGACAGTTATTAATCTGACGTCTTACATTTATCACTACATAGTATAAAACAAAGTCCAGTGCCGCGTTTGTCTGTCTGTTGTCGATAAAAACTACTTAACGGATTTTCATGCGATTTTCACTAGTAAATATGGTGAGTCACGAGAAAGGTTTAGGTATATAATTTGTTTATATCTTATTAATTATCAGGACAGGACAGCGTCCGCCGGACACGCTAGTAAACCATAAATTCAAAATACATGACCAAATAGAATATTTGCATGCATAAGTGTTATGTAATCCTCTCGGGGAATATTTATAATTTGGTCAAAAAATTAGCATAAGCAGGTCGATTGAACGAAACCGGCATCACGCTACGTATGCGTAGGTAAAGCGCGCGTCTGCTCCACGAGGAGGCGCGGTTCCAGTTCACCTTCACCCACTTCACCAACATCATGATTGAAGGTGCCGCGCGACCGCGCCTGGGACACACTTGCTGTGACTCATCACCGACACACACTACCCGTACATAGGTTGTTTTATTCTTATCCAAATTATAAACAATAACTTTAATATTGCCCTCGGGGAATGAAGCAAGCTTTCTTATTTTTTTTATGCCAAAGAGCAGCAAACTGGCCCGTGGCCCGTGTAATGTTAAATGGTTACCGTCGCCCATATACAACTGCAGCACTAGGGGCATCACTGTTGTGTTACTATCGTTGAAGAGCGTGTTTCAGTCCCTTTTATAAGAGCCCTCATGTCATAACGAGATGACTGGCATAATGCTTAGTCTCGTGAATACTACAGTTCCTGGTTCGCGATACCATAACCTGCAATTTTAGTTGCTCTGTAGTGACATTATTCATTTTTGTTTATATAAATACATTTTTGTTTGAAAGTGTACTTCAGGTAGGTTGAATAACTACATGCTAAGGGCAAGCACTGTTATTTATTATATGACCAAATCAAAACTATAGCAGGAAACTATATTAAGAGCTTGAAGCTAATGAAAGTTGTGTTCAATAGAGTGTGGTGAATACCCTGAAATAATTATATACTTGACACAATAAGTACGAAGAGGCGTTAACAATATAGCGATATACCGATTAAAATAACCACACGAAATCATAAAGCAATCTTGACCGAATAAAAACGCAAGAGAACGATTCGAGCGTGACGCACGAAACAACATTTTTTTATTCAACAAAAAAACGTGTATTCTGCAAATTGACTCGCAAAAATATATTTTACAGCAAAAACATCGTTGGAATTGTGCACGGAATAAAAAAGGAAACAAATGATGTCACAGTTCGCAAGAGGTAAGTAACCTCCGGAAGCTTCGGCCCGAGTAGGTGTAGGTACCTCCTCGCAACGCAACTAGCAGCGCAGCGGGACGCTTGTTTAGATTGCTAATCGAGCTTGTCTAATTTTTAACTGCACACGTTTCACCTACACGAATGCGAAGACATATATAGGTATATAACTTATGTATTTATTTACTCGGCTCAGTGTTTGTTCATTATTTATATATTTCAATCCTATTAATATTCTAAACGATAAAGTTTATGAAGATTGATGGATGTTTGTTACTCCATTCACGCAAAAGTTACTGAACGGACTTTGAAGAACCTTTACAATAATATAGCTTATACATCCGAATACCAGTATATAGCACATACGTTCACTAAAATATAGCAAAAGTGTCTAGTTTCAAAAAATCTTGTCATCTGCAAGATATCGTTTGAGTTACACAGATATAAACACAGACGAAGTCGCGGACGCCTGCTAGTTTGATATACAACATATAAATAAAATTGAAATGCGTATTGTTTTTCCGCGTAAATCTCTGAAACGATCCAACCAACTCTGACATTATTTTTACAGATAGCTCGATGAAACAGTGTTATCTAGGCTACATATCATTACGTTGTTCTACAGTAGTAAAGCAGTAATGTTAAATTTAACAGAGGTCACTTAAAATCCATAAGAGGTTACAAGGATTTAAGTAATAATTAGTGATGGATTTAAACACCTCATCACCTTAGTTCAGATGAAATAACAGAACTATTTTCATGAGAGCGAAGTTCCAACTACAATGTAATTTTAAGATATGAAACATTTTGTTTTACTGTGCGATAACATAAGAATACCATTATTAAGATATACAATTTGATTATTATCAAACGTATCCTATAGAGCTCGTTCATATGAAACGTTGCTGCAGGCACGTGGTGGCCGACGGCTCTTCGCGCGGACATCCTTTTATAATTCTTCAATCTAATTAGAACCGTGACCTCGCTTTGGTATTCACTGCCCACAGGCATCCTAACAGAAAGTAATTCATTAAGGAAACATTAAGTTTATGAATAAAACCGATAAGTGCGATAGTTAATCAAGTATAATAGTATGTTTAACTCAGAATAAAAACAGCAGACGACACGAAAAAATAAAGTAAGAGTTTAATTAAAATTTATTAAGAGTTTACGTTATATTTATTTTTAATTTCGCAGGAGTTTTTTTCCACAATATTACCCGATATTTAAAAATAATATAGACTAAGGGCTTTTCAGTAGGTGGTAGAGCCACGCTGAAGCTATTATTGGTTTCAGTATGAAAGGGTCGGCTCCTCTGGGGTAGCACCACCCTCTCACAGAAAACCGACGTGAAGTAACAGTGCTTGCATTGTTGCGTTTCGTTCGGTCAGTGAGAACGCCGGAGACCCATCTTCCCTCCCCTCTCCTCTTCTTTCCCCTCTCCCTTTTTCTCCATTCCCTCAAACACAGGCTGGCAACGCACTTGCGACTCCCCTGGCGTTGCTAGTGTCTATGGACGGCGGTGATCGCTTAACAACAGTTGACCCGCATGTTCGTTTACCTCCTATATGATATTAAAAAAAAACTAAGATGGTAAACACGCTAAGCCTTGTAGTGAACTGAGTATCAAATACAACTTTCGAACACTGCTTTGCGTTGTTTGGCGACGGATTTTCAACTTGAAGAGTGGTAGCTAAACACGCGGATTTACAAAAACGTTCTACCACTAAGCGATGGTTTCATCAGGATATTTTCCTTCACCGAAACTTCCAGCTCGTTGCGGGGATACGAACCTACGTGGACTGACGTGGTTCTGAACAGGCTACCACTAAGCTCTCATCATTTCAAATCAATTTAAGAGAATCAGTAGATATCCAAGATCTTTGGAAAACTATCTCTGCCTTATTGTGCTTTTTTTTCTTCTTATTCTTCTGTTCTGCAGACTCTTGGCACGCACCTTTTTTTGCTTTCGCTTTTTTTTATTGTCTGCGTGAAAAATCGTATCTGTGAGCAACTATTGGGTATTTTTTATTTATTTTGAATTAACTATTTACTATTTTAGAGTGGATTTTTTAATGATGTTATTGACTTTATGGCGGTTTTATTATGATCGTTTACGGCCATTTTTAGATTATAATCCACAATGCCCTGCGCCGGAGCGTTCACGGCTCGATGGATGAACCTACTAACCGCGTCGTCAGTCACGTCGGTGATGACCGAGCTTAGCTCGGTTCTTTAAAAATATCTTTTAATTCAAATAAACTGTTAGGTTTGCCTCACAAAATTAGCATTTTTTCGGCAAAAAAAAAATCATTAAGAAAGATATATCTTTTGTTGTCACTCGGATTCGAACTTGGGTTAGATGGATTTTCGAGCAGCCGATTTCTAGCTGAGCTATTTTTGTTTTAACAGCGGCGGCGAAATTTACCCTTCTTTCTATTCTAGCTATATATTTTCATTGCCTGAAAACTTAGATAAAAAAAGTTTTCTATGAATGAAATCTACTCAGATCGATTAATCGTCCCCGAAACCACCTACATACTAAGTTCCATGAAAATCGCTGACGATGTTTCCGACGTTCTGAATATATAAAAATATATATACAAGAATTGCTCGTTTAAAAATATTAGATAGATAGATTATAAAAGTAGCGTATCTATGTAATGCGTAGAATAATTGTAACCGGATCTTACGGCACGCCATCGGACCCCGGCATCAAGCATCGGACACCGACACTGGACACCGCTTCGCTCCACCGGATCCGCTGAGCGACTCGCACCACTGCCTCGGCCTACACAGGGCCTTCTAAACCCTTTGCAAGGGGACACAACGAAGCGGAACACGATCTCCCGCATCAAGACAACACTAAGAACTTTCTTTTTAATTATATTATAAGGGACAAAGGAACATGCGGATCGCCTGATGGTAAGTGATTACCGCCGTCTATAAACACTAGCAACACTAGGGCAGTCGCAAGTGTGTTACCAGCCTTTTAAGCTAGAATCAAATCAAAAATACTTTATTGAATTTAAGCCCTAAGAAGGTGCTTATGAAAAATCATCGAAAAGAACCAGCAACAAACTTGATCTGTTAGTATTAGTAAAATAACTATTCCACATGGACAAAGTCACAGGCAAATTTAGTTTTTGTATATGTATATGTGTATCATATACCTGTACCTCATAAAATCTGCACCTGAGAATATGTAGTCTCTATATTATTGAAATAGATAATGTAAAATAGATACAATGCTGATATGGTAATTAAGAGAAAAGGAAACAATAACTATGACATCAAAATAACTGCTATAAATACTCAACAATTTACTTTTTTCATACTCTTCATGTTTCTAAAAACACACCTGATTCTAAACGATGTGGTCCAAGATGGTAATCATGCTAAACCTACAGAGAGGTTCGCTCTCACCACATAAAAGCTAATTTACTAACTGCTAGATAATTTAAAATAAAATAATGGCAACACTGGGATGGAGTTGGAAACACTGAAGTCTAGATCATACAGAATTAAAGATGTGAAGTGTAGTGTTAGTGTCTTATAATTTACAAATGCATAGAGATAATGTTATAAATAAATATAAAGGTGTAAAGAAAAAACTCATTGTTACACTTGAAATAAAATACATACAGATAACGCTAACATATAATGTTATTCATTATTAATGAAAATCTAAAATGCAGAGGACACAGTGGACACTTGTAATAATATCAGCACATTTGGTTGATGAGTTAATAATACTGTTACAGGCATGTCTCGGCTCACATTACAGATATAACATATTTCCATTGTCGACCCAAATTCACTATAATCATTACATAGTATAAAACAGAGTCCCCTATCTCATCTTACTGTCTGTTTGTTCACTATAAACTTCAAAAAAAAAACTGGTTGGATTTTCATGTGGTTTTCACCAGTGCATAAAGTGATTCATGAGGAAGGTTTTGGTATACAATTTGTCAAGGATCTTGTTTATAATACGGTCTAGACAAGATCTGCTGGGCCCACTAGTGATACATAAAATTAGTTATAAAAAATATTATTATACTATATGTGTGATAATTCTATAATTAGATCTCGGGTATATTTTTGTATATAAAGAAAGGTATTGTCAGAATAAGAAATATATTTTCATTTGTCAATGAAATCAAATTAATCAAACACAAAACTCCCCAGATAATAAAATTATACTGCAAACTTTAAGTTAACAGTAAGAATGATGTTTATGAAGAGTTATAACATTAGTTATATTGTTAAATCTCCATACAATGCAATTGCTTCACCTGAAACATACTGAAGAGGCTCAAGGCTAGAACAATTAGCAAGCTGTAAGATAAACACCTGACTGGCATTATAGTTAAATTGCTTACACAATGCGCATTTTTTTTAAATTTATTCATTTACCTATTGCCTATATATTTGGCTTTATTTTCATACAAGTGTTCTAATTAAATATAGTTTAGTTTGGTTTTGGTTTATTAGGGTACACATTTTATAGTAGTAGAAATTAATACAAATTTATAGACAGATATTTGTGGAGTATTTCGCCACATATTTTTTTAAAAAGAGTATAAATATTTTATACTACTAAATAATACATAGAAAATATTACTACACAAAGTAACATATTTTTATATAATAGCTTGGGCTTAAAAATATTCTTATTTAAAAAAATATATATATATTGCGGTTTATGGATTTTATTTGACCATAATATGGACGCGCGGCGCGAGATAAATCGATAATTTGGCCAATAAACAAAACGACACACGCACTACCGAGAAACTAATTACAAAAATAATTTATTGCTACATTAAACCCAATGACAGATATAAAAACTATATCGTTTTTCACTCAATATTAGCAAGAGACAGTAAGAAAAGCGTATAACTAAGACACTCACCCATTTTGTTCCGGCTACACTAGCTGTTCAAACAACACGATTATACACAGTATAGCTTGTTTTCATGATCACGTTTACACTGAATTTAATATAAGGAAATATCTGGTATTTACTAAGAAACTTATAAGACAGTCAGAATAAAATAAGAAAATAAACGTAGCGATTCTCACCACTATTCACAGAACGTTTTAATGTCAACTGACAAGCGCTTAGCGCGCTCCGCAACATGAGCACGCGTGCGTTCAAAAACTGAAAATTAAATTATTTAAATGCGTTCGCTATTTTTACTTTATCTACAAACGCGTTCGTTCGGACCGAGTTTCAAAATGAATAAGACGTTCTAGATTCTAGAAGTTACACGTATTCTTATTACTTAAGCGTTATTTATATGTATACACATTATCTATACTTTACATTATTGCAAAAACATATGTAGCTGTGTTCACTATTATACGAAAAAATACACACACATCCAGCTTACAGGGGCTCAAGGTTTTTTTATAAAAATCGTACCTAATTCAGTATTAAAGACTATTCAATAAAAATCAAATAACTACCTAAGCTCCAGAAGGTTACTTGAGCCTACGGGACAAGATAATTATTCCATACATAATAATTAAAACAGTATCATAGTCCGCAGTCAAGAAAAGCATAATCATAACGTTTTAAAGAAACGGGCTCATCATTTCACATCTAAAACGCTTACAATTATTCCTATAATTTTTATTGTGTATGGATATCGATGTAATAAGCAGAAACCGGTTTACATACATCTGTGAATTAAGCCTATATATTTTCATTAAACAACATACTATATACACAAAAAAACTACTAGGTATAGAAACATTATATTAATGCGCTTATACAGAAAGTATATATGTGTTCCTCTAATTTCAGCATATGTACTAACGTTACCTTCTAGCGATGAATTTAAAGATAGGTTTTATGATCAACTTGCGAAGACTGTACTAAGTATATCTTGCAGTGACCGTCTCTACCGTCTGGACGACTTTAATTCTGGGTTTAAATAAGATTATTTCGCTTGATCTAATTGTCTCAAAGATCAAACATAAATACCAACATTTCTGGGTAATAAATCGACACCAGTTCTCTATCCTTGGTTGTAGGCAGACTAGTACAGTAATTTTTAAACTCACTTTCTTCATCCTATATCACTGAGTGAGTTGGATTTAGTGCGGTAGATAATTTACTGTCAAATTAAAAGAACGTTTCAGTATCGTAATGTTGTGTTTATTTTATTATTTTTAATCAATTCTCTGTACTTATAAAATTTTATTAAACAACCTTATTGCACACTTGGTTGTGTGTTTCAGTAGTTTCTGCGCTATGGTTTATTTACTGCTGCTTTAATTACAGATCATTAGGTTTAGATACTAATTAGTGTAACATTTATACAGAATACTATTATGGACTAAATGAAAATGTTGTCCTCTTCTGAAGGGGGGTGACGGTCCAGAAAAGGTTGAAAATCTATTATCTAAAGCAACCAATATGCTCGATTATTGTTTAAGAACAAGAGCCAAATAGAACAGAAGTGATTAATATCACATGAAATACTCCTTAAAGAGGACTGGGTTGAAAAAATAAAAATGTAATCTAAAAAAAATGTGATAAATTAATTGGGCGTTTCCATGTGTATTTCGGCTTAATTTGAAATCATTTCGAAGAACATATCTGATTCCGCATACTTTAATTTAATAAATAACTAGATAGGTAAACTTTTTCC
Organism: Antheraea mylitta; assembly: GCA_014332785.1. Taxonomy (NCBI): domain Eukaryota; kingdom Metazoa; phylum Arthropoda; class Insecta; order Lepidoptera; family Saturniidae; genus Antheraea; species Antheraea mylitta. Next base: position 450,503 of record JACEII010000151.1, on the reverse strand, counting down.
AGAAAAAGAAGCAGTGTTACTGTAACAATGTAATACTGTCCAATTATGTAACGCAATGGATGGTGAAATTTCTGACACGTTATGATCTTACTGCAGAATATATGGTACTGATTGTTTGTGTATACAGAAATGAAAAAGGGTTACCTATATAAATTGAATTATATATTTTTTTATATATTGTTCAACTAGTTACCAATAATCATATATCAATTTGGAAGTATGTAAAACGAAATTACCATTTTTCTTTCGATTTTTCATGTTGCATTTCAAATAAAACAAACATTGAACAACTTCGTAAAATAGTGATTTATTGATTAAAATTATTAGGTACTAATTTGAATTGAATTAGATATAGGAATTTAAAAACTAACTCTACGAGGACATTTACAGATTTTGGGACGAAAATAAACAAAAATAAAGCCCTATTAGTATAGATCAACCTTATTATATATCACAAATAATGTTATATCCATTTAAACATATAATTTGTCCAGAGTATATATCTCAGATAACGTAGCGAACATGTTAACATGGAGCATACCTGCTTTATGCAAGAATTCATTAAAATATAAATTACTTAAATACATACATTTTATTTTATTTTGTACGATTAACGATATTTGTTGTAGTTGCCTAAGCGTAATTAAGAATGTTATCAGTTTAAACTGTTTTAGAATACATGGTTTAAATACGTTGTTTTATCATTACGTAGCTTTTGATATAAATGTGAGAACTTCTACGGACAATTATACACGTCTTAGACTCATTTCATATTTAATAAAAAAACTGTCCGAAATATGTTGAAACTATCTGAAGTAATTGCGTTACAGTTTAGATAATTATTAAGTGCAAGCGTTTATGAAGATATATTCCTATACATATTAAGCATAATAAAGGGAAAAATGTATTTATTTATATGAGGCTATGAAAATAAATAAGCATAATTTCTAGCAACACTGAAATGATTTATAGTGTAACTGTTTAAATTATATTACATGTACTATAAATGTTGAATGAACATAATCTAAAATGCAAAATAGGAGATAAGGAAAAAGTCCAGATTGAATTAGTTGTTAAAAAAATTACAACTCGTAGTTTAAAACAAAGTACAGGATTAATTACTAACCCACCTGTCGTGAGCATCTGCGCAGGCAGAAAAAAGACACGACCAATGAAGTATAACAAGTTTGAGAATCCTAAATTATGAACAAGACGCTATACTCTTTGTATGTAGCTTAAAAGTTGTTTTGAAATATAGCAACATTGTCAATGTAATTCATTTGCAATATTACAAAAAAGACAAACTTTAGACGTTAAAGGACTTAAAAAACAAACGTATTACGAATGATCTGTGATCATTATTCAGTTATATAGCTCTGTAATAGTTAATTAATTAGAATTGAAGTTAGCATTCTTGAGCAATTGTGGCAACCGGATATTCTTGTATCTTAGTGCCTGTTAATATTATTACTCCTTTATTTAAGCTTTCAAAATGTTTATTGTAGTCACTGTCAGTAGGAAAATATACAAACATTTGTGGAACAAATTCAAGGAGCATCGCAACACTGCTAACATTATTTATTTCAAATCCTGTTTACGTACGTTGGAGTTGACACAGAGACTATAATTTGTCGGAATATCCCTATTGACAATGATCACATAAGGGTAATGAAAACACCGCAGTACACCCATCAACTCATAACCACGACCTGTAACACATTATAGCCAAATTAAATCATGCTGCGAATATTACTAACCGTTAAATCTTAGTAATGAGCACTACATCTGCATATGACAGGTATATGAAGTTATGCTGTTGTTTCGCCTCGGATAATTATTTCCGGTAATTTAGATACAAAAAATATTCACAATATTATCTATAGTACAGAAAATATAGAAAATAGTATTTGTATAGCAGCATCTGAGCGAGAAAGCATACTATCTAAGTCGCGTTATTATGCACGAAGCAACGTACTTTCATTATCTATAACAATTTCACTATCACAGTATATTTATATTTACAAACGAGTGCAAATTTTTATGTATAAGCTTTATTATTGTATAAAATAAAAATTAAATAGCTTCCTTTACTACCTGACGACTATTGATGTTATTGGAAAAAATTACAAAATTAAAATAATATAAACCATTTTCACGAGAACAAAGCTTCATATAACCTTCTTTATAAACTTTCAGCAACAGTGCTCTAATTGCCTTTTTGTAAAGTAAATATTCTCGTAGATCGCCTTACTCTGAGGCAACTATTAACATATTATATAAAATAAAATCCGCAATAATGTTTATGTATGTTGTTAAAATGTTCTAAATGGCTAACCGAATTCACATGGTAAGGCTAGGACTAATTAGCATAGTGCTATGACAGTGACGTCATTATCTTTACGTTCCGACGAACACACTCTGTGACACTATCATTTAGCAAAGGAAGCCTTTACTCTCTGTCATAATAGTTCATTCTAATAAACTCCTTATAGAAATCTCTCCTTTAGATGTTCAGAACCGATTTGTTTAACACTAAATGTAAAAATGTTTTAATTTTTATATATAATATCTTCTAAAATATAGGTGCTCTATTGTATTTATGTTTTATATAAAACCATTTTAATAGCTCGGTGCAATTAAACAGTTATAGGTGGAGATAAAATTAGATTTATAGAGCCGGTTTAGTTATTGTTTCATTCACTACAATATTTATTTAAACGCCTATATATTTCTACATTTTAGTTTAACACGCATTCCAAATTATATTAAAGCAGTCTTTTGCAGATTATATATTTATTACAATTACTATACTATGAAACGTCCGTTTTACCAAAAATTTACTCACAAAAATATTCGGTGTAACTATAATACCTCAAATAATAACGATCTGGCAGCCATCTTAACTTGCGTTCCGTGGGTTACACTGAAATATCGCAGTGAACGCCGAGCAAATGGGAACGCAACAGTACACCAGTCAAATACTTACTAGTAACAGTATATAGAGATGTCAAATGGAAAAGTTTAAAATCGTCCAGTCCGGTTCACGGTCGTCCATCGCCACACGAACAAACTTAAGCTATTTTTAAATAATTACCGATACTGAATTGTAAGAATTGTACTAACGTATGTTGTAGTTATTAGTGTTTGTTATTTACACCATTTATTGTGTTCTTCACTTTTTCCTATTATACTCCTACTATATAACATTATTACTGGCGTTACCAACTATATAATTCTGTTTTATAAAACGTATCGTAATCACTTCCATGTTCCAACGAAACGACAGCTCTGTTGCTAGAACTATCTACAGAGTTATGTGACATCTTAGAATTAATATTTTATTTTATTAATTCTAATCCTCTTCTTTTGATCACAATAACCAAACTATATTAAGCAAAATGTCGCTATAATTACATAAACCCATTAAATGACAGTTTAAAATTTCGACAATAACTAATTTATTTTGCACATATCAATCTAAATTAACTTTGAACTATTAACGGCAGTATTCTGGCACACAGTACATGTAGGCTTCAACAATGACATAAAACTTATCTAAGAAATAAGTGTTGGTTGGAGCCCATAGAGGGAGAGGGAGAGCGCAACTTGTATCGTATTTGTCCTCACGTTGTGTAAAAAAGTTTCGCTCTAGTTTGTTTACAATTAAACAGAAAGGTGAATAAACGTAGCGCAACAATATTTAAATACGACATTGAATTAGTGTAAAAAGTAATATTTAAATTTATTTTCATTTTCATCATGTATCTGTGGAATGTAGTTTTTAATTGATATTTAATTACTATGTGGTAACAAAGATATTAATTTACTGCAAATTTAATCAGAATTTTATTTATTTATAAGTGAAATTCCACACGCAGATTTTTATTTTACCATATAATTGTATTCAAATTATAATAATAATTTTACATACATAAATTTGTTTTTTATGTAATATATGAAATAATAGACACAATATAACAATTAGATCAAATATAACTGAACTGAATTACAATGTATGAATTGAAAGTATTAACTAGGTATTTAACTATCGATGACACCTACATGTAGTATGTACGTTGCGGGCAACAATGGGAGATTATTCTTAATACATTTCAAATAACTGTTACGATAATCTTCATCAAGACTCACAACTGAACCACTCAGCTATTGCACCAAACCCCACGAGTAACTATATTGTATTACATCATCACATTTTATATATCATTTAATGTTTACATATATATATCATTGTTACAAACAATTGCTATAAAGTATTATTACAATAGTACGATACAGCTGATCAAATAATGGAAATTTAGGATATAAAATTAAATGTTATAATTTTAATTTTCACCAAAGCAAACAATCTCAAACAAAAGAATAATTGTAACTATTATGTAATCCATTAGTAAGCGGAGGATCGCACGTTACAGATCTATGCGTTTCAAATGAGAAGATAAGCTAATGTCAATTTTATTTGCTAGTTGTCTCTAACAGTACCATGAAATGTTGAAAAAAAGGTGTTCATTTCTATTAAAAATATATAAGCAATATATTTTGACGTGACAACGTCTTATAAATTGGTTTGCCGGGTGACACTTCAAGAAACTGCGTTACGCTCCGCTCACGTTATGCGCTAACAATGAGAGCGAGTGAGAGGCACGCGTCCCTTCCACTCGGGCATGGTTAGCCCGCCTAAGAGCGAGAGAGACTACTATACGAATGAATATTCACATTAAAATTATTTTACCACTCAAAGTCGTTGTCACGTAAAACTTTCGCCCGTATACCGACTTTACAGGCAACCAATTTTTTTCTTAATAAATTAATATAGTGTTTAGACATGCATAGAGTAATTAAAATGTATTTACTTTTTTAAAATTTTAAAATACATGTTGACAACTCATATGGTTGGTAATCGTTTTTTAATGAAATCACATGCAATAGAAAGCTAGGTGGCGGTTTGACAGTTATCTTTTTATTAGAAACGCATAGTAAACATTGAATTATTGTTATACGAAACATTATCATCAGACAAGACATGATATTCTATGATTAGGGGCTGTTCAAGTATTACGTATGCATAATTTTTGTAACGGCGGACCGTTCCTGGCGACCTTCACCTCTGATCAGCAAAAGCAAGCAATGCTGTTAACCTCCTTCCGTATACTTAAGTTATTTTTTCTGTAAGTGCTTGTAAATCTGTTCTGGTTTTATTATTGATTCATGGGTAGCGGTTAATGTAAAAATATAGAGCTTATAGTGTATAGAAGAATTCATTTGTAGTGGTTCGCTAGTCGGGCGATGGTAGCTCAGTAGATATGAGCGCGCTCCACTCGTATCAAACCTGCCGTTCCAGATCCCCACCACGTCATCATGCATTCGCAAATCAAAGGTTCCCGACACATTTTAATTACGGGTGTGCGAATATCGTTTGAATCGAATCGAATTTTAATATTCACGAATATTCGAAAAAAAGGATGCATAATTCTAAATATTTCGGATAGTTCGAAAAATTTAGAATAATACTAGAAAATTTGCGAATAATATAATAATTCCGAAAAAAAAAATCGGGAACTTTGGAATAATTCGAAATTCGAATATTAGTGTTCGATTCGAAAGGAATAATGAGTAAGTTGGAATTATTCGCACAGTCCTAGTTTTAATGCTTAGGTAATAGTTGAAGGCCCCGTTTGGTTAATGGTACGGTATATAGATATTATGTGTCGGAGACAATATGTGTAGTCGCGTTCAGTCGTCGTCGGAGTCGGCGTCGCTGGAGAACTCCGCGGCGGAGTGCACTCGCGGCGGGAACGGCCCTCGCGTCTGCTGGCTGCGCGCGACACAACCACACGTTACTCTACACGGCACTGCCTCAACACTCATACACACATACACGGTACTCATTACTCGATTCTCCTTCTAAATTCATTCAAATAATAACTGCTTCATATTTTACTTAATTATCTAGACTTATATATTATTTAATCCTATGCACGCCTTTATTCTAGCGCGTGACAAGACAATGGCAATGACTCGTGAAAAAATCGTGAAACAACTTGGGGTCAGCACCCGTCAACCCAAAATGATTTTTTATAAATAGGTATGATTCCATGCATTACACGAGGTCGACAGTACTTTAAATCAATTATTAAACTACATGTCGTAAATTATGTGAATTATTAAATAGTTTATTGTCATAAAATGTAAGTAAATTTTTATAAATAGGCATGATTCATACATGTACAAAGTATCGACATAAGGAATACGCCCTTTACGTCAGTATGTAGAATTAAATATAATAAAAATGTATGAAATAAAAGGATTCGATCATGCATAATTGTGTGATTAGAAGTAGTGAAGTGATGTTCTGTTAGTATTTGTTTTGATCGTATGTGAGGTGTGAGGTGTGAGGTGTGAGGTGTGAGTGTACGCACGCGAGACGGCGGTAGTGGTTGAGCCACTCCTCCAGCATCTGCGCCTGCAGCAACGGCGGCGGACGCAGCGGCGAGCGCGCGCACAGGACGCCGCACACGTCGCGCGCGCTCACCCACCGCCGCACCGCGCGCTCCGCCCCCACCGTCTAAACGCAACGACCGCAACTATCAACAACTCACTACGAACTACGAGCCTTTTTTATTAACTTTATTTTTGCCAAACAATCTTTCAGATTATTACGTACTTCATAATATTACAAGCGTCCTACAATCTTTTCAATATTAAACATCGTGTAAAACTCTAACAAGATGGTGGATCCCTTGTTACAACCTTCCGGGGAGTTTCGTGTGGCATCTCTGAATTTCATGCTCCGTGGTATTATTTTCCATTCGCTTCACTTATGCTCGATAAACTAACTATACTACGTAAAACACCACCAAAATTACAAAATATACAGTCAAATAACTGAATATGAATAAAATATAAAATCCACTACATAACAAACTAAAATCCCACCAAAAACTCAATAGCAATGTTTTATCTCGCAATAAACGGATATCAATTTACTTGCATTATACCCGTATTTATGAAATGTGCAATTCAGTTTCCTGTTCACGCTCCGAACGCGCCAACCTGGCATGGTGCTCAAAACATGTGGGATATTTGACCGGAACTCAATGATACTTAATGGCAAAACGGACACGCAGATGGGAAACGGAAGTGCTTATCTCATAAATAAGCTTCGAATATAGTGAAGTCAAATTAATACAACAAATCATCAGCAAATGAATAATGTACTTCTGACTGTGTGGAAAAAAATTCGACATTCACATTGAACACGACGACTTTTGCACCAAATAGTTAGCCATAATGATTTTGAATATACAAACTCATAACTTAACAAAAAACTTATCTATTTACGTTTGCCTTTTATATAAACAATTTTTATTACGTTAAATATATAAAGATGGAAGCTTCTAATTTCATACTATTTTTTGTGTTGAAATGCATATATTATTCTACAAAATTATACTGAAACTAACGGGCTCGGGGATAATAAAAAAACTTTTGATATACCTAAAGTTTTCTCATAAACTTACTTTACTTACTAACTTTATCTACTGGTGGAATCGCATGAAAATCCGTTCAGTAGTTTTTGAGTTTATCGACAGTAGACAGACAGACAGACATGGCAGAGGACTTTGTTTTATAATATTATACATAAATTATTAAACAATACGTATGTATTCTTGAGCATGAGAGTACTCATACACAGACTTACCAAAATGATTGTCATCCAACGCAATTATAACGTAAAGCATAATTTGCAATGCTTCATATTCACATAATTTTAAAATAATTGCTTTATAAAATGATTTTAAAGCTCATATAAATCTCCCAGTATCATCTTGAAATGGAATATATCTCAGGCTTTCACATTTTTAAGGAAAAAATAATATAAAATTAGTTATAGCAATATTTAAATTTTAAAAATTTTTGTAATAAAAATGGCTAAACAGGAAACATACTTAAACAAAAATTCAAACTTCATAGTATTGATATTGTGGTTGTTGCATATTGACAACAATAATTATCTCAAACAGCATGCATAAAGAATATTAATTTGTAGGAATGAATGGTAAGTATTAGATTGTGTGTAAACCGGCACCCTACATATGTATAACCCTCACCTCATCACAGGTGAGAAAGTGCACGGGAAGCAGCTTCCCGTCGGAATCTGTTAAGGGTAGGTATATAATCTCTTCGCTGTCCTCTTGCTGTTCACTGCAATTTTTATAAAACAATTTAGTACAATTCCATAATAACTAACTTGTTATTTGGACGCATGTGTGGTTACTATTGACTTATGTCTGTACTGTTTATACGTACTAATGACTTGCTACTATTGAAGAGTTGAGGTATCGGCCAATCATAAATTTCTTGATTATTATTGACCGGATCAAGATGGCTCGCGACTAGGTATGAGAATTTTTTGCTTCGCTAAGGATAACTTGTAGCTACATTCAATACTAGCCTTTGTCCGCGAGTGCGTTCGCGTGGAATAGTTACTTTGGGCTAGCGCTAACACGTAGCGGAAACTCTCAAGACGAATAAAAAAATCCCGATTCCTAAACATCCTTTATTGGTGCTCCGTTCCTATTGGTCTCAGCGAGATTATATACAGCCAATAGCCTTCCTTGATAACTGAGCTATATAATATTGAAACAATTTTTCAAATCGGACCAGTAGTTCTACCCCTTACAACGTCATAAATTTTACCAGATTGCATACTGGATTGATCATAGTTATTTAATCAAGAAAGTCATAGTATTAATGTCATCATGGGTGATATTAACCCTTTGTACTCGAGTACTCTGGAGCGGAGCCATTGAAATTATTCTTGTGCGTCATTTGTTACTAGCATTTAAAAAGGGTCCGGTCCGGAGCCCTCGAGTGCGTACAGTGTGTAAGTGTATGCGGTGAGTGTATAGAGTAGAATAGAGTAGAGACGAGGCGAGGCGGTACCGGCAGATGTAGGCGGGGCGGTGCGCGTACGAGTCGAGCGAGGCGAGCGGCACGAGCGCCGAGAAGTGTCCGCGCGTGTAGCCGAGGCACAGCGGCGCCTTCGAGCAGAACGCGGGCTCCCACAGCAGCGGCAGGTAGATACCTGCGAGCGCACGCGACACTGAGGTGGGGGGTGCGGGGAGCGAGCTCCGCGTTCGACGCCGTGCGGGACGGCATGACGGCACTCACCCTGGAAGCGCGCGTAGCCGAGCGGCTCGCCGCGGAACGAGTTGACGAGGTCGACGCCGTAGACGAGCAGCGGCCGACGCAGCACGTGCGCGAGCGCGAACACGTGCAGCTGGTGCAGGGCGGTGCCGGGCCGCTCCGCCGCCGCCACCAGCCGCGACCACTCCGCCCGCAGCTGCGTCTCCTCCGGCGCGTACTGCAGCGCCGCCGCCTGCACGCGCTCCCACGCCTGCCACCGCTCGTAGAAACTGCAACGTACCTCTGCATACTCGTATACGACTCCCGAACGATACCTCTTTAAACCGACATACAATATTATCTTCGACTGAATGATCCCCGTGGCTTCTCTTGTCGTTTTAAATGTTAATAAAGAAAATTGTGTTAAATACAAACACAAAAACGCTCTTTCAAAAACATTTGTACACGACACGCAAACTTTTTGCAGTAATAGTGTACATTAATAATAATATAATAATAATTTCTTTTTCCAACATATCGTTTCAGGACACGTGCGTCCGCAGCACCATTATGAAGTGAGCCGCGCTCTTAAACAGAACCTTTGACGCAGTGAGTGAACTTAACACACAAGCCGCGCCGCAAGTGAAAATACATTTTATAACCCGCAATCTGACTGGATACGAACGCTATACCGCTCGTTTACACTCCACTGTCTCTTAAATTAAACACCGCAATAATAGAGCAGAAAAGACACAATGAATTTGACCACTTGAGGTGAACGTTAACTCAAAATGTGAATCGCCTCAGCTCATCTCGACAGCCTATTCGCTCTACTATCCATCAGCAATATATTTGAAAGTTTGATCCACTATATAATTCCCTCAGTGCTCATATTATTATATTTTATATTTTTTTCCGAGGTTATGTTTTCTTATTTATTTTGATTTAAAACTTTCACGAATTTCACCATAGCGTTATAAAATGAAATTAAGGCCATGAAACAATTTATTATACAGTTTTCACTATTATTTTTGTAGTTGTTAAATTACATATAAGGAAATAACCTAATATTAATAATAAAATTATTATATGCAATAAACACGATTACTTTCAATAGCCATTCGATTCGTTACGTTAAAGTTTAAAATTCGCTGTTGAACAACCAGACTTTTAGATGGTAGAAACCAAGCTAAAGCTATAACTGGTTTCACTATAAATAGGTCGGCTCACTCGGGATAGTACCACCCTCTAACAGAAAACCGACGTATAGTAACAATGCTTGCGTTGTTGCGTTTCGTTCAGTCAATGGGAGCGCCGGAGACCCTACGCAGACAGCAGAGGGCGGACGGTCCCACGTGGGACTCCTTGCGGGGTCCCACAAGGCTCGGTCCTGGGGCCCTTGTTGTGGAACCTGGGCTACGACTGAGTGCTCCGCAGCGCGCTTCCTTCAGGAGCGCGTCTAATATGCTACGCGGACGACACCCTAGTCGTAGCCCAGGGAAGGGAATGGACGGAGCTGGTGCGCCTGACCACGCTGGCTACGACCTTCGTGGTCGGGCGCATCCGCCGACTGGGCCTCAGAGTGGCCCTCGAAAAAACCGAGGCCCTGCTGTTCCACGGGCCTCGGCAGGGGCCACCCTCTGGGGCCATATAACGGTGGGAGGAGTACGTATCAGGGTGGGGTCCACGATGAAATATCTGGGCCTCACCCTGGACGGGCGTTGGCGGTTTGAGCCCCACTTAAAGGGGCTCGGACCGCGTATAGTAGGGGCGGCGGCGGCGCTCGGCCGCCTTCTCCCGAACACGGGAGGGCCGGGCGCTGGCTGTCGCCGTCTTTATACTGGGGTGGTGAGGGCCATGGCCGTCTACGGGGCGCCGGTGTGGGCGGACTCCCTCAGCGCCACGAACGTTCGCATCCTGCGCAAAGCGTAGCGCACAGTGGCTTTGAGGGAGATCCGCGGGTACCGCACGGTGTCCTCGGCGGCGGCCATGATGCTCGCGGGCTCTCTACCCTGGGAGCTGGAGGCGGAAACTCTTGCCGCCGTGTACAATTACGCGGCGGCAGGAAAATCCCGAGGTAGACCTCCGGCGCCCAGGGAGATCGCTGCGCTGCGGGCTACAGCCCGCAGCCAGCAAATAGAGAGGTGGGGCCGACACCTGGCGGACGAGCGTTACGGAAGATTTACCATAGACGCCGTCAGCCCGGTCCTGTCGGCCTGGGTGAATAGGGGCTGAGGCTCCCTGACGTACCGTCTGGTGCAGGTGCTGACCGGGCACGGATGCTTCGGTTGGTACTTGCACCGGATAGCGCGCAGGGAGCCCACCGCCGCATGCCACGAGTGCGGCGCTGAGACGGACACTGCGCAGCACACTCTCTCGGAGTGCGCCGCGTGGGGCGATCAGCGCCGCGCCCTGGTTGCGGTGGTGGGGGACGATCTCTCGCTGCCGGCCGTGGTTTCCGCCATGCTCGGCAGCGAGGACGTCTGGGCTGCTGTGGCCTCCTTCTGCGAGACCGTCATCTCACAGAAGGAGGCGGCGGAGAGGGCCCGGGAGGTCGATCCCAGAAGTGGTCCTCTCCGCCAAAGAAGAGCAGCGGGAGGAGCGAGGCGTAATGCCCGTCTCTCCCAAAACCGTCGTCAAACCTGAGGGGATGGGGCGAGGCCCCCCATCTCCTCGTTGCACGGGTGAGGCTGACGAGGGGAGGCTGCTGGTCGTGTACCCAGTAGCCTCTCTATAGTAGGGCGAAGCCTGGCGTTCACTCGCCAGGCTGCCGCAGGTGCAGTTTCAGGTCAGTGAGCATGCTCGATCCCTGGCTGCCCCTTCCATGCGGCGGACGGTGCACCGTGGGGTTTTAGTCCGTGCGAATCGGACATAACCTACCCTCTCCCCCGGGAGGGTAGCGTATCCATTAGGGATTTCCCCACGTTAATAAAAAAAAAAAGCGCCGGAGACCCACCTACCCTCCCCTTCCTTCCTCTTCCTATGGCAGGTAGTGGCTCTCCTGATAGACTTATTGCATTCAGATGATTTTATTAATAACTTTTTTTTTTATTATTTTCCACGTCGATGAGTTTGCAGGAACTACTAATATAAAATATTTGCATTAGGTTGAAATATAGTTGCGTACATTATCTCTGTTTATTTGCGAACATTCCTTCAATCAGCGATCGTTATAGTTCTCATTCATAAGGACAAATTATAATATTATCAAGAGATGATAAACACAATAATCAATTAATTATAATTTGGATTATAAGAAATAACTTGATAATTATTTTCCAAAAATAAAGAAAGAAAAAAGCTCATCAAAACTCATCCATAGTCTTTCAAGTGGTTGTTTATTCGAAAAGCCCGTCTTTCACACACCCCTTTTACTCGTATATATACATTTATTAAATCTTTACCTTTAAACATTCCTGTTATCTTTGATTAACATTGTGTATGTTTACATTAATGGTAAACCTAGCTCTAGGTGATTACTTCCTGCGTTACTAGAGCAAAAAGACTCTGTGTCTAATCATGTTACTTCAAGCATTATACGCAAAGATTTATATAATTTAAAAAATTGGGTGTATGCCTATGACCACGTAAATACCGTACGGAATATGAAATACTGTTTATAGTAAAGATGTTATTTTTGGGATGATATATGATTCACTGCGTACCCGAGGTCCTAGAACATTCGATGTAGGGTGGAGCCAAGTAAACAGATCTGGCGCACCACTAAACCAACGGAGATAGTTTTCTTTCGTTCACTGTTCAAAACACGTAAACAAATGATCAGTTTAGAAAGCATAAAAGGTCGCGGCCGCAGTTTACATGGTGGTGTAGTATAGCGATGTGAATGCGATACCTCCGATGCGCTTGGTGCAGCGAGTCGGCGAGCGCCGCGCGCAGCACGTTGAGGCGGTCGCTGACGCCGTACGCCGCCTGACACACCGCGTCCGGCAAACAGTCTCCCGCCGACCGGTTCCACAGCGCCACCAGCCGCCCGCCTGCAACCCACCCACCAATCACAACGCGCCGTCACCCTCGCTCCCGCACACCCATCGCCGCCGCCGCCACCTCGCACTCGCCCGCTCGCCCGCTCACCGTACGTCGCCGTCAGCTCCGCGCTCCAGTTGATCAGCGGCGGCTCCGCCTCCAGCGTCTGCTGCGCCTCCCGGTCCAGCAGCTCCGAGAACAGCTGCTCCTGTATCGCGCTCGGCAGCTCCTCTATCTCTATACACACAACTCGCATGTACACCCATGTATCACCCTCGACTCGCTCACTCGCTCCCCTCCCCCTCCTCCACCTCCGCCGCAACCTACCTGCTGGCAACGAGAACGTGCAGAACTCATTGATGTACCGGCAGGGGAAACTGCCCTTCTTCTGTCGCATGCAGCCCGCTATGTGTCTGCGGATAGCCGCCGCCAGGTCCGGTGCTGCAAAGAAAACAATACTCGCTCATCACACAAATAATAATCAATTTGAATTCTCCATACACGTTTAATGGAATGTACCATTATACTACAAGAGTTTAAGAAATTTATATGAATTTGTTTGATGCTTTGATACCTACAATATATTAACCGTTTAGTAACAATCTTCAAAGACCAAATACAAAATGGTCCAAAGAACGATATAGGAAATCCGTATTTTTTATATTCATTCATATAGTATCGTAAAAGCCAATTGCGATGTACATTAAATACCTGATATAACTAAAATATTCGACTACAAATAATGATATAAAGTATCATCGTAAATTCTTCTGTATGCATTTTTAAATCTATAGTAGATATTTTTTATGTATCTCATAGAATTTAGACAGTACTATCAATCTAAGCACCCAAAAATTCTTTCTCTCATTTACATTGACTTTTCTCTACTGTATAAATAGCATATAGATGTATTGTAAATTAAATTTTCAAATTTATTCAAGGACTAGCTGACCCATGCAACTTCGTCTGTACCAAATCGGTTATTATATATCAATTGTATTTTTGAATACAAAAAATCTAAATTTAAACCTAAAACCCGATTGCAGCGATACCTACCGTTTCAAATTGTGAATCCAAGCTATCCAGGGATTTACTCAAACATATACCCAATTGGTATATGAGAAGTCTTTTAAAATAATAATCTGTTCGCAGTATCACCTACTGGGATCAATAATTTTTTTTTTTTACAAAAAAAATCAACTTCGATATGAAACACCATTAAAAAATAACTAAATTATTAAGTTAACCAAATTAAATAAATAGTATTGATATTTGAATTACCTAATAATATATTAGGTTTTTACCTATGAAATTGCCGTTTTGTATGAAAATATTTAAACGAATTTTTTTCATGTATTTTTTATTTGTATTGATCCAAGTAGTCACCTATGCAATCAATGCATCTTTACCAACGCAGTGGCAGTTTATTGATGCCCCTCTTAAAGAAATCAGCTGGACGGGAGGCAACAAATTCTTCGAAGGCATTTTGTACTGCCTCTCGGGAATTGATTTTTTTTTCCGCCAAGTAGTTATCCAAATTCTGAAAATAGTAGTAGTTTGTAGGCTTTAGGTCTGGTGAGTAGGGCGGATGACGGAGAACTTCCAACCCCAGTTCTTACAACTTGGAGACCGTCTGCTGTGCAGTATGAGGTCGCGCGTTGTCGTGCAGGAGCCGCGGAGACGAGCGATTGACCAATGCTGGTTGGAGAAGTGCCAGCTTCTCCATCATTGTGTTCAGTTCTTCACAGTACGCATCTGCAGTAATGCTCATCCCGTTTACTAAGAAGCCGTGATGAATCACACCGGCGCTAGACCACCAAACAGTGACCAACACATTTCTAGGGGTAAGTTTTCGTTTAGAGGATTGTTTAGGTGCTGAACCAGGATCCAACCAACTTGCTGAGCGCTTGCGGTTATGAAACAGAATCCATTTTTCATCGCAGCTTATAATGCGGTTCAAAATTCCTTCATTTGTGTGTCTGTTGAGCAGTGCAAGGCACGTCTCGACGCGTACTTCGCGCTGGCGATCATTGAGTTCGTGGGGCACCTATTTGTCAAGCTTTTTTACCTTGCCAATTTGACGCAAATGGACCAATATTGTTTTGACGCTAACGTCGAAAGCTGCTGCTAATTTAGCCGTAGATTGTGTATCATCAGCTTCCACAATCGCCTTTAATTGGTCATTGTCGACCAAAGTCTTCAGACGACCGCGAGGTACATTTTTCAGGTCGAAATTCTCAGAACGGAAGCGATCAAACTATTAATAGATGGTGCGTTGGTTTGTAGGGTTAGCTCCGAAAACGTCGTTGATGTTGCGTGCCGCTTGTGCCGCGTTGCTGCCACGACGGTACTCATATTCCATAATTACTCGAATTGTTAACGTATCCATGATGACAAAAAAGATTAAAATGCGATGAAAATGTAACACTAATCAATAAATATGGCTACTTTTGAAAAAAGAATTCAATGTTTCTAAAGTAAAATCAATTTGAAATTATAATTCTTAGCCAAACAAAAATTATTTTGATTTGAAATAGCCGCAATTTTATAGATAAAGATCTATTATTTAAAGTCAATGTCAACCTTAATTAATATCATTTACATAAAAAGTTTGGGTCCACTCTCATGTTTCGCGATGTATATCTATGTGTAGTAGAATTTAGCCTACTTGTTAGATTTCATAGTTGTAATTCAACTGATTGATAATTTCGCAAAGAAACGTCATGTCGCCGTAGCGTAATTATAACGTACTATACATATGCATTATGTCGATTCGACGAAGGCGTTGGTTCAGAACTCATCAATTTTTTTTTGTTATTTTTTTTTTTAAGAGGCATAGGGAGATGAAATATAGCTATGTAAGCTATATATATATTTATAGAAAAATTGTCTACTACATATAACACAAAGAAAATTTACCAAAATCCGTCAAGAATTTCTTTAATTTTAACTTTTTAATTTTCGTCCGTTATCTTGGAGGACACGTTGCGTTTTATGGGGCAAAATGTATCCTAAATGTAATCTTGTAATATTGGTTATCGCTGTGTCAAGTTTTGTCAAAATTGGTTCAGCACTTTCAGAGTGATACGTGTTCACAGGGGCAGACAGACAAAAATTGTGAAAAGATTATTTTGGCTTCTATATCGATAACAAAATCTATCCTAATTATAATTTAAAAAAAATATTAAATGTAGAGATTTGGCTTTGTGACAGTTTTATTATAGTAACATGGAAGATAGATATTAAGGAATAATATAATATCTCACCAATATAAGATGGTGATCTTTTGAGACCGGAGCCACCGCCTGATATCCTGGATAATAAGGTCGACAAGATTTCTTGTCGCTGAAACCTGAAACACGGTTGACGAGTTAGGTGCGGGGCGGTGCGGGGCGGTGCGGGGCGGTGCGGGGGGGGGCGGACGCTCACCGGATGGCGAGGTGCACGAGCGTGTAGCCGGCGTCGAAGGCGGAGGCGCGGTCCAGCAGCTGCACCTCGCGGCGGGTCAGCGCGCGCGCGGGGTCTCCGCCCGCCGCCAGGTACCTCTCCACGCGCTCCGCCGCGCCCTCCACCACACCTGGGGGATACACACCCTGCACTCGCTAACCGATGCCTTCTACTTTATCTTTTATAACTTATTTCAATTATTGTTTTAATAACAACATCATCACATGTATGAAACATCATATATGTTTGTATAAAAGAACTTCATTTTTTTTATCGAAAATGCATAAATGAGAACGAAAATTGTAAAAAAAGTGTTATATATTTTAGTAATATAAAACAAATTCATACAAGTAAAATATACAAAAAATCAAACAACAGCAAAATAAAAAATGTCATTTAGAAAATGTTATAGCACAAAATCTTTAAAATCATTACTTGCATGTTTTAAATAAAACTTTTATTATATAGAAATACCGATGACGTATTGGGCAGACAGGTACACTCAACCCACATTAAAAAAGAACGTACAAAATATAAGGAACTTTAATGTTCTCAGAAATAATGTTTATAATATAACGTATTAAGAAATATTTAGCGAGCGATACGTCTGCCTCGAGTATAGTATATGCGCGAGTAAAAGGGTACGCGTGCGCCACTCATTCGATCAATGGCCAAGCACGAGGCGGCAAAATAGTCTGTAATACAGAAACATGTATTCTAATTGTAATATGTTGGTAAAATTTCACTTCTGGACACGTTTTCTGTGTGGCATGTATACCACAGCGTATAGGTATAATAAATGTAAATCGGCTTAGTCATTAATAAGTTATTATGGAAAACTAAGCCATTCAAAGTCCAAAATTGCAACTCATCATGTTAAGAAAATGTTTGAACAGGGGAGGCTCTCATTAAAATAAGTCTCCGACTACTTAAGTTCCATGGAGACTACACCAACTCGTTGCAGGTTAGTTGGTTCTTTCCCTCTCATGTCACCCATTCTTCCCTCTTCATGTCCCCAAAACTATTAAACACGGCTGTGCCCGGCGCTTTGTTATACTCACCTAGGCACGCCTGGAGCCACAACCAATCCGTGTTCGTAGTTGGCCTCTTCGATCTTTTGGAGCGTCTGCCTGCAGAATCCATCTCCAGTGAGTGCTGTGATAAGGTCTGGTTATTGGTGATCTCGTTCATTCCTGCTTCAGCAATAAACTTTGCGTTACAAAAGAAACCAATGACGATTTTATTCTATTTTAATGATTCATCACACAGATACCAGTTCCATCATATTATGGGAAGAGAAACCGAGGGTAGTATCTTAAAAAGACCTCTAACAACATACAGTAGTAGGTGGTAGACCCACACTGAAGGTATTATTGGTTTCAGCATGAATGGGTCGGCTCGCCCGGGGTAGAACCACCCGACACAGAAAACCGATGTGAAGTAACAGTGCTTGCATTGTTGCGTTTCGTTCGGCCAGTGAAAACGCCGGAGACCCATCTCCCCTCCCCTCTCCTCTTCCTTCCTCTAAATTCTCCCAAACACAGGCTGGCAACGCACTTGCGACTCCTCTGGGGTTGCTAGTGTCTATGGACGGCGGTGATCGCTTAACAACAGGTAACCCACATATTCGTTTGCCTCCTATATGATATAAAACATAGTCACTCTTCTTCATAGCTACACTTCCCTCACTACAAAAAATGAGATAGCAACCTACTAGGGCTGCACCTCTCTTTTGCACATAAAGCGAATACATACCCATTTATAGGTAATTCATTTGATAGATAATAATATTTATTTTTACTATCTATACTAATATTATAAAGCTGAAGAGTTTGTTTGTTTGTTTGGTTGAACGCGCTAATCTCAAGAACTACCAGTCTGATTTGAAAGTTTCTTTTAGTGTTATATAGCTTATTTATCGAGGATGGCTATAGGCTATATATCATCATGTTAAAACCAATAGGAGCGGGGCACTTATGAAGAATGTCTCAAAATCGGACTATTCTCAGAGCATCCGCTGCGTGTCATTGTCAGTATTATATGCGTTGCCATGGTAACATGATAACATTCTATCGGAAATATTAGCAGGGTTTATTTTGTGTTCCTGTTCTAAAGTATATTCTACGTTATTTTTTATTCCAAGTTTTGATTATACGTGGTATGTTTATATCGCAAACATTTCCAAAATGTATTTTGTGTTGCTATTCAATAAGTTTAGTAGTAATAATATTCATCCAATAAGACAAGCGAAGGAATTAATCCGTACTGCCAATTCTGAAGTTGTAAATATAGGTAGTTATTATGTATTCTATAGCCAGTTTTCTTTTAAAGTTAATGAAAAGGTATAAGCGCCAAATCCTCTATATAATATTTCGTAAATTTTTATCTTCTCAATTTTCAAGACCACAGAATTCATGCTGCGTTTTAATATTTTTCATTCATTTCACTTATGCACAATAAACGAACCATATTATACAAAACGCCACAATTGAACACAATATAGAGTCAAGTAACACAAGATTATGAATAAAATATAAAATCCACTACATGACAGGCTGAAATCCCGCCAAAAACTCCTCAAAAAATTTATTCTACCTTAGTTTTGTTCCCAATTGTGGTATATTACGTAATATAAGAATAAAGTGTGTGTATGTAATATTAAAATAAATACTTTTTGGTGAATACATATGGTGAATATATCTGTGGAGCTACAAATATCAACATTTTTTTTAATCCTGTCGATATGTCTGTTTGTTTGTTTGTTCCGGGTGATCTCCGAAACGGCTGAACCAATTTGTACGGTTTTTTTATCTTCTTAGAAATGACTACGCTATTGACCTAGCAAAGTCTTAACAGCTTGACCGGACTACGAGTAATATTTGAACGGGAATTTTACGGGCAAATAACTAACTAATTAGCTGTTTTATTTTAAGCTAGCGAGTTCAGCAAACGTTGCCCGCTCTGATAATAAGGCAAATTATACCTAAACCTTACCCAAGAATCATTTTATATATTGATAAAAACGGCATGAAAATGCGTTCTGTAGTTTTCGATCTTATCGCGAATGGACATATAGACAGACGTGGAACAGTACTTTGTTTTACACTATGTAGTGATGAACTGTTATCTGTGCGAATATGTGAAATTGATCAAAGATATGATTTTATATATTGGTAAAAACGGCATGAGAAGATGCGTTTTGTAGTTTTTGATCTTATCGCGAAGAGACAAATAGACACACGTGAAACAGGACTTTGTTTTACACTATGTAGTGATGAAGTGTGGATTCGTCTGTGTGAAATTGATCAAAAACATGTTGTTCACTGTAAACATGCGCGTGTGACGTGCACTGTACTGGACTTTAAGAATAAATATAATTGAAAGACATCTGTTTACATGTGATTTAAATTATACCAAGGTACATTAATAACTTAATTATATCGACAATATGTACATATCGACATTATATAATAAAAGATTTAACACATATTGTTCGATAATGTATAGCGTAATATTTTTATTACTTTCTTATATAGTGTAAGTGACCACTGAGGGTGATATTTAGTAGTTTAAAGTTCCAGCAATGTGGCTGATGATAAATCCTATCCCATTCGATACACTGTTCACATATATAGTGTACATGTTACCTGTTACTGTAGATGATGTGCGTGTCAGACTTACAAATATTTTTGAAAGAGTATTATTGTTATTTACACATCTAATAACAATTTTAAGTCTATTTAATACATTCAAAAAACGCGTGCGGAGCCGCGTGTAACAGCTAGTTAGATATAATTGAAGTACAAGGAGTGTAGCAATTGCCAGTGAAGCACATACCTGCATTATTCCGAGTAATGCGCGAGTCAAGGTGGTGCGGAGTGGGCGGAGCGGGGGCCGGAGCCGGGGCGGGGCTCGGCGAGAGCGCGGGGGGACCGCAGGACCCGCACATCGCACACTTTTGCGTCTTCGGCCAATTCTCGTATGTGCATGTCTGTAACAATATTAATCTTGAAATAACCCATGACGTTTGTCTTTCTTATTAACAGATACAGATATTACACACAAAGAAGATATCAATGTAATACTTATTTGTTGTTTCATAAAAATATATTTAAACTCACTGAGCAGGGCCATTTCGTATTGGATGAGGCACTAGCTTGCCCTTGTGGTGATGATAGTCTTAATGGTTTCAACCTCTCTGTTACCGCTTCTGCACCTGTGAAAGTTATTTTATTAATTTATGAAAAGTTATTTTCAGTGATGATTGAATTGTGTGAATCACTGTGCATCCAATAAAACTATTGTGATCAATGTATTGTATGATATGTATGTAACTACTGTATTTTAAATATATATGTGTATATGTATTTGTTAAAAAAAAACCAGATCGAGTTTCTTCTCGGTTTTTCTTGATGACAGGATTGTTATCTGAAGCCGTAGTAGCTTTAATATTCATAAGTACCTACTCAGATCCTAAATTGAATAAATAATTTCTTGATTTTGTATCGAAAACTCAAACAACACATACCACAGACTTCCTGTGTTGGTAAGGCACTAGCACCATCTTGAAGTTTGTATATATCTTCACCAAGTAGCGGCTTTGGACTGCGACACATTGTACACTAAATAAAAAACAATTATAAATTATTAACTTTATGAAGATTAATAAAGCTATATTTCAGATTTTTATCTTTTGTATTCGAGGAATCCCTGGTATCACAGATGCGATTTTGAAATTGTTTCAATATTAGAAAGTGTTATAGATAACATTTATTTTGGCAAATATATATTTTCAATAGTTAATCATAAGAAATGTAATTGAACTCGGCAAAAAAACATTTATCGCCAACATATGTAAGTTAGTTTACAAATTAACTTAATTGGACCCGGTAGATGACACTGCGAACTGGTTCTAGACTTATTATAAAAGATTTCTCACATACTAACTGGATTATGTTTAAGTGAGTTGCTGGATAGTTTTGATTCGTAATTAAAAACGGTAGATGTCGCTGCAATCGGCTTTTTGGTTTATTAAGATTTTTCATGTTTTAAAATACAATTGAAACAGGTAATAACCGATTTAGTGCAGGAGAAGTTGCAGGGGTCAGCTAATTTTAAAATAATAAAAAAAAAAAACAGAATAATATTATTTTCTCAAGAAACGTTAAAAATAATATAGATAATAAATATTAACATAAAATAAAGAAGATCTAGCATTCACTGGCTCTTAAACAACCCGGGAATTTTACCATAGTGCGCTATCTATTGTAGATATTTTTCCAGTGCGAAATAAAAACCGTGTGCGCGGGCTCTAGACTAAAAGTGAACTTTTTGTACTAGAAAGACATATAATCAAACTGAGGTGGCAACTGAAGCACATAACATTTTTTTCAAGTTTCATATGAAAACTGTTACTTTCTCACGTTTTAAAAGTTTTACTTCAAGGTAGGGATGATCGATATTCATCGCTGTTGAAGAAACATCGATGTTTCGCTGAAAAATATCGATGTTTTGATGTCAATGATAACGACTCATCGATGTTTTGATTTCAATAACATCGACGTTATGAGAACGTTGCATGTACTAGCTAGAGACTACGAAATTATCAAATTTGTAAGCCGTACGAATAGTTTTTTCTTTGGATGACCTTTTATTTTTTCGTCGCTGACCTCTGTTTTTACAAAAAAAATTAATTGCTGGCAAAAATACCGGTGGTTTTAAACAACGATGTTTTGCGATCGATGTTTATCGTACATCGATACTATTGAATCGATGTTGTTCAAATATCGCTCATCCCTACTTCAAGATCGGCACAATTAACAATTGTAAATGTATAAATTTGTACAATTTAGGCCAATTAGTAATTTTGAGTAATAAAAAAAAATTGAAATTCATCCTATTTTGAACTTGTGAACCTTGTAGATCACTAAAGAATTAATTGTGCCAATTTTGGTTGACAACTTTTAAAATATAAGAAATAAAAATACATTCATTTGCAGCTCAATAAATAGCTACCAAATTTTTGTGTGGGATACTAATACGAGGTCTGTTCAAAAACTATCCGAACTATTTGAATTACGCGGGGTGAGTGATTCCAAGAGAACCCGCTTGGTAGTAATTCGTGCAGATCACCTGATTAAAACGCCATTTAGCGGTCGCGGATGTCGTTGTTGAAAAGCTGCATGGTTTTTAGAAAGCAGTTTTTTTTTCGTTTATTGGATTGTAAAATGGACCGCCTTAAGAAGCAACGAATTGCTGTAAAATTTTGTGTGAAACTTGGGAAATCTACAACTGAAACATTTGCCATACTCAACACGGCTTATGGCGATTTTGCCATGGAGCGTACTGTATGTTACAGTGGCATGAACGTTTCAAGGGTGTCCGACAGTCGACTGACGACAATGAGCGTTCTGGGTGTCCTTTAACATCAATTGACGACCCACACTTTGATAAAATCAACAGCCTGGTGCGCGCAAATCGTCGTCTGACTATTAGGGAGCGTGCCAAAGAGTGTGGGATATCAGTTGGGTCTTCTTACGAAATTTCGACCGAAAAATTGTAGATGCACCACGTCGCTGCGAATTTTGGTGCAAACGAACAAAAAACCAATTGCCTCCGGGTTTGTCAGGAACTGCTTGATTGTTCAAGTGAAGATGAAAACTTTTTATCAAGTCTTTTTGTTGTTCCCAAAACTAAAAAAAAAACTCCTCAATGGAAGAATTGAAACGATTTCAGAGATCAAGGCGAATGCAACGAAGGAGCTGAAGGCCATCACAAAAGAAGAACTCTAAGACGGTTTAACAAGTGGAAACACAGTTGGGAAGGAGAGTACTTTGAAGGGGACCCAGACATGTAACTCCCAAATAAATGGCACTTTTATTATGATTTCAGTCCACATATTTTTTGAACAGACCTCATATAACTACAATAACAATAAGTTGTGTATCTTCAATAATGAGCTACAATGACATATAGATCAGTGTAATCTTCAAATCCAAACAGAGCAGTGAGAGCATCGCAAGTTTGTGGTAGAAATAGTTATAGTAATTGTAGTTCTGTATGAGCACATTGAACAGGTTTTATCAGTGTTACTTTGTACATTCATCATATAAGAATATACAAATATTATGCTAAATGCGGAAACAAGTAATCATAACTTGCTGTATTTTATACAAAATTACAAAAAATTAAATATTTTTAAAAACATACATACACTAGTTTTGTTTCTTAAAAACCAAATACACAAAAGTTTTTATTATTAAACTATTAGTCGCAAAATGGTTTCCAGAGCATAGGACGCAAGAACTCGAATGTAATGTGACGTTGCAGTCATCTCCACAGCGAAGCTCCCCGCAACGGAAGCAACGTGGTTTTGAGCGGCATTGGGCTATTACGTGGCCAAAGCGACAACAATTTTGGCACTGGATTATTGGAAGTGAATACTTCTCACCAGGGAGAGAAGTATAGTAAGAAAAAACGCGATCGGGCAAAGTCTGTCCTTTGAAAGTCAAAACAACTGACTGTGTCGGAACCCAATTAGTAACACCATCTACCACAGTTTTGCGGTTTAACCTACGCGCCTTTAAGATTAAGCCACATCCTGTAGGCAATAGAAGAGATTCAATTAGTTCGTCCATGGACCACTCTACGGGTACCCCGCGGATCAGCCCCATTCTCGTTATATTATATGTTGGGATATTAGCTGAGTATTTATTGTTACAGAGGATCGGATTTTCTAAAAAATTATTCGCATCGGTGGCGGATTTAAATTCAATAGAAATTCTGTTCCTCCCTACCCTCTTAAGCCAATCACTACAAATATTTTATACTGGTTCAATAGTTGGCCGAATTTAATGGGTCTAATAGATAGTCCAGCTGCCATATCAGGTTCTAGACGGGAAACATGAACTAGGTATGGTCCATTATCCACGCTGTCGTACTTTTTTATATCTGTATTTAGGGAGGGGTGCAAATATATGGTCTGTATAGACGCTGAAGCAGAAGAAGGATCTTTCATTATTTTTTTGGAAGCATTGGCAGTTTGTGACTCTTCGTAAGGTCTTTTACTTGCCGTAAATGAGGATATAGGAGCTTGTTTACCGATTGGTCTGTCAAGCTTATTCGGGGGATCTGGAGGTCGTAACTCCATTGTAAAATAATGGAGCTACCTAGGAATGTTAAACAAAACTTACCACTGTATGTAGTTTACAGTCCACCACCAAATAACCCGGCCTTATAATAAAAATAACAAAAGATAATAAGAACGAACAAAAATTACTCGGTCCCACAGCAGGTGTATAACCTGTCAGCTCCAAAAAAAAAAGTTTTACACAACATATACACACATGTAAATAAATAAAAAAAATTGACAGCCGTCAATAACGAACTTCAAAAATTATTGCGAAGGAGGTTGCTATGCTCAACTGTATATATATTTTTTGCTCTTACGATCTAATTACCCTTTTTCATCCTACATTCAACAATGATATCATAACATATAACTATTATTATAACATTTATAACACAACTTACGTTCCATACCTACATGCTCTTTGAATTTAACTGGCCAAATTGCAGGTTAATTTTATAATAATTTTAACATGAATGCATATCTTATATATATCTTTTGAAATTAATTGGTCAAATTGTAAGTTAATTTTATAATCATATAATATGTAAATTAATAATAAATATATATATTAATAACTCATTGAAAAACAATTTATCTTAAGCACATTTATGGAACCCCTGAAAAAATTATTATTCTCTTTGGTTTTATTGGATATCAACATTTTTAGGTAACAGAAGTGCTTTTACTTCATGTCACTTGGCTTCATGTTGTCATAAAATTAAAGCAATATTCCCAAACAGTGGCAAAATTGTATGCACACACACATTGCCATTATACAAAAAGAAGAAGAAAGTCATAGTCAATATTATAATGTTTATTATTTTTTATGGTGAACTCACTTCAAATGATGATTTAATAAAAAATGAGCCAAATAATACTTTGTATAATCAAATAAGGAGTTTGTTCATAACAGTAATCCATGACTTAGACCTCCGTGGTTACAATTATGCAATTTAACCTGATGTAGCAACAAAAATGAATTTATTTTTGAAAGTTAATGATAGTATTGAAAACATCTTTGTTTTGGATTCGTCATTTGATTCTATTGTGTATCCATTACTTTTCCAAAAGATGATACTGGGCATATCACTATTTCTCATAATGAACAGACTACATTTAATTAAATATCACCCAGAAATACCACCCACTCATGGTGTCATGTTAAATTAATTGAAAATTGCGTCATGGGTTACAATAAATTTCTTTATTTTTCGTAAAATTGTGTTTACTTAGAATTTGAGAGCTTTACCACCTGTTTTTTGTTTCAAATTTATAATTAATTTCAATTTTCATTTACACATAGATCTTTTTATGTTTATATAATTAAAAATAATGGCAAATGGCAAACAACTGAGTAGCCATGATAAAAACCTTTGATTATAGAAGTATACCCTTTGACAAAAAAGACCCTAATGAAGTTCAAACTTTAAACAATCAATGAACTATAGTCGAATGTCGACCACTGGGCGCCCACAAGTACATATAAATATAGATCTAGTACAGGTAACTATAATACAATAATTGATTACAGCTTAATTCTATTAGTAATTAAAACATCATAACCTTTGCTATTGAACCTAATCTATTCTATATATAAAAATGAAGTGTAATATCAAAATATTTTTTTTTACTAATTACGTATGAAAGTATACATGCTGCTGATAACAAAAATGCAAATTTTAATATTTTTGTTGGTCTGACTGTTTGTTTTGGGTAATCTCCGGAACAGCTGGACCGATTTTGACAGGAATGTCATTAACAGATAGCTGAAATTACAGCAGGGTACTTAGACTACTTGAAATTAAACTAGCTGTTAACTGTGGCTTCGTCTGCAATGTTACCTCCAAAATGTTTTGACCAATTTTCACGGAATTTTCACCAACAGTTAGTAGACATAATAACAAGTAATTTATACTAGCTGTTAACCGTGGCTTCGCTCGCAGCATTATCTCCCAAAACGGTTATACCGATCTCCACGAAACTTTCACTGGCAGATAGTTTGACATAGTTATATTGTGGGTTAAGGTCCAGATATGTTGTTGATGATAAACCACATTTAATACACTGTTAGTATTTATATATCTAATGTATACTTTACATGTTACAGTAAATGGTGTGCATGTCATTCTTACAATTGTTTTATAGAGCATTTCTATAATTGTATATGTAATTCACAATTTTATATTTATTTAATACATTTTTTAAAAACACATGCATAGCTGCAGTACAGCTAGTAAAGACATAAAGATGATACCAAACCTTTCTCGAGAGTGGAAAGTTTTCATATGTACACATTTCACAACTCCATTTACTTGTATCTGCTGGTGGTAACCTCTCTGTCATCTAAAAGAAGACATTAACTCAATTATATATATTTAATTGGAATTATTAAATTTAATATCATTTAATATCCAGTTTCTAAATAACCAAGTACACTCATCGTCATAATTATATATCACTGAGCAGTAATCATTACTGTCAATTGTAAATGTACAATAACAATATAAGAGCATAGAGGAACTGCATTCTTTGAGATAATTTAAAATTAAAAATTGGCTTGACAACCGGATTATTGGCCATTAAATTAATGTAAATAAGTGAACATTTATTTGATCAAAAATCAAAAAATGTTAACACTGTTGTTGTTGTTGTTATCAAATAAATAACATAGAATAATAAGTATTTTGAATACTTTAGAAGCTTGAGAATCACCTGTCCAATGTTGGATTGTGATATCGTAGTGTAGGCATCTCGAGTGGCGCACTCAGCAGGCAAAGGCACAGGCACTTGCGATGGCGATGCGAGCTCATTAGGTGACCGCGAAGCACTCTTTCTTGATGCATCGTCCTGCGCCTCCTCGCTCATTTTACATCAATTATAACATTTAGAATACTACTTTGTTTGTTTTAACACAACACCACTATGGTTATATCATTATACGAGGTTCTAGACCAGTTATTTGCACAGGTGCTTATCGTAGCTATTGTTGTGGAGCTTCGTTTCACCTATAACACGGAATGTAGAAGAGTTTCACTTCAAAAATACTAGAATAGTGAGTCTTCAACAGTCGTACACTAGGCCTTATTTTTTTAGTTCAACAGGCTAGCAACCAGAAACTTGGCAGCAGCCGTTCATATAAAGTTTTGGCGTCGTTACACAACGTAAGTCGTAAAATATCGGAAGATGCCATAAGGTCAAGATTACTCGAGCGAAGTAATTCACAAAATACACTCACTTCTAATGGAGGAAACAATAACCGATCCAAATTACTATTTAATTTTACTTTATATACAAATAAAACAAATCCGAAGAGTGAAAAAGACTTTAAAAAACAATGGAAATAAATGTAATATTGTTTATATGGTATTATGACAAATTTCACTAAATTTTGCGTCAATTTCATAGAGTTTTGATGAAAAGATTTTTTTTAAATCATTCCACCACAGAACATATTCTGAAAACAGATGATACCTATTGTCATCCACATATAAATATCAGCAACGTACAAAACAAAGCTCGAAAGAACCGAACCATACTATAGAATTAACTTAAGAAAAAATTTACTTTCAGAAATCAAAGGAACGAGGATAACAGTATTTGTACGAAAATCTACGACTGGATTTGGCGATGAGCATCGCACTGTCGCTTGCCATCGTTGACGTGTCTACATAAAGTAAACGCGTCTTGAAAATAACTTTTTCAAAAATATTGAAATTTAAACCATAACATCGAAATGAATACACCTTTTTATAAGCTCGACTTGTTACCTGTCACCCTCAAAAAGTATAATAAGTATTATAGAACCTCCACTTAAAAACTTTTTGCCAACTCCTGTAGATGTGTTTAGTCAGCTGCATTTAAGAACCATTCTTTTTTCTACTTACCATATTCGATAACATCATCATCAAATCAAAAATTGGGTACACAACTAACGTAGAATAAACTTTTTGAGGAGTTTTTGGCGGGATTTCAGTCTGTCATGTATTGGATTTTATTTATAATCTTGTGTTACTTGACTCTATATTGTGTTAAGTTGGTGGTGTTTAACGTAATATGGTTCGTTTATTGTGCATAAGTGAAATGAATGAAAAATAATACCACGGAGCATGAGTTCTGTGGTCTTGAAAATTAAGAAGATAAAAATTTATGAAATATTATATAGAGGATTTGGCGCTTTTACCTTTACATTAATTTGGACATAGAAGAAAACTACCTATATTGACAACTCCAGAATTGGCAGTATGGGTTAATTCCTTCGACTGTCTTATTGGACGAATATTATTACTACTTAAGTTTTTGAATAGCAACACATATTAAACTTTGGAAATGTTTGTGATATAAACGTACCACATATAATCAAAAATTAAAAACAAAACTAACGTAGAATAAACTTTATGAATAGGGACACAAAATAAATCCTGAAAATATTTACGATAGAATATTTTCACGTTACCATGGCAACGTATATAATACTGTCGCTAATACGCAGCGGAAGCTCGCAAATATATGTAGCCTATACCCATCCTCGATAAATGAGCTATCTGACACTGAAATAAATTTTCAAATCGGACTGGTAGTTTTTGAGATTAGCGCGTTCAACTACATAAAGAAACTAACACTTCAGCTTTATATATTAAGTATAGATAGATATCGTACCGTTTATGTTTTAGTGTATATTTTATAGTGTATACCTATTATAACGCTAAGTATGTATTTACCTTGTCTTGTATTTATATACTTCTGGTACCTACTTTTGATGTGAAACATCTATAGGCGAGGGTAAATCTGATTGTTGGTGTTGCGATACAGGCCGTGGCGTGTGTGTGAGAATTGGCGACGCGATGCTATGCGCAAGCGACTGTACCATAATCTCTCTTGCCGCACTGAGCTCGCATAACCATAACGTATACAGTGTTGTTTACTACTTTACACATGTATTTCACATCTGCCAGGTATCCCGTGAAAGCTCAATTTTCTAAATTAAATATCAATTAGACCTTATTAACGCATAATAAAAGTAAAATCAGAGAGAAAAAACCACCATGCTGATCAACGAACGAGGCAATGGCGATAGCGGGGTGGTTGTGTTTTACAGCCCGACTGGGTCGCAACCACCATGTACATGGCGAAAATGCCCGTCATAGTGACTCGCTTCTGCGCGTCGCGTTTCGGGATCAGCCTGTGCATATCCAGTACCAGATGACTTTCGTCATTATGGACGGCATGACAGCGGCGAGCAGCGATGGATAATCTGTCTTTCGGTGGTCGCCACTGTTTTTGGATTGTATTATGCTTACCATCAGGCATAGTGCAGTCACTTTGTCGTGCTTCAATAAAAAAAAAAATGAAGATATATATCCATTATTAAATATTCATGTGTATTATGGAAAGAATAAAAAGTTGTAATAAGTGACGTCAGAGAGATATATAAGAACAATGACCGAGATATATATGTGTACAGTTCCTAATGATACTCCCATACCTGCGTGTATCGGCACGAAGTTTTGTCTATGGTCACACTAAATACAGATGTGGGAAGACATTATCGTCATGCGTTACGAACTATCGGACTGCGTG
>JACEII010000151.1:369953-420207 GCA_014332785.1 Antheraea mylitta | reverse complement strand
ACGATAACTCGGCTGGCGGTTTTTACACACATCAAAGGAGTTTAGCGGATGCTAATGAAAGACACAGGTGTGGCAACGTATAATCTGTGTCTTTATCGGAATGATTATTGATGTTAATTTTAGCGCGACAAGTCCTCGAAGCTTCGTTTCGCAGATATGGGAGTAGCATAAGAGAAAAATATTATCATATACATTTTTAGACTAATAAAAGTGTTCATATACTAATAGTATATGATAGTATGATATAGATATAGGTATATATAGATAGCAATAGCTACAGGCAGAATCGAATCTAGTTTAAGACAATCTTAATGACCGGGTTTCTACATTATCATAGATTTTTTTTAAACTGACTATAAACCGCTCCGACGTGTTGTTGGCCTTACGCGGACGGGCCTTTACAGTACAAACTACTACCAAGAAGATACTACGTATCTTTACAGCTTCATCGGACTTTAACATTTTATGGTTATCAAATATCAAGCTTGTCAATGCAACTTTTTCACTCATATATTTAAAAAATAATAATGTTACCAATTAATATTACAGGTTACAACTCAAAATTAGGGAAATGTTATTCACAATATTATTAGGTATTATAAGTTAGTAAAATTTGTAACTATGGAAACAAAATGGAAGTAATAAAAATTATATTTTATAAAATATAATTTACAATTCTCATGTTTGGATGTTATTTAAAATTCAATACTACGAAATTCTAACTCATATCTGTAGTGACTATGTAATACTACGTCATTTTATCATAACTTATTTGACCAAAATAGTCTTGCCGTCTGGGATATCAATACGTAACATTATTATTTTAGAGGGGAGGGGTGCGTAGTAAATGACATTACATATTCAACGATTGGTGCTGGCAACATTAGTTCCCAGATTTGTGTGCACTGACCGGCTTCGCACGTGAACGTGTCGCAAAATCTCAATAAATTAGTGAAATCGCCATGACGTACGAATATTTTTATGGTAAGTAAAGTAATTAAAATCATTTTCTTTTCGTTTATATCTTTATTTACAATGTAACTATGTACTTAATATTGAAAATATATTTACAAACTTGGCGTCGGGTACAACACCCGGCTCGCCATTTTATTACACGATATTTTGAATTCGGATTACCTAAATATGATTCTTTTAAAATGTATAATGATTCCACGTATTATTTGTGCTACTTTGATGACTAAAGTAATAAGTGCATTCAGTATATCCTTGCCGCCATTTTCCGTGAAGTGCTTGAAATGACTAATTTTTTGTATATTTTCGTAATGGCGTATGGAGTATTGACTAAATAGGTAGACTCACGAGGTAATATTGATTAGCTACTCCTAGAAAGCGTGCTGCGGATTTGTGCGTAGCAATATTTTGTTGGGCGGGTAATTTGAATGTGGCGTCTCAAGTGATCGTTTACATCGAATGCCGGTTGTGTATGAACTGAAATAACCAGGCGTTTACTGAAGACTGAAGTAATTATCCAAATTTATATCATTCTGGTTACTCTTGTAACTACGTGTTTTTCGTATTGAGGTTATAAATTACGATTACTAATTTCATATAACAAATAGCACGAGTTGGAAATCGATTATGTGTAAATAAATATCCGGATACCTTCCTAGCGGATAATGTGTGTTTAATTTGAAGTATATTATGTGTAAGAAATATTTTCTTTCGTCAGTCGAATGTAGAGCTCCTCATGTTTACGCGGAAGGACAAGTTATAGATTTTAGTGTAGAAAGTTTCCAAACTATATTAAGTTAGCAACTTGTCCTTTTTCACTCTCCTTGTAGCCTGATATCTCTGTATTCACTTGTTTTACATAGATACTTCATCTTAACCTTCCTTGTCATTTCTGTATTACCTACTTTTAAGGTATACATTTACATTATATTGTAATGACAATTTTATTGAAAATTACAGGTGTTACCTTGTCAGAGTCACATCAGTCAGAAACATGGGACCCAGAGGCAAAAGCAGAATATCCACGCAGTAATAAACTGGTGATCCGCCAAGTGCTACTTGGTCCAGATGCTAAACCAGATGAACTTAATGTTGTTCAGGTACATATTAGCAAAGTGACATACTGAAGGATAGTTTTTCACTAAGTCATAGCTTTTTATATTAATTAATAGGTATCATTGTCACATGATAACAACTTTTATTTTGTATACAGGTGGAGACCATGTCACTACAGGAGTCTGTAAAAATACCAGTTGCAGTATTGAAAGCAGGAGAGACAAGACATGCACGCCTAGACTTTGAGTTCCCGGATGCACCTGTTATATTCACTCTTATACAGGTTCGATACTTTGTGCTTTCATTGATGAGTATGTGTTTTTAAAAATTATTCAATTTAAAAGTAATGCAGTTTACAACCTTTCGAGATTGCAAACTGATAACCACACTCATTATTGGTAGAGATATGTTGGTGTTCACTTACAATTAGCATAATACTTATATGTGGTTGCTCACTACATTATTCTTTTATATTTTATTATAATGTTGCTAGAGTTGTTTTGTTAACCGGCAACTGCTCCATGTGTAAAGTTTTTAATATTAATTGTTATGATGATATTTATCTACTACTACATTTGTAGTTTGATGGGTGTGCAACATCGTTTTGATTGTTGTACTGCCTTCCAATGATTTCTTGAGGCATTTGTCTGATAAGAAATCTACTGAAATAATGTTTAAATTACAATTGGGTTGTTACTAATTAGTTTGTGTTGGATATGCAGGGCTCAGGACCAGTGCATTTGATTGGTCACCATCTGCTCGGTGCACTGGTTGAAGAGTTTGATGAAATGGAGGAAATGGAAGAGGAGATGCTAGATGAGGAGGAAGGTGATGACTCTCAGTTCAAGGTTAGTACTGAAAATGTATAGCAATATAAATAACATTGAATGTTTGTGCTCACATTTAAGGTACATTATGTCCAACCATAGAAACTGATATTAAATTTTAACCGAAATAACAATATGTGGTGTGGCTTCATTATAAATCAAGTTTGTCCTAGTGGAATTGCATAATTTAACAAATTTGTTGTAACCAAATTGAGTTTGATAGCGATTTGATTTACATGAACTAGCACTCTTATTATATTTTAGATTACAATAGTGAAATGGATTACATTGAACATTTGTGCATGTTTTAAGAATATAGTTTGATAACAATATTGATACAGTAGATAAATACATTTCCAGGAAGATGAGAATAAAAGGAAAGGATCAGCCGGCAAGCGCAAGCCAGTTGAGGTACTGAAAACCTTCACCTAATTTATAAATTGAAACGGGACTTACCGACTCAGAGGGGAAAGGACTTTAAATATAATGGTTTTATCATACTAGTGTGAGGGGGCGGGAAAGGGTAAAACCCTAGTGTTGGCACCTCATTGTCCTATAGCCATGTCTATAGCTCTGTCCCAAACAAACAAGGTGACGAGTACCTATAATGCAACATTATTATATTTGCTTAGATGTTTCAACATGATTCAATTGTTGTGTTTTGTTAACTTGAGTGTTGAATTAAACAAAAACTAAAATTCTATGTAACAATGGTGTATAATATATTAAATATCTTATATAAATGCTTTGCTATTTCATATGACAGATTTAAATGTATTATTTGAAACAACATTGGCTGTTGGTTTTCTGTATTCTCATTTTGTGTCCCTTTACCTTCTGATAGTTTGGTCACAACAAATAAAGTGTACAGTATGAGGCAATTGAGAAATAATATTATTGTTTAATTAAAATTGTTTGCAATAATTTCCTGTTATTATTCCTATACAGGCTTGTTTCTATACTGTACCCTTTGTAATAAACGTTTCATTATTAGTTCTGTTGCAGAATTATTACTCATTGGCTTTTAAATGTAACAGTTGTTGGTTGTAAACAATATTATAAGCAGTTTTTATTCAAAATTGTGAAAAATTGTAACTGTAGAATGTGTCACTTTTAACGAGACACTTGTAACAATAGCTTTTATACAACAATGTCTCTGATTGATTTCAGGATGAAGATGATGAGGAGGGTGAACCAAAGGGTAAAAAATCAAAAATGTCAAACAATGCTAAAGGCAAAGCCCCGTCACCCAAGAAAAATGCAAAGAAGTGAAGGGGTGCGTGGAGGCGCGAGAGCGGCGGCCAGCTCGGGCCACGGTCTCTGCTCCGAGGGAGAGCAGCGAGCGTGGCCTGAGGCCCGAGGCCCGAGGGACGGGGACGGGAGCTCTAACTACATAGTGTGGTAATTGAGTGTAGGTTAGCGTTGTATCGACTCGAGCGTGGTGTGGATGCGTGGGTGTGAGCGTGCGCGACTGTTAGGTTATTTCCTGGTCGAGGTGTCTGCGAACTCATCTGATCCTCCGTGGTTACCGACGATCGAGTGTGATTTCTTTATTTTTTTTCTAAACTAAATTTCCATTCCTTACTGTGGTATAGTGTTATGGATGACAAATTTAATATTAAAGTGATACTTGATTCACACCGTATTTTTAAGTTAAGGCGTAAATTAAGCATAATCAGTGTACTGTAAGACATTGATATCGTTTTGTATCAAGTGCTGATTGATATGTAACTGAATTCTGCTAACGATTTCTCATTTCAGAATGAAAACTGATTATCTATTGTAGTTTGTTTGTACATATACATTATAAAAGCATAAGAACGGTAACAATAAAATTTCTAAACTATTTACTTATTTTATTAAAGACTTTGACAATTACCTACCTATTTTCCTTCATTGTTATAAGCTTCCTTAATAACATATTTCAATTTTTAGCATGTTTTAAGATGCAGATATTATTCCAATTTATATTTTTACTGATTTTAGTCCGTATTAATCTGTTAACCGAGCGGTACGTATAAATAGATCACACACAAACTCTGGGGGTAAATTTCGCTCCCGCACACCAGATTACGCTCCCCTCGGCAGCGGCTTGAGCCTAGGTCCATTCCCTTGGCGTGGAGACCTTGATTGCGCGATACACTCGCACAAAATCTTACATCAATGCAACAAATTACACATATCACCACACACGTGCACGCTTACACATGAAAGTTTTGTTTCTTTCCCTTATCGAACTGCAATAGTTTAGAAAATTATCCGATACGAAATATATACAAGGATTGTTGAGGTATGTATTCTTGGTACACATATACATATGTTCCAATGACTCGTATATGTATGAATAGTTAGTTTGGATCAGCTCTCAGATAGGTCGCGAATAGCACGTATCAGGCAACAGCCCAAGCCGAGATGTGTCGTGCACCATTGAGTTAGTTGTCAAATAAAGTCGGCTGAGTGCCCTAAGCGCTCGCCTTAGTAGTCTGGTGAAGCTGTTAAGACCTTACTAGGTCAATAGCGTAGTCAGTTCAAGAAAAAAAAAAGATTACACAAACCATAAAGTACGGTTAAGCATACAAATACGTTCTTGAAATAAATGTTGCGTCCTGGAACGAGTGAGACTTACAGCAAAGGTGTTAGTAAACGATACATGCTGAAACAAGTTTAGATAAAAAATTTATTTGAAATCACGTTTTCCACCGTACTGTTCGCGCCTATTATAATATAATGTTGCGTAATTAAAAAGGGAATTCCCCGGTTAACATGATTTATATTTAGAGAATCCCTAGCAAACCTTTTTGTGAATACAAGGTACTCTATCATTTTCTCATCTCTATCATGTCTCTCGAGTAGTTAAGATGTGAGTTTTACGAAAAAACTCATTCGCGTCTATAATATTGGTACAGATGGTAGAGGGTAATTGCTAGGTTTCATCATAGTTGGTTAAATTAAATGTTATTTTATGAAAATTATGATTTTTTTTATTATTTATTAAAATTAACAAAATTAAACTTTAACACTAGATTGCCCAAAGAAGTCATTTTGACTGCTTTTTAATTTCAACTAGAAAAAAAATTATGATTTATAATGAAACGATGTCTTAGAATTTTGTGACTTTTTCTACAACACATAAATGCGTTTATTAACCATTGTAGTTACCTCCTCCTCCTCCTTCATTTCCGGTATATATATAATATGTTATACCTATATTGCCCAAAAGCAGTCATTTTGACTGCTTGGAAAATATAAATTAACAAAATAATGTTTATTATTGAATTGAGTAAATTTCGTATATGAACAGTTTGGCTTTGTATTGAAATAACAGTTTTGACTTTTTTTATTACCTTCACATAATAACGTGCGAGTACATAATTAATTTTACGATTTGGGCGTATACTTGATTGATAAGTTGCAGTTGCTCAATAAGCTAAAGTAGCATTTGTTATTCCAATCTTTATGCAAATGATACTTGTCCTAACAAGTTGTTTGTTTTATTTATTTTGCGCCCTAAATTCATGAAAGAAATTCTGGATAGAAGAGAGTTATTGGAAAAACTAAGGAAAATAAGTAAAGAGTTCCCTAATATAGAATCAGATGCAACAAATTCTGAACTATCATCTAAAAATGAAGCGGATTACAGTCAACATCTGTTATTACGATATCTAAGGGACTACTCATATTTAGTCGTAACAACCAGTGATATTTATGAGATACGGCATTCAGCCGAAACCTTTGTCCTGGGGCAATATAACCGGTATGTTGTTCTGAATGGTGTCACCGTAAACGGTTTTGACTGTATATTCAAAATGAAATATCTGATGCTGAAGATAACGATGAAGAATCGATCACCAACTATGAGAATGAAAGTGTCATCCATATACATAGAAATAGGTGTAGGGTGCTAAGCAGTTCAATCTCTCCTGAAGAAAATGAAAACACAAAGACCGCAACAGTTGTCCATGGTACTGTGTGGTTAAAATTTTACGAAGATGGTATACCTGGAAGGGTACCATCTACTTGTATTCTCAAGGGTGTGAAAGGGCTAACTGGTTACACAAAAAGGCTCATTATGACAGATAAAGATTATCTGTGCATTATCATTGATAATAAATAGCTAAATATCATAGATGGACTCTCTAAATGTTTGCCAATATTTTAGATTTAGTTGCTATATATGCTTGAATTCTTTACAAAGAAAAAGAATAGCTTTCCGTCGAATACAGAGCTGTAAGACAGAAAAGTTCATCAGAACATGAAGATCCACTGCAACGTCATCAAATGTAACCCGTTCTAAGAAAGCAAAATGTGTCAAGTACGACTTTGTCACAACAACAAAACAAATAATAAATGTTAAAAATACGTTTTCGGAAAATGTAGACATAAAAAAAATACGGTCGAATTGATAAACTCCTCCTTTTTTTTAAGTTGGTAAAAAAGATTTTCACTTTCATTTGCATAAAATGTACCAATAATAATGAATAAATATTTTTTTCTAAGTAATTTTTTTTTGTTAATATTTGCTAATAATTTGTTATATGACTGTAAATAATATAAAACGTATTAAAAATTAATTTTAAATAAATTTCTTTACACAATAGTTATTCTTTCACAATGAAGTCATTTTGACTGCTTTTGGGCAATATAGGTATATACTAAGTTTCAGTCTTTCTAGTGTTAATCAGATTGTCTATCCCTTAATCGACACATATCTAAGTTTGCCTTTATGTATATGTCTGGGAAACAATAACTCCGCCTCAATACAAAGTTAATTATATTCGTTTTTGAATTACATTTTTTATCTCGGTTTCCTTGGTTTATGATGCTTCGCACGCGTTTTTTGAATACATCAAAATAAATTTAAAATTGTTATTAGATGTGTAAATAACAATACTCTTTCAAAAATATTTGTAAGTATGACACGCACATCATCTACAGTTACAGGTAACATGTACATTATATATGTGAATACTAATAGTGTATCGAATGGGATGGGATTTATCATAAGCCACATATCTGGAACTTTAAACTACTATCTATGTATCACCCTCAGTGCTCACTTACACTATATAAGAAAGTAATAAAAATATTAAGTTATACATTATCAAACAATATGTGTTAAATCTTTTATTATATAGATATAATATGTCCATATTGTTGATATAATCAAGTTATTAACATACCTTGCTTTAATTTAAATTACATATAAACATATGACTTTCAATTATATTTATTCTTGGATTCCAGTACAATGTACGTCACACGCACATGTTTATAGTGAACAACATATTTTTGGTCAATTTCACACATACGAATGCACAGATTTCATCACAACATAGTTATTTGCCGGTAAAATTCCTGTTCTAATATTACTTGTAGTCCATTGAAGCTGTTAAGATCTTGCTAGGTCAATAGTGTAGTCATTTCTAAGAAAAAAAACCGTTCAAATAGGTCCAGCCGTCTCGGAGATTACCCGGAACAAATAAAAAACAGACATATCGACAGAATTAAAATGTTGATATTTGTAGTACCGCAGATATATTCATGAAAAAGTATTTATTTTTAAATTATATACACAGACTTTCTTCTTATAATACGTAATATATCGCAAACAAAACTAACGTAGAATAAACTTTTTGAGGAGTTTTTGACGGTATTTCAGTCTGTCATGTAGGGGATTTTATATTTTATTCAAAATCTGTTAAATTCGTGGCGTTTTATGTAATAGGGTTTGTTTATTGTGTATAAGTGAAATGAATGAAAAATAATACCACGGAGCATGTATTCTGGGGTCTTGAAAATTAGGAAGATAAAAATTTACGAAATATTATTTAGAAGATTTGGGCACTTATTATTTTATTCAGAACTTCAGAATTGGCAGTATGGATTGATTCCTTCCTTCGCCTGTATTGATGGACGAATATTATTACTACTAACCTTTTACAATAGCAGCACAAAATAGACTTTTAAAATGTTTGCGATAGCAACGTTCTACATATAATCAAAAATAACGTAGAATAAACTTTTGAACAAGAACACAAAAATAAACCCTGTTAATATTTCCAATAGAATGTTATCATGTTACCATGGCAACGCATATAATACTGACATTGACACACAGCGGATGTTCTAAAATAGCCCGATTTTGAGACATTCTTCATTAGTGCTCCGCTCCTATTGGTTTTAACGTGATGATATGTAGCCTATAGCCATCCTCGATAAATGAGCTATCTAACACTAAAAGAAACTTTCAAGTCGGACCGGTAGTTCTTGAGATTAGTGCATTCAACCAACCAAACAAACAAACTCTTCAGCTTTATAATATTAGTATAGATTGGCGGAATCGTGTATTGCTTACATAGGGCGCCATAAATTAAAGAAGACTATAAATTTATAAACAATTAAATCATTTTTTTTTCAAGTATTATCATTTATTCAATAAAGCTACCAATATTTTATTTCTTTCTCTTTGGATGTCATTAGAATCCTCTATGGCTCTCACTAACATCTCAAATTTATCATTCTCTTTTCTATCATGCAATTCTCGTACAGTTCTCTTTATTTCAGATAAAGTTATATCGTCTAAATGAATACTAATATTATTTGTACTAGATGTTTCTGGTTCTCCAAATATTTTTTCAAAATACTCATAATACGGCCAGTTATTACTTCTCCCAGATTCCTTTTTTCTCTCAGCTAGTCTTATGTATGTTTGTTTCAAATTTCTGTATTTTCTATCACACTCTTCAGTTGATAACCCAATTCTTGGACTAAGTAATTTCCATACATTTTTCTTTTTTATCAGTGGGTCCTTGAACTTATCTTTGTTTTCAACATAAAAAGATAAAAGTTCTTTGACATAATCTTCTTCATTCGTTTTCATTATTGTAACTTTTTCTTGATTATTAAGAGGTAAATTACCATAAATTATTTCAAAATCCTTATAATATCTCCATTTTGTTATACTTCTACCTGAATCTGCTTTCATTTTCAATCTTATATATGTTTGTTTTAGATTTCGAAACTTCTTATCACAATCACTTGGGCTTTCTCCAACTACTGTTGAAACATCTTTCCATAGTTCTTTCTTTTGAAACCTTGGATTTCTGAACTTATCAGCGACTTGAAGATATGTATCCATTAGCATTCTAGTTTTGTTTCTATCCCATGGGCCTACAGTAGGATTATAGTTATAATATATTCTTTCAAAATAGTGATGGTACTGCCATTTTATAGGTTTTCCAGACTCACGGCTACGATCCAACCAATTAAAATATGCTCTTTTCAAATTTTTAAATTTATGATAACAATTATAATCAGTTGTCCCTATTTGAGAGGCTATTTCTTTCCAAATATCTTTTTGTAGATGATCAGGACTTCGGAATTTATTTAAGTTTTCTATATACAAAGTTAACAACTTCCTCACTTTATAGTCTTCCCACGGTTCCAAAATTGAAGCCGGTAGAGACTTGCATTCTTTAAATACTTCTTCACAAGTGTTATAATGCACCCATTTGATTTCTTTACCTAATCTTTTCTTTTTAAGTAACCTGATGTAAGTTCTCCTAAGATTTTTATATTTTTTATTGCATTCATCGGCAGTTGTTCCTAACATAGAACCTATTTCATCCCACAAGGTTTTATCTTTATTGACATTTTTGAACCTATTTTCCAAGCATATATTGAGAAGCAATTTGACTTTCTTTCTATCCCAAAAGTTGTCTTCAGTTATTATGTTTGCCTCCTTGTCAGTAGCATTTGTAATCTCTTGTATGACTACAGGGGCTTCATTTATTTGTATAAACTGTCTATTGTCACCTGTGTCAATGACATATCTTTGCTCTTGACCTGTAACTAAAAAGAAACATTGTAAAATTATATTGTATCTCTCGTCTCAGTTTTACTTCAGTTCTTAATTTGCAAGTATAATGGCATACCTTAGTCAATGACTATCCTATACCTTTAATACCAAAATAATATAACCATGTAAGATACTCACTTTGTGGATTTTGTATTGTTACATTATTACTGCTGAAAATTACATTATTTTGATCTTCTCTTAGTACAAACCAGTAGCTTTGGTTATGTCCATTATTTAAATCCATGTGGAAATAACTATCCGCATTAATTAATTAACATTAGTCGAAAAAAATAAATTCAAATGCAGCAGAAGTGATTGTATAAACAAAACACTTTTTTTTTTACCGATAGAATCGGTAAAAACAGTAGACAGTAGTAGTTCTATGGTAGTAGTAATATACGTCCAATAGGACAGGCGTAGGAATTAATCCGTACTGCTTATAATACTTCAGACATTTTTTAATCTTCGAGTCATCATAAAATAATATTGTTTAAATATTTCTAAGCGTGGAGTTGACAAAGTCAAAGATGGGTATAAATTTATCAGAGCAAGTTAAGAGATCAATATTCAGGTAAAGAGTCGTCCAATTTTTTCAATGTTTCAATAAGATTTTGGCTCCGTTGTTAGAACATCCAGGGATTTTTATGTGGCATATCAGAATTCATGCTCCGTGGTATCATTTTCCATTCACTTCACTTATGCGCAATAAACGAACCATATTACATAAACACCATCAATTTTACACAATATAGAGTCAACTAACAGACGATTATGAATAAAAAATAAAATCCCCTACATGACAGACTAAAATCCCGCCAAATACTCGAAAACAGTAGACAATTCTGCGCCTTAAAGCTATTGTTGCCAGGTAGCTCTGGCTCTTTCAATTCTTTTTCATTATTGACAACCCGGTCACCTTCAAAGACTTACTGCTATTTCCAGTTTGGTACCGGCTTAAAATATAGGTATATTTACATTATTTTAAGAACTTAGTTATTAAGGCTAATAAAAAAGTCTTATTATTTTTTGCCTTATAGTTTTTTCAGCGATCTAATTTATTGTTAAAATTTTATTTTCAATTTTAATTCAACATGTAATAACTGAACCACAGCAACACCTGGACGGGTTAGCCAGTATACATAAAAGTAAGATAATAGTTACACAAAAAAATTATTTTCATAATTAAGAACTTTACCAATCAAATAAATAAGTTTTATTCTTAGGAGGATAGGATAGATGGAAGATCGCACGATAGGATAGCCTTAAAATTGTACAAAATATGATACAGTTCTATAGGGAATAATCAAAAAGAATATATATAGTGCTACCATATTCTAGACCACACTCACAGATAGACTAGCCTCTAATTCTTAACTTTTAAATTCCTTGATTCCATTTTTGGGGCGTGTTCAATGTAAAATTATGATAAAATCAAACAATGACTTTGCAACCGAAACTTTTAATAACCACTTCTTTTTGTCGAGGAAAAATTTGTATACATATAACATCGAATATGTCGTTGTTTTTCTAAAAGGCCAGAGACAAATTTTATGGCCAGCACGCTACACCACCCCCTACGGAGTAAAGAAAGCCCAGTATATAAACATTTAAAAAGTATGACGTTAAACACATATTTACATTAAGTATAAAAAAGTAAAGCATACAGAAATAAAGACAAAGTTACAAAGAATTGATATAAAAACATCAAGTTACAATAGTTTTAATAATATTATAATACACCTAGATTAGTTACAATGGCAAATACAACTATATACATAAAAGTTCTTTACAAATCTAGCATCGGTTTAAATTTAACACGACGTCCAGATTGAGAAACGTAGGGTACGTAATATATTGTCTATAGGTGGCTTGAGGATAGGAGGACCGGATGTGACTGGTGAAGGTGGTGGAAATAAGGGTTGAGGAGTAACTTCCGAGAAGAAAGCCGGTTCTACGAGATCGATACTGACTACCACTTTCTTACCCTTGATGTCCAAAGTAAGCGTTTTGTTGTCACTTGACCGTTCAAGAACCTGATAAAGTTCAGTATAAGGCAGCTGAA
Organism: Antheraea mylitta; assembly: GCA_014332785.1. Classification (NCBI taxonomy): domain Eukaryota; kingdom Metazoa; phylum Arthropoda; class Insecta; order Lepidoptera; family Saturniidae; genus Antheraea; species Antheraea mylitta. The sequence goes on along the minus strand of JACEII010000151.1, from coordinate 407,432 downwards.
GAGGGCGTCGAACAGCGTCATCACGCAAGTATATATGCGTACCTGTGGATATGTCCTTGAATAAGAACGACTTTTGGTTACCATGGCGAGATGCCGGTACTGGTCGAATGTTCGACATATATTTACGCATCCTAACGACCAAATCAGCTGGATCTTCACCAATACTAGGATACTGTGATGTAACAATTAGTTCTCCTGGGAGTCGCAATGTTTCACCGTACATGAGCTCAGTGGCTGTATACTTGAGGTCCTCTTTAAAAGCGGAGCGCATGCCTATAAGTACAAATGGTAGAGCATTCAACCAGGACTGTTCATGGCACCTTAAAGAGGCCTTAATTTGCCTATGTACGCGCTCTATCATACCACTTGCCTGTGAGTGATATGCGGTTGTCCTTCGCGGTGTAGTGGCAAAAGTGATGAAGAGTCTGCGGAATAAGTCTGACTCAAATTGAGTACCCTGGTCGGTCGTGATACAGAGTGGTATGCCAAATCTAGAGATCTATTCTCTAGTAAAAGTCTCTACCACTTCTGCTGCGGTTATAGAACGCATTGGCCATACTTCTGGCTACCTCGTTACCCTGTCTATTGCTGTTAAACAATAGCGATAACCATCGCAATTAGGCAGTGGTCCTATGATGTCCATATGGACATGGAGGAATCGACCAGATGGGGTTTTAAAATTACTGAGGGGAGCGGTAGTATGCCTGGAGACTTTACTGTGTTGGCAGGCAGGACACGCTCGCGACCACTTACGACATTCCTCATTAACTGATGGCCAAACATACCGCTCGGTGACAAGGCGGGTGGTGGCTCGCGCGCCGGGATGGCTCACATTATGCAGCTTATTGAAGACAACCCGCCGCAGTTCTGGAATCACATACGGACGCGGCCTATCTGTGGAATCATCACAAAATAGAGAAACGCCAGTACCAGGAATATTAATTTTGGTAAGTTTAAGGCTTGAACCGTCTTTCAACAATTTTTGAAGTTCTTCATCAGTGCCTTGAGAACGTGCTAAGGTTTCATGTTCTTGCTCTAACGAAATTGCCTCAATTCGTGACATGGCATCAGCAATAAGGTTTTCAGAACCTTTAATGTACTAAATGTCAGTTGTGAATTGGCTGATGATTGATAGTTGGTTCAGCTGTGCAGGAGGAAGCTTCACACGTTTTTGTACAAAAGCGTATAACAGAGGTTTGTGGTCTGTGAAAATGATTGCATTGCTAACTTCTAAAATATAACAAAAGTGTTGTACACTTTCGTATATTGCTAATAGCTCGCGGTAATAAGCAGGCCACTGTGATTGTTTGGAAGTCAACTTTTTACTGAAAAAAGCTAAAGGATACCATTGACCATTGACTTGTTGCTGCAAACACGATCCCACGTGAATGCTGGAAGCATCTGTGAACAGACCGAGAGGTGCATCGTTAATTGGATGTTGAAGTAAAGTTGCCTTTGAAAGATTAGTTTTACAGGCTTCAAAATGCTCCAACAGCTTGGGCGTCCATAAAAATGGTTTTACGCCTTTACTGTTGGTGGCGACTACTACGTCAATGAGTGGTGCTTGAAACTGTGCAGCATGAGGTATGAAGCGGCGATAAAAATTTAACATATCGAGAAAACGTCGTACACCTTGGATAGTTTTAGGAGGTGTGTAATTCAGTAAAGCTTGTACTCGATCCTGAGGAGGGCGAGTTCCTTCTGAGTTAATGGTGTAACCGAGAAAGACTACTTCTTGGGCACCAAACACACATTTTGATGCGTTCACTATGACGCTATAATCTTGTAGGCGTTTGAACAAGATTCTGAGATGGTCTTTGTGCAGAGATTCGGTCTCAGAAAATACGAGGATATCATCCACGTAAGGGAAAACGAAATCTAATACCTGTGTGACCTCATCAATAAATCTTTGGAACGTTTGTCCAGCATTGCATAAACTGAAGGTCATATAGGGGAATTCGAAGAGGCCAAATGGTGTAACAATGGCGCTCTTCGGGATATCCTCATGGTATACCGGTATCTGATGGTACGCCTTTACTAGGTCGATGGTACTAAAAATTTTCGAACCTGCTAGATTGTGGCTGAAATTGTTAATATGTTGGACAGGATAGCGGTCAGGTATGGTTCGCACGTTTAATGCGTAATAATCGCCGCAAGGACGCCGAGATAAGTCTTTTTTAATCGTCATATGAAGCGGAGAGCACTTTGAGACGGGCGGGCAATACCGTTCCGTACCATGCTTTCAAATTCGCTCTTGGCGGCAGTAAGTTTCTGAGGAGCTAACCGACGAGGTCGACATGATACTGGAGGCCCATCTATAGTCCAGATATGGCGGACTGTGTTGTGCTTATGTAAGCGAGGAAGACCGGGAGGTCGGAAAATGTCTGAGAATTCGGCAAGCACTTGTGCAAATGCAGAATCCGAGGGACCTATTGCCTTGACGCTAGAATGCTCAATAACGGTTGTGGAAGCGTTTGCCGATAGACCAGTCTTACCGTACTCTATCCTCTTGCTGTGACAGTTTGGCAAAAGGTGGTAATGTGCCAAGAAATCTGCGCCAATAATGGCAGTACTGACATCTGCGACTACAAATTCCCAACTGAAGTCACGGCGTAGTCCCAAGTCGAGTCGGAGAGTGACGGTGCCAAAAGTTCCAGCTGAGCTGCCGTTAGCGGCACTGAGCTCCCAGTTAGAGAGGCATCTTTTTTCTCGAAACCATCTATAAGGGAAACAGCATAGATCAGACTCCGTATCAACAAAGAACCGGTGCTTCGTGATCCTGTCAGTAACAAATAAGTGACGGTTATTATTTTCTAATGAACAGCAATCAGTGCCCGCCGTTACTGATTGCTGCTTGGGTTTTTCTTCAGTCCACTCGCAAGGAGCAATACATTTGTTCGCCTTCTTACCGAATTTATTGTGATACCAACATCGTAGCGCAGGTGAATGAGTCCATTTTCTGCTGGTCAAAACAGAGCGGCTACAGGATACACGGTGCTGTTGATTTTTTAATGATGCCACTTCATGAGTAAGTTGCTGCACCATCTCTTTAAGCGAAGCCAATTGCATTGCTGTCGAGTCCTTGTTGTAGACGGTTGATGGTTCAGGAGACATCTGACTGTGATTTTAGTAGAGACCAAGATCTTATTATAAATATTTCAGTATAATGACACTATGTTACCAAGCTGAGATACGGTCCTCGTTCGTTTTCTTCGCTGAGTGGTTGTGAGTTATTTCTACTGCACGTTCAGTAAAGGAAAGATCTCACCGTTGTATTTGAAGTGGATGAGTCACGGGTCATGCAGAGGTCCTATCCTCTGCGTAGTTGGCCGTCGTGAAATCCTTCGGTGCAATGTTGAAGTCACCGTTGTCTAGCGCCTCGCCTTCCGGTTGTGAATATTGTGATTGCTTATTGTGATAATGTTGGAGCATCAATCACAGGCGTCGAGGTCACCAATTTTGGGGTGCAATGTTGAATTATGATAAAATCAAACGCTGACTTTGCAACCGAAATACTTTTAATAACCACTTCTTTTTGTCGAGGAAAAATTTGTATATATATAACATCGAATATGTCGCTGTTTTTCTAAAAGGCCAGAGACAAATTTTATGGCCAGCACGGTACACCATCATTAAAATTCAATGAAACCCATCATTAGGCATATATTTTAACAAAGTTAGATGTCTTTTCTGTTTTGATTATTCTTTATTTTGTTGACGGTTGCCCGTTAATTTCCCCGTAGTTAAGAAACATACAATTATTTCTTTTTCACAACCGATATTGAGAATATGCCATCTTGCTTCCATATTTTATTTTTATATATATAATAGGTATGTGTGAGTTACTGTGCTATTTGTTTCGTCAAAATATCATATAGGTAACGTAATTATGAGTTATAATATTACTGGCTACAATCACACGCTTTGTTATCGGTTATTCTGATTATTATTTGGAGGAACATGAAATTCGTCTGTGGCAACACTAAGCGAATGGAAATTGGACAACCGGCGTGATCACCGCCATTTTGATTTACTGTTTTTCTTTGCTTGGCTTGTAGTCGTAGCTGTTTTTGTCAATGCTTCACGCGTTTTTAAGTGCTTAAATTATTACTTGTGAGATAATGTGAATAACGTCTATTTAATTGATTAAAGAAAAATTCGATATTGGTGAGTTTACTGGACAAGTTTGACAGATGCGTTACTTTCTGTATACTTGTTTATTTTGTTCACGATTTTACAGTGCTTTGTGTTTTTAATTTGGTTATTGTATAAATTTAAATTTTATGTATCTCTGAAATTTTTTAATATTGTTATTCACCTAATCATTTAAATAAAACTTAATAAAAGTAGGAAGTGGCAACACAAGTGCGCCGATTGGCGGGAAACGTCTGTCATCTCTTGTTATTGTTATAGATCTGAAATCCACTGTTGTTTTTATAGGTCTTTCTATTTGATTTGTTTCTATAATTTAGATAATCGGTTTAGGATCTTAACTGAAATTAAATATAACGTATAAACATGAATTTTATTTTGGAAGTACTGAAGGGCATAAAAGCTCCTTGAAATAGGTTCTGGGGAGATTCTATTTACATATTGTTACGTTCGTATATATTTTCTCAATTATAATAGAAATAATTTGATATATTTGTATTAGATATGTCAGGTGGCGAGCTGGTAGTGTTGGATCGCAATGGACGGGATGTAAAAAGGTATTCATTGCCAGATGGACTGGCCACAGTTGGCAGTGACCCTGCCTGTGATATCTGTGTGATGCTGTCTTCAGTCAGTTCACATCACGCTACTGTTGTTGTGCATGCGAATCAGGTTGGTTTCTATCTCAATTATATACACGTCTATTCATTATATAGAGTGGAACCTATACTCATGATGCAATTTGTAATAGCATTTTTCCCTCTATTTACTGTTAGCAAATTCTCATTATTCACCCAAATATTTTTAAATCAACCATTGAATAAACAATTTCGGCTCTGAATAGGTATTTATGAATGTCTAAACTAACACCTTTTACATTTAATCTAAAACGAACATACACTTGCAGAAAGAATTTGAAATTAACCAAAATAGAAAATCATTTCCGTTATATAAAACTTCAAACACATATAAAACAACCATGTGTTTCTGCTCCACAATTTTCATGAGACTTTCATTGGCAGATAGGGATCATCATAACAAGTAATTTAGTCTATTTTAATTTAGACTAGCTGTTAACTGTGGCATCGCCCATGGTGCTATCTCCAAAATGGTTGAACTGATTGCTACGGAACTTTCACCGGCCGATTGCTGACTGTATAGGATACTTGCAAGGTTTTGGTTATTCTGTTTTAGACTAGCTGTTACCCATAACTTCACTGGCATGAAATGTAACAAAAAAATAGGTTGTTCACTGTAAACATCTGTGTAAGATGTGGGTAGTACTGTAACCCCACAAATAAATATAATTGAAATCCATGTATTTGTATGTATATATATATAATTTGAATTATATTGTCTTTTTGGTCATTTTGGTGACCATTTTTTTTATTGCTGCACTTTCCTCTACATAATTCAGTAACCATAGTAATATAAGAATTTTGTATCAAGTTCAATGAGCACTATTTAAATTGTTGAATATTAAAAACTACTTAATTAGATATAAAGTTCTATATCTTGATTTATATTTATGCAAGATTTAAAGACATTAAATCATCCATTGTTTACAATAAAATATTATAATTATTCAAAATCAAAAATACTTTATTCAGTTTAGGCCCTAATAAGACAATTATGAATGTCGAAAACTACCACCGGTTCGCAAACAACCCAGTCATTGAGAAAAACCGGCAAGAAACTCATTCGCAAACAACCCAGTCATTGAGAAAAACCGGCAAGAAACTCGATTTGGTTTATCTTTTCAATATATATAATATTTAGACTATATTACATATATACATATATACATGACAGAAATGTTTTTAATGGATGCACTGAGATGAGTCAATTCCAGACATCATTATCATTCACATACTGATCCACTCTATAATAGCCTTTTGAGACCAAAACCCGCTTGACATGGTGCTTAAATTCACAATCCGGCGAATCAGTAATATCCTTTGGAAGTTTGTTATAGAACTGTATACTATTTCTCAAAAAACTATTACTCGTTTTACTAAGTCTAAAACATGGGATAACCAGTTTGTCACGGTTCCTAGTATTTAGACTATGCCGGCCTTTTACGAAATCCAGTTTATCAAGGTTCTTTCGGACATACATTAAATTATCAATAATGTATTGGGAAGGCAGAGTTAAGATACCGAATTCCTTGAACTTAGTCTTTAAGGATTCACGACGTCCCATATTATAAATTGCTCTAACTGCTTGTTTTTGTAATAAAAATATGGTGTCTACCTCAGCTGCTGCCCCCCACAAAAGAATGCCATAAGACATTAAGCTATGGAAGTAGGCGAAGCAGTCTAACCTAGCAGTGGGCAATATCAGTTAGCTGGCGAATTTTACTTACTGCAAATGCAGCAATTGTTTAATTTGAGAACCCCATTGTAATTTTAAATCCAGTGTGATACCCAAGAATACAGTATTATCAACTAACTCTACAAAATTCCCTTCAATCCTGATGCATTAACTCCTGGAACTTTAGGCAAAACAAATGTTATACATTTTGTTTTGCATGTATTTAGTACTAAGTTATTTAATGCAAACCAATGAGAAATTTCATTTAGAGTATTATTTTATTATTAACATTAAAACTTGTTACTTATTGACAATATAGGCATGATATACATTATAATAACATCTTTAACTAAATGTTTCATTAGTTGCTTATACTATGTAAGTGAGCACTGAGGTAGTTATATGGTGGGTAAAGGTATTTATATATTGAATGTATATGTTACATGTTACTGTAAGTGACATGCATGTCCTACTTACATTGTTTTTAAAAAGCATTTATATATAGTTTCACAATTTTATATTTCTTTAATACAATTCTAAAAAATGTGTGTGGATCCACGTGTACCCCTAGTTTTAAATAAAAATGTAGAAATCTAAAAAGAATGGTATTGAAATGGAGTGGGCAGTATGGCTCCATGATAAGGAGAATTCATTTTTTACTTGGTAGTGCCACATAGGGGCCACCAGTGGCCTCCAATAGTTTTTAGCTATAAGTCTGGTATAATTTGTCAGATTAAAAAAATAAATTATTTGGGCATATCATTACCAAATACATGGATTACATGATAAAGGTTTAGATGAAAATTTTTTTATGTCAATTTTCATATTTCTTCTATGGTGTTTATCTTGTTAAAGATTGTTTATTTCTTTTATTGTCATTCTATTGAACCAATTATTTATGGTTTTTTGAAGTTGAATGATGTCATAGGAAGATGAGGTTATTATTATATTATCTATCTATCTAATATCTTTAAACAAGTCTTGTATATTTGTATATATTCAGGATCTCGGAAACGGCGTCACCTATTTCCGTGAAACTTAGTATGTAAGTAGTTTCGGGGACGATAAATCGATCTAGCTAGATTTTATTCCTAGAAAACTTTTTTTAACTGCAATTTAAGGCAATGAAAAAATATAGTTAGAATATGAAGGTATATTTCGCCGCCGCTGTGAAAACAAAAATAGCTCAGCTGGAAATTAGTTGCTTCGAAGATCCCTGTAACGCCAGTTCGAATGAATTAAATATTTTAAAATGTATTCTTATTATTATAATCAGAAAATTTGTGTTATATTATATATTATAGTGTTATATTATATATATATATATATATACTATATATAGAAGCCCATAATAGCTTCACCCGAATACATAGGCTCTCTTAACCTTTCTCTTGTAATTTACTTACTCATGGGTACTAGTTAAACCCTTAAATTTCCAACACACACAGCTCCATTTAGTGCTTGTTTTAATATCTGTGCCTGTAGAACTAGTATTATTGTACATATTTCAATTGATTATATGTATTTCGACCAGTTAACTAGGTCTGGGCGCCATGACGAAATACCAAACTTGAGAGAGCACAGCGGAATAAAAAAATTTGGGAACCCCTGCTCTAGTACAATGGTTCCCAACATTGAGTGGGCTGTGATCCCATGATAAATATTACCAAGTTCGAAACTCACATCTTGGTTTCTATAAAGAAAAACTTTTAGCAATTCAAATTGATTTTCTGTGATGTATTTTCAGACAAATCAATGAATTATTCATCTGCTTTTGTTGACATTTTAGTTGGTATGGAATTAGCTGTCATGTTCTTATCTAATTTTCCAAATTCTACCCTTTAGTCACTCTCAACCCAATCTTGCAATGATATTCTAGTAAATTAGTCATGTGTGTTACAGACAATCATAAGAAATGTTGGTGATGGTGACACTTTAGTGAATGGGGCAAAAATAAGTGTGGCTGCTCTCAACCATAGTGATATAATAACTCTTGGTGGCAGATCATTGCGCTGGGAGTACACTAACCCACCGGGAAAACGAAATAGACAGATTCAACCAGGTGAGATACCATTTCATTCAATATTAATTATTATTCTTTATTGTCTTATGTTTATTTTATTTCTCTGTAAGGTTTCTAATAACTAAAATAAATTATAATATTTAATTTATATTTATGGGTTGTTACAGATGTCATGTTGGTGACATTATGTATTAGGATTTTTTTTATCTATTCATTGTTTACCTGTAATCTTACTGTTTCGGCTTGCTTTTCAGTTTATGCAATATATTATGTTTCATATTTATTTTTTCTTTTCTAACAATTAAATACAATCTCTCAATTATTCAATTTCGAAACTATTGATGTTGGGTTTTTGGTGATAAAATTAAACTGAAATTTACCATAACATTCTTGACTTTAAGTTATAATGACACAGATATATGATTTTTCAAGAACAAAATATCCTAAACCCATTGGTTCTTAATTAAGAAACAAAGATTCGACAAACATAAATATACATAATCCATCAAGAAACAATATAACCCATCCCTTTCTTACTAAAGACAAATAGATACATTGTATATGACAAGTCAAGCATGTATATCGAACCTGTTGGCTCTTAATAGAGAAAAAGGAAACATAGTAACTACAGAGACAAATAAATATACATTCTACAAAAATCATCCATTGTCAACAACAATATTGAAATTTTCAAAAATCATGCAATCAATGCAAATGTTTTAACTGTGTATTGTCACATTGCAGTGCAATATCATATACATGTTGAGAAGATTGGAACTACTAATTAAAAAAATAAAATTTAAATTATTTATCATATGACTATTACAAAAATCAACTTATTTTATGATCTATTATATTGTAATTCATATAACATGGTTAATATTTTACATAACATCTGTAACAACTTCTGATTATCAAATATACATTATATTTCTTATTCTAGAAAAGTTCTGTAAATAACGATTTATTTAAAAGTTAATTAATTATATGAAAATAAATAAACGACCATTACTTTTTAATATTTGTAAAAAAATATAGATATAACAATAAATCCCGACATCTTTGTTAATTCATCTTTAACATTAGACTAGAAACCTATGTCATAATTAAAGCTACTGAAAATTATCATTATATGGCAAAAATTTATGATTCTGAATTCTCTGAAATTCTGAAATTGGTTTGAGTATTAATTGTTGACTACTTTATGAACTCAAATTCTGTGATGAAGTAAGAAATGGAGATCGATTTTATTTGATCTTACACGTTATTTTTAATTTAAAAAATTCTAATTGCTGTCTATTATTGCCTCATGAATTATATAAATATATGACTCATTATTATGTTAATCCATCAAATTATACCATGAAACATACCACCTATGATGTAGACTATATGGTCAAATAATGCAAGGTTTTGGGAAATGTTAATATCACTATATGACTAATCGTTTTTGTACGTAATCTAATCATTGTGTGAGTGCAACTCTTTAATTTTTTAGTAAATGTTAAATATTGTTAGTTCTTTATAAGAGTTGAAAAAACTGGATAACTTAAGAATTATCTTAAAAGCTCCCTGTTATTACTGTAGGTTGGGTATCTCTGAAATGTATAATATTGTTATATTATAAATAAGATGTTGTTAAGTGTGAGGTCTGATCAAGCAGTGTTCTTATCGAATGCCGGAGCGGCGGGGGGTCGCCGGCGGCGCGCGGGGCGCTGGGGTAGTGCCGGCGAGGGGGGTCCGGGGGCCGCCGACAGAGCGGTGCAGCTCGCCATAGAGATGTCCCATCGTGCCTCCATGCCCGGTACCGCTTCACTATATCCCTACTAATAATAATTACCGACACACGCCATGTTTATTCCCATTAAACTCAGTAAAATGGGCAATCTAAATATTTTTTGTTTCATTTATAATCTATGATTTCACAAGTCTGGAACGCATTTTTCACTTACTATAAGTGTTTCGGTTAGTTAACACAGGCCAAGGTCGCAAGCTTTTTTTTATTAACGTGGAAAAATCCTTATGGACACGCTACTCTCCCGGGAGAGAGAGTGGGTAGTGTGAGACTCATACTGATGGTGATAGATGTGATAGATAGATGGTGTACAGAGTTGTTGCTTTTAGCAATGCGACATGAGATCGCGCGAGGCTATCAGCATGACGCCCTAGCGGTCAGTCTGGCGAAAGATGTCGCCGGACCTTATCCTAACAGGGAGGCTAACTGGGTACACAGCTGCTGCTGTGAAGAGGGCCGCTTCGAGGATCTTCCTTGCGGGCCATCTCCGCTGCTTCCTTTTTCCTCGCATTCCGCGCTGTGTCGCTGCGGAGCAAGTAGTTGCCCACCGCCGCAGTTAGAATACGGCGATGTGACCCGCACGTAACGTACTTAGGCTCAGCAGGAGCCCCTGAAATTAACTGATATATTTCAGTGTTTTACCTAGCGAAAACAGACGTTTACGAGGTTTGAATTTTTCCATCACCGGATTCCATGCCACAATAGTTTCAGACCGTTAACTCGAGTGATAACATAACACGTTTGACCACAGTACGCTATCGCTTAGGCAGACATATCGGTTGACTTTTCTACATTGTAACATTTCTTTACTCCCCAAACATGGTCTAACTCTGCTCCTGTGTTCCGAGTATCTTTTTAGGTTCTTTTAGTAAAGGGTGTTACAACAAAAAAATTTGGAGGATATGACATGAATTTATCAGTGTGTGTAGGTTGTGTAGCCGTCTGGTTTTACCAGGTCTGTTACATCAAAGAAAGATTATTTTAGTGTACTATGAAGGGAATATATGTAGTCTAACAGTGTCTTAATATCTATTCACAACCTTTTATAACTTAACTACATCATAACCTGACGTACCATAAATATATTTGGGTTATAAAAATAGGATATAATGTTTTATAATAGGACGTGTTTATAATCAGTATTAACAAAGTAAGTTGGCTGTGTATTATTTATATTTGCTTGATTTTATATTAATATGTCATAGGGTGGGTCAAAAAAATCAACTATTTTTTTTTTACAATTAATACGGAAAAATGGGTTACTAGGCACCTTAAAAAAATTCTCACCAAATATGAACTCTTAATTTTAATAGGAAGATCCTCCGCATCGCAGTTTTTCATTTTTTTCTCAGTCCAATAGAAACAAATTCATTCCTCATCATTAATTGGTCGTACAGAAAAATTTTTTTTAAGAATTTTGTAGGAAATTTAATGCTCTACAAAAAAGGTATCTTATGTTTTTTCCGTAAACCTCACCATTTCACTAATATTGAAGATTTAAGATTGATTATTTTAAGTCAAATGTCACTTTTGTTTATGAATTTTATAACTCGACAAGAAATGGCTATTATTGAATGGGCAATAGAAATTTTTGTAGCAAATTAACTGCTCTATAAAAATGGTATCTTATGTTTTGGCGATTAAATTAAGCGTTCAAAAGATATTTATAATTTTTTAAATTTATAAGAAATAAATATATTTTTTTGACCCACCCTTGATTACTCAATATCTTGATTTAAAATTTATAATACTTCAAGACGTAGATTAATCACGTATAATCTATATTCTACAAAAAAATATAAACCTAATGGAGTTTTCGGCCTGTTTTTTGCGATGCCTATTTGCTGCACTTATCATTAAATATTGGGACACATTGTATATACAGTGGTAGTTGTATTGTATATATACGACCGATACGACCGTGTGTATTTATAATTGAAAGCATTGTTTACAGGACGTCTAACATAGTACATTTCATCGGAATTTACCTTTTTATTTTGTTTCATCTGAAAATAACACTTTTTTCTATTCTCGTACTGTCCAATTAAAATATTTTTTAGGGAATAATAATCGCTTCTGTCGGTGCCTCTTGGTAAGAAGTTGTACCTTTCGAGTGATTCTTCCAAGCAATTTAGGTCCCACTAATTTTCTGCGTATCAGTCTTGACGAGATGTTTCTCAGGTTATCAGGCGAAAAAACTTCATTTTTAATCTGGTTGGAGCCTTTAATTGGATCTTTTTTAGCAACACGAATGATAGAGTTATATATATATATATATATATATATATGTATATAATTAAAAATACTTATCTATACTAATATATAAAGAGATAAAGTTTGTGACGTTGTAGGGGGCAATCTCTGGAAATATTGGTCCGATTTGAAAAATTCTTTCAGCGGTATATAGCCTATTTATCGAGGAAGGTTATATCATCACGCTAAGACTAATAGGAGAGGAGCACCAAGGAAGAATCCTTCAAAATCGTTTTATTTCTCTCTTTGAGAGCTTCCACTACGTGTTAGCCCAAAGTAACTATTCTACGCGAACGAAGTCGCGGGTAGAGTCTAACAATATATAAATGGCAATTGTTTTTCTGTTTTCACAAGATGGAATATTGACATTCAACAATTTGTTAAACAGCTAGCAGCGGCGGTAAGCAGGTCGCCGTCGTACAACCTCAGAGGAGAGATAATAGCAACGCACACTCGGGTGAGTTTTAATTTGAGTTGGTAGTAATATTTTCTTGTTGCCATAGTGTTAGGTTAAAAAATAAACTAAATATGTGTGGCACTATTAAAACTGCTTTGAAATTTATCTCTTGTGTCCGAAATAAAAACTTTTAATAGTTTGTATTGTTTCAGAGAGAAATGTACAAATTGAACCTCAGTCGAGTAAACGTTCCCGCAACTCGAAGACAGAGCCGGTCCTCGGTGAGGAGGAGAGGTCGAAGCGCAAGTCCGTCGGCAAAGCGAGTTGTAAAAGTACACCGCTACAAGGAACCACGAAGGCGACGCTCTGGATCGAGTCGCGGAAGAGTCCCCGCACTCGCCGCACGTCCCGCACGTCCCACACGGCCCGCACGTCCCGCACGTTCCGCACGGCCCGCACGTCCCGCACGGCCCGCACGCCCCGCGGTACCGGCACGCCGCTCCGCCTCGCGGTGCTGCGGAGAGCTCACTCCGCTCACAACTTCAGGATTACCAAGATCGAAGAACCTCTTCACATTGGTGAGTTAGCCTTCACTGATCATATACCCCACAGCTCCATTTCAAATTTTAAACAATCATGTATTACTACACAAAATTCTATACATATATAAAAACCCCATGTTTGTCTATGATGAACTCTGAAACTACTTAATCCTTGAAAGTTGCCATTTATGTATAAACTAGCCATAAACGCAGTTCCGCACGCGTTTTTTAGATTGTTTTTTTTTTTTTTTTTTTAATTGAGATAATGTAAAATCCTCTTTACAATGAATTATAAATAAGACACGCACGCCACTAACAGTAACATGTAACGTGTATGGAGACGCAAGCGCCGAATACCGGCGGGTAATCGTCGTTGTATTGACGAGGAGAAAAATAATGACGGGAAGGAAGCGGGAAGTCGTGCACTGACCTGGCGGTTTCTCCTGCAGCGTATTCTCCTCCACGACCGCGTACAGCCGCCCAGAGCACCTCCAGCAGCACACTGCGTTTTCACCTTCACTAGGATCACTACAAGTCTGATATCCGGAACTCTAGTCTCCACCGTGCGGGTGCGGGTTAGCGAAATGTTACAGGTTTTCACCTATAACGGCGCGATATTATATCCTAATTCCTCAATGGAATCAGGAGCGCGGGAACAGAAACGAAGAAGCGAAATGTGTAGGTCACGTCAGCGCGATAAGATGTTGCGAGAAGCAAACATGGCGGCAACCGATTGTGCACGACTGGAAAGGGGTGGGATATTAGGAGTTAGTTGCGAGGTATACTAGATGGCGTTACCAGTGTACATTAAATATATAAATACTAACAGCGTGCCGAATAAAGTTTACGATCTGCAACATATTTGGAAATTTAACCCACCATACAATCTTAGTGCTCGCTTACACTGTATAAGGAACCAATGAAACAATTAGTTAAAATATAATTATAAAGATCTACGTTTATACTATATTCAATATATAATGCCATTACAATTAAGATTTTACGACTATACAAAACATAAACACTTGTTTGTTCCGCAAAAAGTTGTATTATGAAACTCTGTACGAAATATGTTTATAGTCTATTATGGTCTTCTTATTAGGAAGACGTCTCCTATCTTCAAATTTACTAATAATTATAATGTCGAGTTGTAAACAATAAGTTGATAACTATTTATTATATTAATTATTTCTGTATTTAAAATAGAATAACCTCAATTACTTTTGATATGAATCACCTATAGGCGCACCCAAAACCTGATTTTGGCTTGGCGACGTGTGGCGACAAAACAGAAACTTTGCACTATTAACGGTATGCTCCAACACATTTGCAACTCTATATGTATGAACACAAGATTCAAATTGTTTTTATTTAACAATCTGTGACGTCACACACATGTAAGAGAGACGCGTAGATAGAAATGTTTTGTCGTCAACGTCCATAGCATTTTGAAAACACCGGTTCTCGTTCGATCACCAAGGTTAAGCGACGTCGGGCGCGGTCAGTACTTGGATGGGCGACCGCCTGGGAACACCCCGTGACGTCGGCTTTTAAATGACTATATTTTAAAATGATATAATATTTTTTATGAAATATAAAATTCAAAAACTGAATGAGGCGCGGTGTGTTTTTCGGCATTTCTCGAAGGGCGTTAGGTCGTCCGCGCCTGCCGCGTATCACTAGTAGAACGAATGACAGACAAAACAGTTTGAATCATATGATTATATATATAGGGGTTGTAAATGTTTTTGAGCATTTCGTTAATACTGCAAAGTTCGCGTGTTGTAACATGTAGATTTGGAAATGTGATGTCATGAAATTTAGGACCCCTCCGACTATTTATGGATGGTATTTAATGGAGTTGATAGTACATGCCAAATATTAAATCTTAACGTCAGTAAAATAGTTTAGATATAGCAAACAAATGTTCCGACTCTTAGTGGTAGCGTATTCGCACATACCATTGATGTTTCACATCTGCCAGGCGTCCTGTAACTTCTCAATTTTTTTTTATAAGGTTTGCTATCTGCTGGTGGAAGTTTCGAAAAATCAGTCGAACCGTTTTGGAGATAGCACTGTGGGTGAAGCGACGATTAATAGCTAGTATAAACTAAAACTGCTTGAATTGCTTTTCATGAAATTATTTATCTGCCGATGAAAATTTCATGAAGATCAGCCCGACCGTTTTGGAGATGGCACTGTGGGCGAAACCACGGGTAAGAGCTATCTATCTATCTATCGGGGAAACTTCCGTGAAAATCGGTTCGACTGTTATGAAGATAGCATTGCAGACGAAGCTGCAGTTAACAGCTAGTCTGATTCAGAGTAGCCTAAGTAACTCGCTGTAGTTTCAGCTATCTCCCAGTGAAATTTCCATCAAAATCGTTCCAGCTATTTCGGTGATTACCCGGGACAAACAAACAGGCAGACTGACCGACAACAATTTTAAAACTTGTTTCTTTGTTATGAGAAGCGTGTATACTTTCATACCCAATCAGTATTTTTTTTTAATTTTTACATTACATACAAACACTTCATTTTTATTACATGTATATGTAATATTTTTTAACTACGAATTAAATTATTGTCAATGTTGATTATTGTTATTAATTGCAAGTTTCATAAGTTCCAAGCCGATGCCACTTTAATTTTGTTAACATAAAACTGTAGGACGAACTGTTAGAGATATCTCCGTAGATGGCGCCACGTTTTAAATTTGAATTTCTTTTACAACTCCAGTGTATTTTGAACTCCAGTGTATTTTGTCGTGCGCATGTGTTCTATTAATGTATCTGTAGTCCAAGTCAAACGTTTTGTCCGCTCTGAATATAGTTTTGAATTCAGCTTTGTGCATAGTACAGTCAAGAAGTTAATACAAAATATTTCATAATATTACTATGGATATTTAACATTGACATTTATTAATCTTTGTTTCGATATTATTCGTAAATTATATCACATTTTTAACCAATCATGATTTAAGCGGTTAAAAAGTATGATGCGGACTGTACAAGTAACCTCGCTTTTTCGTATTAAGTTTTTTAGGCAGAATCAATGCCCTATAGTACCATATACTTTTTCATAATTTTAAGATATATCAGGCAACAGCCCAAGCCGAGGTATGCCGTACACCCTTGAACTAGTTGTCAAATAAAATCGGCTGAGCTGCGTAAGCGCTCGCCTTAGTAGTCCGGTGAAGCTGTTAAGACCTTGCTGGGTCAATAGCGTAGTCAGTTCGAAAAAAAAAAAATCATAATTTTAATTCTACATGTACTAAATAAGCCACAGCAACGCGACACCGGATCAAATAGACTATAATATTTGTCACAAAATTCTTTTTAAGAAATGTAAAGAGTCAATTCATTATTGGATAACTTATATGATTTTACACAAATTCATAAGAAAACATAATATATTTTAGGTAATAGGTTTTCGGTAATAGAATATGAGATTCAATATTTGTATGTATCAGAGGTTCTCAAATTTTTTTTTCTCATAGACCACTTCCAAAATTTAACTGATAATAGTCCCCTGCAGCTACAGTTCTACCATTTTACTCATAAATTGAAAAACAGAGAATTTGAAAATTTTCGGGAAGCTTTTAAACAATATTTGTAATTACTGTTATTGCCTTCTCTGTTGAAATATTGTTATGGTTTAAAGTGTTTTCTGCTGGTACAAACGATTGCACAACTACATCCGTTTATGGATTTTGTATATATTGCAAATAAACTGTTTAGCACTTTGTATGATTTTTTTCAATTTCGTTATTTTTTTTCCTTTTGTGATATCTTATATACCTGAAGCCAAAACTTTGTACCCCTTTTAATTGAATTGCGAGAACGGATAAAGCTGAAATTTGGCATAGTTTATATGAAGGAGAAGTGCAGAAAGCTATTTTTTTACATAAAATACATTATAAACATATTAAATTAATTAAAATATACATTACTCACACTACTGCTTGATTTTTACATATCATATGCACACATTAAAGTGATAGACATTTTGACACCCGTCAATTTAGTCTTAGGTTCCAATTAAATTTTTAATATATTTTTGAAGTCTGTTATTGTAGGTTAATTTTATAATAATATAATATGTAAATTCATAATATACACTAATAAATAATTGATAAATAATATATCTTAGTAAATTTATGGAACCACTGAAATAATTATTATTCTCTTTGGTCTTATTGAATGTCAATATTTGTAGAGACTGCTTTCACTTCATGTCATTTTGCTTTATGTTGTTATGAGAGTAAAGCAATATTACTAAAGTCAAAGTCAATATTTATTTGTTTAGTATTTTTATGGTGAACTCAATTCAAATGATGATTCAGTAAAAATGAGCTAAATAAACTTTGTAAAATCAAAATAAGAAAATTTGTTTGCTCATGAAAGTACACCATGATTTAGTTCTCCGCGGTTACAATAGTGCAGTTCAACCTGATGTAGCAATTATATTTAGTACAGTTGATGATGAATTTTGAACAAAAATGAATGCATTTGTAAAAGTTAATGGTAGTATTAAAACATCTTTATTTTGGATTCATCATATGATTCTATTGTGTATCCATTGCTTTACCAAACGATGATACTGGGCATATTACTATTCCTCATAATGTACAGACTACATTAATTCAATAACACCCAGAAATACTACCCACCCATGGTGTCGTATAAAATTAATTGAAAATTGTGTCATGAGTTGCGATAAATTTCTTTATTCTCGTAAAGCTACGTTTACTTAAAATTTGAGAGCCTTACCACCTAATGTAATCGTTTTAAATTTATAATTAATTTCAATTTTCATTTAGACTTAAGTTTTTTTTAATGTTTGTATAATGGAAAAGTTAAAGTAGCAAATAACTGAGTAGCCATGATGAAAACATTTGATTATAGAAGCTTACTCTTTCACAAAATAACCCTAATAAAGTTCAAACTTTACAAAATCAATGAACTATGGTTGAATGTCTACCAGTAGCGTCCACTAGTTCATATAATTCAGTGTTTTCTGTAGCAATAAACGATTACACGACGATACCCACTAAGGAATTTGCGAAATAAAAAAGAGTTCACGATTTTTATTGAGAGTTTTCAGGTCCCAATATTTTCTTTATTTATGCCGAAATTCAAATTGCTACCTGCAAGTTCATATGTTTGTATGACGAACTGCATTTACAGATTTTTGTTTTATTTTTTAAATTTTTAAATTTCTGTAACTTTTTCGGGTTTGAAGTAAAATGAAAAATAAAAGTGGTAGAAACGTCTAGAAATAATTTAGTCGAAACCCGTTAATAGAATTTTAATATCTCAAAGTGGGGTACGGGTCAAATTTTGAAAACGCTATACCTTTTTCACTTACAGTACTTACAGAGTTACAAACAAAAATAAAAGCGGTACAAACGAAGCATTATCGAATGGTATCTTCATATTATATTTTTTTCAAAGTGGGGTGCCAAGTTCTCATAGTTAACAACAAGTAATTATAATAAGTAATTACAATTGAACTAATACAGAGTAAACCATTGTTTAGGTTTGCACGCGGCGAATTGGAATATATAATTTGACCTTCATAACTAATATATAATAAATAATTAATTAGAACATTTCAAAATTATTATATCTATCATTACTTTTAAAGGAGCAATTCTTGTATATTTTTATATATTCGGAAATCTCGGAAACACCGTCAGCAATTTCCGTAAAACTTGTATGTAGGTGGTTTCGAGGACGATAAATCAATCTAGTTAGATTCCATCCATAGAAAACTTTTTTATTTGAGTTTTCAGGCAATAAAAAAATATAGCTAGAATATAAAGGTAAATTTCGGCACCGCTGTCTAAACAAAAATAGCTCAGATAGAAAGCGTCTACTCCGAAAATCCATCTAACCCCAGTTCAAATCCGAGTGACAGCAAAAGAGAAATCTTTTTAATTTTTTTTGATAAATGATGTTAATCTTGTGAGGCAATCCTAATAGCTTATTTTAAAATATTTTTTAAAGAACTGGGCTAGGCTCGGTCGTCCAGGTAATCATAATTATAGCTGAAATGTTATCGTGATGTCATAAACAAATTTATCTTGTGCTACGCCGGACTCATCTATGTATTATATTGATTCGTTTTATAAAACTTTACTTGATGAATATCTAACGTATATCTAATGATATATGTTACAAGCATATCTATCTAATACCTTTAAACGAGAAATTCTTGTATATTTTTATATTTGTACTAGCTGTTACCCGCGGCTTCGCACGCGTTTTTTGAATAAATTAAATGGATTTAAAATTGTTATTAGATGTGTAAATAACAATAATACTCTTTAAAAAATATTTGTAAGTATGACACGCACATCATCTATAGTAACAGGTAACATGTACATTATATATTTGAATACTAATAGTGTATCGAATGGGATGGGATTTATCTATGATAAGGCCACATAGCTGGAACTTTAAACTACTATCTATGTATCACCCTCAGTGCTCACACTATATAAGAAAGTAATAAAATATTAAGCTATACATTATCGTACAATATGTGTTAAATCTTTTATTATATAGTTATAATTTATGTCCATATTGCTGATATAATCAAGTTATTAATATACCTTGCTATAATTTAAATTACATATAAACATATGACTTTCAATTATATTTATTCTTGGAGTCCAATACAATGTACGTCACACGCGCATGTTTACAGGGAACAACATATTTTTGGTCAATTTCACACATACGAATGCACGGATAACATAGTGTCAACAAAGTCGTGTTCCACATCTGTCTATATGTATGTTCGCGATAAGATCAAAAACGCATCTTCATGCCGTTTTTACCAATATATAAAATGATTCTTGGGCAAGGTTTAGGTATAGTTTGCCTTATTATCAGGTCGGGTATCGTCTGCTGAACCCGCTAGCTTAAAATAAAACAGCTAATTAGTTAGTTATTTGCCTGTAAAATTCCCGTTTAAATATTACTTGTAGTCCGTTGAAGCTGTTAAGACCTTGCTAGCGTATAGCGTAGTCATCTCTAAAAAAAACCTTTCAAATAGATCCAGCCGTTTCTGAGATTACCCGGAGCAAATAAACAAACAGACATATCGACAGAATTAAAAAAAAATGTTGATATTTGTAGCATCGCAGATATATGTATTCATCAAAAAGTATTTATTTTAATATTATATACACACACTTTATTCTTATAATACGTAATTTATTTAGTTATTTATTTAAGGCACACATTACAGATAATAAGTATAACTATGTTTACAATTACAAATTATTTATATTAAGTCTGCTACATTATCATAAATGATATGTATGCACATCTATTGCTTAATAATTACGGTCATGAAATTATATATGACTATGCTAAATTAATTATAGTATGTTAAGAAGAGAATCTGTGTTTATATACTATATAACGAAATTTACTCAGACTAAGATGAAATATGTCTGTGTTGATATCGGCATAACAGGCGACACAGCCAGTAATAGTATTGTATTGTAATATATCACGACCCAAAATTGGGAACAAAACTAACGTAAAATAATCTTTTTGAGGAGTTTTTGGCGGGATTTCAGTCTGTCATGTAGTGGATTTTATATTTTATTCATAATCTTGTGTTATTTGACTCTATATTGTGTTAAATTGGTGGCGTTTTATGTAATAGGGTTTGTTTATTGTGCATAAGTGAAATGAATGAAAAATAATACCACAGAGCATGTATTCTGGGGTCTTGAAAATTAAGAAGATAAAAATTTAAGAAATATTATATAGAATATTTGGCGCTTAACCTTTACATTAACTTTAGACATGGAAGAAAACTGGGTAGAGAATACATAAGAACTACCCATATTGACAACTTCAGAATTGGCAGTATGGATTAATTCCTTCGCCTGTATTGATGGACGAATATTATTACTACTAACCTTTTGGAATAGCAGCACAAAATAGACTTTAAAAATGTTAGCGATAGCAACGTATTACGTATAATCAAAAATTGGAATTAAAAATAACGTAGAATAAACTTTTGAACAGGAACACAAAATAAACACTCATAATATTTCCGACAGAATGTTATCATGTTACCATGGCAACGCATATAATACTGACACTGACACGCAGCAGATGCTCTAAAAATAGCCCGATTTTGAGATATTCTTCATTAGTGCTCCGCTTCTATTGGTTTTAACGTGATGATATGTAGCCTATAGCCATCCTCGATAAATGAGCTATCTAACACTAAAAGAAATTTTCAAATCGGATCGGTAGTTCTTGAGATTAGCGCGTTCAACCAAACAAACAAACAAACAAACTCTTCAGCTTTATAATATTAGTATAGATATACTCAGGATCTCGGAAACGGCGTCACTTATTTCCGTGAAACTTAGTATGTAGGTAGTTTCGGGGACGATAAATCGATCTAGCTAGATTTCACTCATAGAAAACATTTTAACTGAGTTATCAATAAAAAAAAAATATTTTTTAAGGCAAACCTAACAGTTAATTTAATTTAAAAATGTTTTTATAAGGAACCAGGTACTAGTATATAAAATGATATAGGCTAATTATAAATTTGGCGGAATAAATACAAAGATCGATTACGGAAATACCACCACTATACCCATTTTTGACACAGCAATTTTTGCTCGTTCATATATTCCGGTTAGAATGATGTGGTGGTTGGCAACACTTACCGACACATGGGCCGTACTCATGAACATCATTTGAAATTACGGTTCTCATTGAAATGTGGTGTAAATAAATTCGACCCTATAATAACTATTTAACGTCAGAGTGGTAAGTCTATATGTATGTGGGAAGGCGTGATGTGCGAATTTCATTTGGAAATAACGTTAAATATATATATTTCTCGCTCTGAACATGTATTCGTCTGATCGCTTAAACATTAGTATGCCATCTAGAGTTTATATTTGTAACTATCGTGTAGTCTATCTCTTGCTATAACTATTTATTACCCACATATCACTATGAATAGTGTTTATGAGGGTATCGTTTGTTGGTAGCTGTACAGTAGTTCCTGAAGCAATCGGAAGCGTTTTGCACACGCGTAGGTAGACTCGGTTTGCGTGGAACTGTGAACGTGCGGTAGAGTTTTTGCGAAGCGTGAAGGTCGCCCGGTTCATACATATGCAGTGATGCTCTAAGGGATGACGTAGCACAATTTTCCGTCTCCACTGTGACTCACGATTCTGCTTCCTCTTATCACGTGATTATTTATCAAAATGTTTAATTGACAGAATGACCTTCGCTATTCGTTTCACTTAATCGTGGTGACTACTAAAACTGTTAGAAGTTTATTTATAATATTTTCAATTATATTATTTGTATTATATTTTAGAATATGATTCAAATGTACAATCTATATACATGCAATTGGATATTGATATATCTGAAATTAATAGATTTGAATAGTTACTATGTAGCGCTATATTATTCTCTGCATATGGTTATTAAATTTGCTATTTTAATTTAATTCGTTCGACAACACATCGTACACATGCAATAATAAAGGCAAACTAACGATGTTCTAGGTATTTGTTGGAATTAATTTTGAGGTTAGTTTTTAGCGCGACAAGTAGCCGAAGCGTCGCATCGTCACACAGATATGGGACTTATAATGCTAGTCTTTTATGAAATAAAATTGAAGTGTTTTTTGATTGTCCGAGTTAATTTCCGAGACGTGTCAACCGATTACGACATCACTTTGTTGGTAGATAGAAGCGTCTAAGCTACATATCATTATGCATTTGTACGGTAGCTAAGCAGTAATGCTAAAACATATGACTGAACATCCGAGAACACGTCGTGCTTAAGTAGTAATTATAAAATTATGATAATGGAAACTCACACATAACTCGGATAAGACGTACGTTTTCTATGCAACGATAATACAATTTTCGCATATACTAATATTATAAAGAGGTACCTAATGTTTGTGAGTTTGTGACGTTGTAGGGGGTAATCTTAGAAATTACTGGTCCGATTTGAAAAAATGTTTCAATGATATATAGCTCATTTATCGAGGATGGTTATAGGCTATATATCATGACACTAAGACCAATAGGAGCGGAGTACCAATGAAGAATGTTTAAAAATGGGTGTTTTTTTTCCTGTAGAGCTTCCGCTGCCTGTTAGCGTTAGCCCAAAGCATGTATTCCACGCGAACGAAGTCGCGGGCTGAAGCTTGTATGTAATAAGTCGGCGCTGGCGATTAGATGCAAGCGGCGATGCAGTAAAGCGCAATGTGTTAGTTAGTCGCGAGGCAAGGTCAGGCGACGCGACGCGGTGACCTCACTCGGTTCTCTTACTATTTCCATATAGGAGTAGTGCAGCGCGATAACGTTATTGTTTCACCTCGACATGTAAACACATTTCGGTAGAGTGGTGCCGGCCGCGGGTGACATGCCGACAGAGCACAGAGCGAGCGCGCCCGCACCCGCCTCTAAGCCTTCACTTATCATTCTATTACGCTCATATCATGTTAGTTATTGTGCTTTACGAAGCGGCCGCGCCTTTCTACGGTTAGTTTACATTCATTTTTAAACATAGTTTCAACTATCTACATGGTATGCTTTGCAATATCTATCATTACCTAAATTTGCTACGAAATGATATCTTCTATTTATTATTGACACTACGAGTGATACTGGTTTTAATATATATTATATTAAAAAAATTCAAAACATACCTGTTCATACATGACGCTTTCAATATCAAAATGTAATCAATCGTCTGTTTAATTGTGTTTATTGATTTCGTTTTATTAAATTTGTGATACACAATAGATTCTATACTTATATTTGAACATGAACACAATGGTTCCACGCAATATTTTCTAAGGTTACATAACAAGGCTCACAATACAATATTATTAACATTTATTAATTATAATCAATGAAATTGAAGCTATGAAAGTGTCACCATCGTTGTATAATAAGTATTGTAAGTAAAGAACCTCAATAAGTGTATTTATAGATAAATTTACATGTTACTAATGCGCACTCGAATATAATACATGAAAATCTTGCAAGATAAACAAGATTTAGTCAGTAGAGTTGAGAGTTACGACTGACGCCGTGTGTCTCTCGTACTAAGTGCAGTAAAGTAATGCATCGTCTGAGTTGTTTGCACAGCCGAACGTGTGCTCGTAATTATACGAGCATACATGACGTCGCACTGCAAACCTTAAAAATTCGTTAAAATTTGTGGCGGTAAACCGCTGAAAAAGTTACTCTATATTTCTTATTTATGGTTTAATAATGACGAATTGTACAGTATGACTCCATTTGATGCGATATTATTTGTATTATTTTGGAGAGTTTTAACCTTTACAATAACAGAACACAGAAGTCCTATGAGATCACTTCATATCCGTCTGTTTGTTCATGAGTGTGTGGGCGCGTTTAAGATATAAAGTTCGAATTAAAGTCGAAAATACATCTAATTTATCTGTAGTACGTCTTAATTAATATAAAGATATACGATTCTATTAAGAATCTCGCATATTGATTGGTTATCAAACCCTATAGATTAAATGCTATGGATTTACGGCTTTAGACTTTACGGCAATAGAAGAGTGTTATATGGGCCTCCTATATTATATATTATACTATACTGTTATTGTCCGTGTTCTCATTATTGATGACTGGGAATTAAATGATAAACGTAATGCACGGCAGCTGGTTTATTATGCGCGTGCGTCTCCGTGTCGAGCGTAACAATGACTGCCTGACCTGTGTGCCTGACTGGCCGCTACAAAACGCTGTCATTTTGTACATATATACTTGTGGGCCTACAAGAGAAATGTAGGTACTAATTAAGCCTAAAACATCAGATGATTTTACTAGTCACTGTTTTGTACATCAGGATACCACGCGGACGAAGTCACAGGCACAACTAGTGTATAATAATAATAACCTTTAATACATTCATATCTAGAAACATGCACATCTGTAATAAGAAATATGGTTTAATTTTAAATTCTTATATGCTAGCTTATTATTGTAAGTGAATAAAACAGTGATAAAATGCACCAATATTTGAACGTACAGTAGAATACACAGATGGATTTATAGTAACAGATTGGAAGTTTGAATTTGGTGTAGGCGATCTAGTGAGGGGAGCACTAGAGTATCCCCTATAATCATACGTGTATATATACACACACACTGAATTCTTTATATGATAAAGTGTAGGGTGGCGTACTATTTATAGACTGTATTCACGGTCTGTATATTTTTATTAATTATTTATATGTATTTCAAACTGATAGTCTTTAATAACAGTTATAATTTTGTTATTAGAATTGCGGCTAAGTCTATTGCGTTAGGTACAGTAACTTTGATTCATACTTATAACCTAGTTACTTGATTGTCGGGCGATACGATAAGGATATTTATGTGTAATTGGATGGTGACCATACATGACTGTACGTGAGTGTAAAATTAAGGTTAACATCTATTTTAGGGGCACGCTTAGAGGTATCGCATTTTGAGATCAGTCTTAAACTAGTGTATATTCAGTAAACAAGCGGAGTGATAGTTATCTGTAAATAAATGAATCGCTATCATCATTCATGTGGCGATAGAGTCGTAATATTGGCTCAATTTATTTTGTTGCGTTGTGGGATTGGCCAGTGTAGACTTTGCTGCCAATTAGGATCAGTGGATCACTATGTTCGGGAGGCTGCCGTTATTTTTTAATTGCCCCCCCTTCAGGATTAATGCAGTGAGTTTTGACACAATATGTTATAGATGAGACGAAGCAGGCGGCGATAATGCTGATGACTGGACATACGGCGAAGTGTAAGGTAGTAGCGAGCAAACCGAAGACGCCCTCATACGTGTTGAAGAAACCGAGTCCAGTGCGGAAGAGTTCGCGCCGCTCCCGGCACTCGGGCACGCCGCTCTCGCGCCGGAACCACTCTGTCAGTTACTCGCTATACCTCACTGATAGAAAACTCCCTCCCTAGATACAACTACTTTTACTTCAATACATTGTGATACTCAGAGAATATTTTAGATATTTTACAATGTCTATTTTAGACCTCAGCTCCTGGTTATTACTACTATTTCGATCTAAAAAAGGAAACACGGCTGTTCTGAATAATTTGTACTGATCATATAGCACTTCATTACATCAATCACAGCTGTGGTTTATGAGGTCTTAATTAGCCAATATACTATACTTATATTTCGTTTATAATTAATTTAATGGATTTATTTAATGAAATGACATAAATAATTATAACAAAATCTACTAATATTGACAGTTGGATATTATATTGATAGAGAAAATCATATATAATTTCTTTTGTCTTTTTTTGTTTCAGACAACAACATTGGAAATATCAGACACAGGCACTGAAAATATTACTATACGTCAGAGTAACACTTCGCGTCGGTCGGGACAGAAGAGTCCTAAAAAATCTCCACTTCAGCTAAATCCAAAGAAATCTGCTCTAAAAGACCCAAAAAAATTAGCCAGAAAAACTGAAACAATTAAGTTTGACCTTAGCAACCTAGAAAATAGTTCACAAGAGTGCAGCGAGGTGGTGACAGTGACCGACACCACCGCTCCCACCATGGACACGGACGAGCTCACTCTGCGGTACTCGGAGTCCCCCACTCCCACCAACGCCTCCACCTCCACCTCCACCTCGCCCTCGCCGCGGCAACCCATCCACTCCCGCAGCAGTAGAATTCTAGAGAAATCTATCGGGTTCCCCATGAGCCTTTCCCCGAGGTCTACTGTCCAGCTGGATTCTCCCAGCACGAGGAAATCGTTGCGCGGCTCTCTTATAGTTCAAAAAGCTTTGGATATGTCCACCGAGAACACGACCGATTCCACTAATCAAACTGCTTCGATAGCCTCTGCTTTCAAAACCCATAGTTCGAGCCCGAGGCCGCCCACGAACATGGAGTCTTATTCGATTGTCGATTTGGTATCGATTGACTCCAACGAGACGAGATCGGCCTCTTTATATAATTCTGTTACTTCTGAAGACAACACTTCATTTGGGACGCCCCAAAACAGTGTAGGAAGAAAAACTAGGTCGCTTTTAGATCCGACGTTGCTCGGCTCGAGTACGCCTTACGTTGCCAAAATGCCGAGAACTCCGAATTACACGCAAAACATAACGCGCAGCAGCCGGTCGCGTTCCAACTTGGATATTTCTCAGCAGAGCAATAATACTATTACAGATACAGAGAGATTAACTTCGACTCGACGCTCCAAGTCTCTGTCGACCCCTCTAAATACTCAGCGACATATATCAGTGAATAGCACTAAGATAACGAGACCGTCTAGAAGTCGATCGAGACTCAATGATAGTGATCTGATACTCATTGACGAAAACGAAAGTGATGCTTCTCCGAAATCATCGAAGCGATTTAACCGAACGTCTAAATCGATCCCTCAAAACTCTACTATTCAGAAAGAATCTTGTAATTATACATCTGCAGGTGATGTCGCTTCGACAGATCAGGGTCACATTACTCCCGAAAACAGACACAGTCCGCAAGATATTGGGACTCCCGTATTAAGAATCCAAAGTTTGTTAGACGCGAGTCAAAACTCATATACTTCTCAGAACTCTAACACAAAAGGTGTTAGATCGACCAAAAGGAAAACTATTGGCGTTATCAATGAAAACAAAAAGAATTTACACAGTTTCAGGTCGAGATGTTTAAACACATCAGCCAGGAAAACAAAATTAAACTTAAGCAAAAATATCACAGGTTCAGATATCAGTGACGAAGGTGCACCGCAATCTGATAACGAAGAAATTGTCACTCCAAAGAGTGCTGTGAAATTGGTACCGGAACCAGTGAAAAACAAGCACTCGACGGCAAAGAAACCCCAGTCGAAACGTTCGATTATAGATGATTTGAACCAGTCTGATATTGTAAAGCAACTGTTTAACAGTCCAGTGAAACGAAAGCTGTCCCAGAGTATGACGGACTTTAGTAGAAAAAGATTGTTTGAGGATGACGATAATGGCACACTTGTAAAAAGAACGACGCGGAATACGGTAGCTTACATCCCGCTAACTTCTGAAGATTCGGTACTGGATAGAACTCAAGCTATAACTCCAGAACTGTTCGTGAGCCCGATGAACACGCCTCGACATAGCCCCAATATGTCCGGCATAAAGAGATTATTTGCTAAAACTTCAGCCGAGAACCGTTTGAGTGACTTTAGGGGTGTGAAAGTTTTATTCGAGAATACGAGGTCGAGGAGATCCGTGAAGAACGATCTGACGAATGTTTCAGGAGTCAAACTGATATTCGCCAAGTCGGCTGAAAATCGACTGAGCGACGTTAACGTGAAAAATGTTTTTGTGAAATCACCGAAGAACGATCTGCGGAGGGTGAGCGGAGTGAAAACTCTGTTCCGACAGCAGAAAGAATCCGGTGAGCCCGAGAACGATTTGCGCGACGTGCGAGGGGTCAAGGAGTTATTCAGGAGCGGCCCGAGGAACGACCTCAGCAACGTGTCCGGCGTCAAGCGAACCTTCCAGAACCGTTCCCCGCGAAACGACTTAACGGACGTGCGAGGAGTGCGGAGGACGTTCGAGCGACAGAAGCAGATCGCCGAGTGTGACGTCAGCGGCGTCGAGGAACTATTCGAGGAACCTCAGCGCGACACGGACCGCCTCTTCGACCGGCTCGTCGGGAAACCGCAGATAAAGTCGGTCTACTCTAAAACGTTCTCGTCGAGGAGTGGCCGGAAACAAAGCGAACGCTCCACGAGGACTCTCCACCGTTCCATCGACGAGATCACGAATAACGTCGAGGAGTGGCTCGAGAGCGAGCTGCAGAGACGTGCCAATAAAGAGCCTCCCGGCAATGAGAGTCTGAGGAGGGAGCTGAGGAGGCTGGCGACGGACACGGTGGAGGGGGGCACGCCGCTGCGGGCGAGCCGCGTGCGGGGAGGGGGGAGCGCGCTGCGGCTGCCGTTGAAGAAGCGCTCGGTGGGGGAGGAGGGGGAGGCGGGGGAGAGGTCGCGGCTGCCGCTGAAGAAGCGTAGCGTGGTGCACTCGACGCCGGTGAAGCTGAACGCGACGGTGCAGGCGCCGGACCTGAGCCGCGTGTCGCCGATCCGTGCGCTCACTCCGCGCCGACACAACTCTATGCACAGGTCACTTATTCCTATCTATACTAAAAAACCTATACTATAGACAACATTTTGCGGAATCTGCGGTTATAACACGTCTGAGCAGGACAGAGTATGTTTCGTGCTTTTTTATGCCTGCAGACATTATGTCAACTTCGAAAGTTACAAATGATTGATCCTAAGCGTCCGAACAAATTGTCCTTGATAGTGTATAGGCGCGCCCGTGCGTGCACATCACTATGGAGAATATGATTTATAATTTACAGGAAAATTTTGTCCCTCATATAATTGAGAGATGGACCATTGTGTACTTGCATCTTAATCAATTGTGTGAAAAAATAATTTAATTATGTCCTCTTTTAATACTAGTCAACTATTGAATTTTTGTTTTTCATTGCTATTATTTAATCCAACCTCGCATATAACATATAGGGATAAATTTATTATAATTAACAAATTTGACAGATTATAACACCAATTTGTTGCGAAAAATATACCATGACTTAAATGTAAATTTCGGAATGAACATAAGTCTTAACATCTAATATAATTAAAATGAACAGGTATTTTTTATATACATAATTTTACATGTATTTATAAATGTTACAGATCAATAATACAATCAAAAGATGTTCCAATACTTCAAACGAAAACAAAAACAGACAAAGTTAACAAATCTGATACTGAAATAAAAGTATCTCCAAGAAAGACACGCGCAAAAGGAAAAGCTATGAAAATGAGTCCAATCACCAGGACTACTAGAACTCGAGCAAGTAATAAATCTGCCGTGGTTATAAATAAAAAAACAATCGGTTTAACTCCTCGGGACACTGAGAAAAATAAAACCATTATAAAAAAGAACACGATAAATATAAATGAAGATAAACATGTAAGCCCAAAAATAATATCACCAAAGCAAAAACAGGTTCAGTTAGATGTCTCATTAACGCCAAAAAGGAATACTAGAGCTAAAGCAGTAAAAACTGGTGTTATTGTGAGCAAACCTTCTCCAATAATGAAACCTCAGGCTTCGAAGAAAGTTACTTTCAAACAATCTGAGGTACCTGCAAATGTTGAAACAGTGAAAGAAAATAACGTAAAAGCCAAAAGAACACGCAATACGATCTTCTCATCTGAATCTCCAAAAAAACCGCGAGCGCTGAGGGGGAAATCTCTTACATTACCTGTAACTGAAACCCAAAGTAATAATAAAAAATCGAAGTCTAAAAAAACGATGGCAGATGACGTTAAACAGAAACCTGCAGAAATGAAAAGCCGTAAAAATATTGGTAAATCAGAAGAGAATGAGGAATCAATAATAGATAAACCAGTCAAACGTAACAGAAGGAACAAATCTCCAGATAATGAACTCACTGAGATGAAATCGAAGAGAAATCGTAGAAAAGGCCAAGCTGATAATGTTCAAGATGTAGTGAGTGATGTCAAGAAGATGAGTGATAAAACTAAAACACAAATACATGAAGAAAGCATACAATCCACAGCCACTAGATCAACGCGACAAAAAAAGACTCAAAATACAGTCACAACTGAAACTAAAACCAGAAAACAAAAGACCGTAGTCCAAGAGCCAGAACCTGTTGAAGAGACACGCGGTAGAAGGAAAATTATAAAGGTTACAGTGAGCGAAACATTGACGGATACAAAAGAAACGTTGGTTGTGAAGGATAGTAAAATGGCGAATGGTATACACAAGCATGAGAGCGGTGAGATTATGACTGGAACAAGTAGAACAACCAGGTCCGGGAAACTGGTGGAACATTCGACACCTGCAAGAAGCAAGAAACGAAAACAGCTCGAAGAGAAAATGGTTTGTATGTTCAGATTTTAATATAACTAATAATTGGCTGTAAATGAATTCATCTAGTTGTTTTTATTTTGTAATTATTGTTAAACTCTTTCACCAATTTTAAGTTTCCTTTGTGAAATCTGTTCGATACTGCTTACCTTCGGTGGACAAACTTTTCCAACTTTAATATATACTAGCTGTGCCTGTGACTTCGTTCGCGTGTAACCTAATTTACGAAACAGTGACTAATAAAGGCATTAAGTCTAATTACTATCTGCTTTACTCTCGTACTTAAATCGCGTCGTCAATAAGATTATAATAACTTTTTATAGACAAAAACTATTAATGAAACTAAGTGTGAAGATATTCTTTATGATTTTCTTGATGTGGTTTTATTATGAAACGCTGTATTTTAACAGCGACATTCAAACAAATAGACAGACAGACACTTCTAAAATTGATTGAAATGTATTTTATTACTTATTTCTAACTACCTGCAACAATTTTTTTTCACAAAGTTCTAACGCGTTACATTTACATTGTTATTATATGATGGTGTGTAAAGCGTTAGGAGCGCAGCCGTTAAGTTTGCGTGTGCACACTGAGTTAAAGTGCTATAATAGTTTTAGTGGGTAGATACTGTAAAATTGATTAGTTAATTTAAATATATTAATCAAAATAGATATAAGAGAGTGATATTACTGTACATATTTCAGAGTGCAACAGTTGTGGAGAGTGAACCCGGGGCAAAACGAAAACGAGCAAATAACTCGAAAACATCCACTGTAAAAGGTATATATTCTATCATCTCTTGTAATATTATCTAGTGAAGGTCTTATAAAAATTGCAAAACTATTAACTGTGTGATACTGTATCATATAATCGTGTAAACTATAGTGTAATATTAACGCGCATCACGTGAGATGTCGCCTGTGCGATAGTAGCGGCCGTGATTTGTCACGTAACTACTGTGATCAGTCATTCATTTATCAATTATTATCACATCGGTATAAAATTATTAAAACTATCTAATGATGATAATAATAATAATATTACATAATTAGTGATTTGA
Organism: Antheraea mylitta; assembly: GCA_014332785.1. Classification (NCBI taxonomy): domain Eukaryota; kingdom Metazoa; phylum Arthropoda; class Insecta; order Lepidoptera; family Saturniidae; genus Antheraea; species Antheraea mylitta. Next base: position 374,921 of record JACEII010000151.1, on the reverse strand, counting down.
GTTTCTACATTTAAATACGAATTAAATTCAATTTTAACCGTTCCTAATATCTTATATTATGTTTCAAGATCTTAAAATTTTGTACATAAAAAAAAAAGAAACAAAATCTTTATATGGCAAAATTTGAACTTTGTTCTCTGTGTATATAAACAGGAAATAAAAAAAAAATTGAACATATTATATAAAAATTAAAAGTAAATTTAGCTCTTTATAAGTGAACAACACATTTATAAAAAAATGTGGTGTCATTTATTGTGTTATATTAGACACCAGTCTTAGCTAGTTAATAATTTCAGGGAAATTTTTGTTTACATGTAAAACGTGAAGTAGTCTTTTATATCAATCAGTACAATCATTAAATGATCCAATATAAGGCGTTTCTACGGATAAGTACTGGATAGTTATATAGATATATAAGAAGTCTGCTGGTGTTTGTAATGATATGATGAACATCACAGAGTCAAATAAGAAAAAGGTGCCTGCAGTAGCAGCAGCAGCAGCAGCAGCAGTTCCCCCCGGTAGAGCCACTCGTCGGACTACGAAGCAAAATGAACAGACAGAAGGTATGACTCCACTAAGCTTGTAACCGCGGCCACTGCGTTATCTTATTGCAAAACTAATTTATCTTGTACTAGCTTTTTCCCGCGGCTTCGTTCGCCCGTAATAGTTACTTTGGGCTGACGCTAACACGCAGCGGAAGCTGTTAAAAAGAAAAAGCCCCCGATTTTTAAACATTCGTCACTGGTGCTCCGCTTCTCGATCTTAGCGTGATGATATATAGCCTATAACCATCTTCCGGTGCTCCGCTTCTCGATCTTAGCGTGATGATATATAGCCTATAACCATCTTCCATATATGAGCTATATAACATTAAAATAATTATTCAAATCGGACCAGTAGTTCCTGAGGTTACACCCTACAATGTCACAAACGCACAAACTGTACCTATTTATAACATTAGTAAAGATTACAATTATATATTTTAATACTTTGAAATGGAATAAAAGACTTTGGAACGTACGTCCATCGCGGCGATGTCCAAAGACGTTATCAACTAAACGAGCGCCGCTTGAACACTTGTATAACATGTATTGGTTTGGTTGTTGTCGTCAGCGAGGACGCTGAGAGGGAGAGGTCGCGCGCGGTAACACTCGCTGTCTCCTACACATACTATATATAAGGTAAACTATTCATATTCTCTTTTAGTATACATTATAATATTGAGTCGTCAAAAATCAAAATACTCTTTAAAAGGTACTTAGGAACGTCAAAGTTACCACCGGTTCGGAATACAACCCAGTCATCAGGAAGAACAGATAAGAAACTTGATCTGGTTTATCTTTTCATAACACATTTTTTTTAAATATAATTACAACATAGTAAACATAACTACATTCGTTTTTGGTGGATGCACAGAGAGAGGTTTCACTTCCAGACGCTATCGTTCATATATTGATCCACCCTGTAATGTATGTACACATAAAATATATGTACATATAAAACTGAGTCATGAAACAAAATTTAACCAATAAGACTAATGGTTCCAAAACTTATCAAAATTGTATATAAAACTTGTAATAATAAAAATACGAATCAAGGTGTATTTAATTCACTAAACTCTATATTCTAAGAAACTAAAATATTGATTTAAAGATTATTCACTTAATTACACTAGTTTTGTTTAGTAATGTTAAAAGCTTTTATTAGTATAGTGAATTAAAAGATTACAAGAAACTGCGTGAAGGCGTTTCACAATCAAAACATCACAAATAATTAGATTTCGTATTTCAAACCGAACATGACCCAGCAAAAATGATATCCGTATTAACAAAAAACGTTAGAAAGATATACTTCCACGAAAAATAATATTGTGGTGGGTATTGCATGTGACATTAAATTAATTGATAGTAATAATAATACAACTATATTTTATTTGATATAGACATAATTCTTATAATCTTACAATGTTATGTAATATATAATAACTAAAAAGAGTTGTGTACATTATTAAATTTAGTAATCATTTATATATTGATGGTAGAATTACTGATTGATTACTATGTAATTTTGACATTATCTGCAGATCATTCAAGTATCTCTTTTATTATCGATATAATTAAAATATATATGTGTACATATTTTGTATGAGCATTACCCTTTTCTCTTCACATACACAATAGAGTTTATATTTTCTACACATGTCACAAACGTAACAGATAAAAGAAATTATCACTGTTAAGTATTACATAATGTCGGGGGTCCTGGTTTGCTGCACTACACAATAACGCAAATGTTACTGTGGAATTCACTACTCCTTGTTTCCTATTATAGCTATGCCGTCCAAAAAAAAGAGGGACCCATTTGCTTTTTTTGCAAGATCGAGATTTTTCTATATCTATTAGTAATAGTTCGGTGAAGCTGTGAATACCATTCCAGATCTAAAGCGTTTTCATTTCGAAAAAAAAAAAAATTGTTAGTATGTTTCGATTCGAACTATTTGAGTATGAGCGTGTACATAGTAGTGTTCTGGCCATTGCTCGGGGGTTCGCTCCACCAATCAGCACGCTCTGTGTGGGCTTCATGCCTGTTACGAGTTAATAAATGTCAAATTTGTTCTTAGAATGCGGTAAGTCTTCAACAATCTTGGTGACCATCACTAAGCCCAGCATTTGCTAGATTTTGTCAATAGTATCGTGAGGAAGTAAGGTCTATTTATATACCAGTGAAGCTGAGAACGATTCTAAGTAAGCACTTTAGCCAGGACTCATTCTAAGCATCGACTATTTATCTCGGTCTTACTGTGTGGGCGGAGTGCCGATACGGAAACTTACTCTTACATATAACACAAATACATCAATGCATTATGAAATTTCATTATATAAATGTAGGAAGAAGGAGGAAGTAACACATATTATCACAATCTTGCATTAATATTACAGATATCTTAATCATTTATGTATTTACTTTCTATTATTACAAATATTCACTAAGTCATTAAGATAGAACTGACTGCCGGCAACACAGCCTACAAACTTTTCTCTGATTTTTCTTAAATGTTATCTCTATTTATAAATATATGTGAATACGGGAAAATATACACATATGTATGTTTTATATGAACAATTAGTATAAATGCATGGTACGTTATTGTGAAACGATTATTTAATTGTTACAGGTGCTCTGCATTAACAAAATACTGATATTCTGTGTTCAGTTTACTGATTAAGTGCCCATTACTGAGTATCTCACATGCAGAGCTTCTGACCTGTGGCTCTGTACTCATCAGTCCAACTAGTCTTTTATTAGACGTACATAAAATCAAATCTAAGTGCAAATAATTATTTGTTTATGCAATGGTGTTGTTAGTATTACTGAGTGCGAACGTTTCTGTCTGTTGAATCTCTATCAAGATGATAAATATGTTTATTCTATTGGATTGTGGTGCTGATAATGTAGTACAGATAATACTCTAATAATGAAGTGTTAATGTAAATGCATAACACTTACTAATACCAAAAACATTTACATAAAAATTTATCTTATTTTCTGAAATGTAGTTCATGTTTATACTTTTCTTTTTCATTTTATGTAGATATTTCAATATACCTTTATATTTTTTTCCTTCGCTTGTTTCCTAAATCTGTGCTGAAATTTCATATTTTTGTTTTGACGAAATCTGTAATCTTCAAACTGGAATCTAAAATAAATAAGACAGACCACATTACAGAAAAAATTCTAAGATCAACTCCAAAGTGAAAATATAAACGTGTTTCCTTGCATTTCATGTATGTTAATTTCAGAAAAAAATAATGTTTTAATTTTATGACGTGTTTCTGTTCATTAATTATGTTGTAATTTAATTAATAATAATTTTATCATAGCTTTTATATTAGTTCTATTTTTAGTAGGTAATTTTAGTTTTTAAAATCATTTGCGGAGTATCTTGTACCGTTTCAGTTTCGGCGATAAAGTAAATATATGTATGTACTTTCAGAGTTAGAAAACATTACACCTATTACTAATTTCTGCTAAAGTTATCCTACTTTGTTTTCATGGTTTGCTTTAAACATTCGAAGCAGAATTTATTTGAACCATGTACTACTTCGAGAAATTATGACAGTATATAATGATGTGAGATTTGTTTGTAAGTTGATTTTACAAATATTGTTTAGTCATTTAAATAAATAATACGGAACCGAGAGATTGTTTTATTTAATTCAAAGTACAGTTTGAAATAGAAACAGATAATGTTGATATTATAGTGCTCGAGAAGAAATAGATAGATGATTAATATATTTATGACGTACAAACCGTCGTTTAGCACCATATTAATATTAGGGATGATAAGTTACAGTTACGCCCTTAGTTTTATGTAGTTTTTTATTAGTGTCAGGTATAGTTTGTTCCTACCTTGTGTAATAGTGGTACATGTTGTAACATAATTAAGTTATGAATTCGACTTTATTCGAAGAGCATTTATTTAAGAGGTACGTACTTCAGCTTCCCGCCCCCGTGCCTTTGATAAATATTATTGACTCGCGGTCAAGTACCTCACTTTTTACACCCCACCATGACAGAATGGCGTGCTCGGAGCAACGCCATCTTTTTGTTTCATTGTATCGAATATTACGAAGCAGATTTTAATTTATTAAGCTTTGAATAAGGTAAGTAAATTAATTGAAGTAGTTAATATCGTTAGTACAAATATTTAACAATGAGGAATGGTAGCCAAAATAAAAATGCAAATCATAAGTGTTGTAATGAATAGATAATAATAACATGGAAATGTGGTCCATTGTGAGAGATCTACAAGGATGACTAGCAAACTGAGATGTTAGCTAGTGGCAGGTGTAGGAGAGACCGTGCTCTGAGTGTGTATTGTTTTACCATGTAGTATCTAGTGGTGAGGCGGAGGGGACGCCTTGAACTTGACGGGGTTGGAGATGCGGAAGATGGAGGGGAGCAGCG
>JACEII010000151.1:355822-369943 GCA_014332785.1 Antheraea mylitta | reverse complement strand
CCCCCCCACCCCGCCGCCTCCAGCATGAACCCTTTCACGCACTTCAGCACCAGCTCCGCGCGCCGCAAGCACCACGCCGCCGTCGTCTCCTGCGCACCCACACGCCCATACATATTATCAGAATAACACATACACCATCATTTATACAGATATCGTTTTTAAATGATCAAAGTGCAAAGTTAGTAGTTAGTACAAAATAACAGCTTTTTACTTGATAAACGTGGAAGTATTTGCTACTGATAACAAAAAAATAACCATTAAAATCTTGTCGGTCTATCTATCTGTTTGTTCTGAGTAATCTATGGCATACTGGACCGATTTTAAAGAGAATTTTACTAGCAAATATCTGAAATGATGGGGAGTGACATAGGTTATTTTTATTTTAGACTAGTGCCTGCGTCCTTAGCGGAACATCTGGACGAGGCGGAGAAACTGTGAACGAATAATCGCAAGCTGTCTCGTCCAGTATCTAACACGAGTCAGACCGATTCTGGTGGATAATCAGTTTGGTTTCCGCCAGGAGCGCTCCACCATAGATGCAATGATGAGTGAAGATCCAAGCGATGGAAAAGCAGATGCTTGGGGCGAGGTTGTGTTGGCGATAGCCCTAGATATCGCCAACGCTTTTAACACATTGCCTTGGGCTAGTATCAAAGAAGCACTTCGGTATCATGGAGTGTCTCACTACCTCCGCCGCATAGTTGAGGTGTAACTCTCGGAGAGGTACGTAACCTTCTCAGGTCACGGGGTATAAAGTCGACGAGACGTCGTGTCCGGTGTTTCGTAGGGGTCTGTCCTGGGCCTCCTCTTGTGGAACATCGGATACGACTGAGTGTTGCGCGGTGTTCTCCTCCGTGGTTAGTTACGCAGATGACACACTGGTGCTAGCCCAAGGGAGGACGCACCGCGAGGCCGCGACGACCGCTACGATGGGAGTCGCTAAGATCGTCGACAGGATTCGGCGTCTAGGATTGGAGGTGGCGTTACAAAAATCTCAGGCTGTGTACCTTCACGGCACTCGGAAAGCGCCACCTCTAAGAACCCAGATTCTTATGGGAGGCATCGGGTCGAATATGAGGTTTCTCGGCCTTCTTCTTGATAGTCGTTGGACGTTCAAGAAACACTTCCGGCAGCTGGTCTCCCGCTCAATGGGCGACCTCGCCCTTTTATTACCCAATCTCTTGGGGCCGAACTCAGTCTGTCGGAAGCTGTACCTGGGGGTCGTGCAGTCGATTGCTCTTTACGGGGCACCCGCGTGGGCGCTGAAACTGACGGTCAACACCATCGCTCACCTACGGAGACCACAGCGGCCATGTCCGTCAGAGTCATTCGCGGGTACTGCACGATCTCCTTCGAGGAGGCCACCCTACTTGCCGGATCGCTACCCTGAGTCCTGCAAGCGAGAGTCCACGCGTCTTTGTATCATCGACGTGTCAAGGCGCTGGATCGGGGGCAACGTCTTGCACCTCGAGAAATCGAGACGCTAAAGGCCCAGCTCCACCAGCTCCCAGTGGAGTCCTACCAGCTGGGGCTTGGATCACCAGGCGGTATGGCACCCTTAGTTTCCGGCTGATACAGGTGTCGCATTGGCCAGGAGCCGACTCCAGGGTGCCATCGCTATTGCTGCGCGGTTGATTCCGCGTAGAACACGATGAGTGCATGTACCGCCTGGGATGTGCCACGCCGCGAGCTAGTCGCGGCCATTGGCCCGGATCTCTCGCTCCCGATTGTCGTTAGTAAGGTGTAGTGCGAGGCCGGGATGGGTCTCCGTTGCTTGCTATTGCGAGACAGTCATGCTTGTAAAGAAGGCGGCGCAGAGGAAGGGGGAGTGGATCACTAGACTCCCCTCCCGCGGTCGACGAATCACACGGTAGCGATGGATAGGTGATCCGGCCGCCGTAGATGGGGCCTGGGGGCGATGGACACTGATATGTCCGTTGCTCTAGCAGTTTAAACTGCACAAGCCCATGTGGTGAAGACGCATTGTGTCGATGCGACTCCCACAGTTCGTCAGAGGGGGTCTAACATCCACTCCCTCTTTGAGGGCTTACACCTGTCGGGGAAGTAGACGCAGTGCCAGTCGGCATTCTCTGCTCCTCCGCCTAAAAGGTGTATAAAGGCACCATGAGGTTTTAGTCTGTGCAAATTGGACATAACCCATCCTGAGCTGCCCGATGGGACGGGTATCTGTTGGGATCTCCCCATGTAAAAAAAGAGGAATCTCCGTAATGGTTAGATTGATCTTCACAGAACTTTCACTGGCAGATAGCTATCTGTTAGAAAAAAGTTATACAAAGTTAGCTAACTTTGTATGAAGTAACATATGCTATTTTATTTTAAACTGGATGTTACCCACGACTTCTTTAACGGAATCTCCATAACGTTTACACTGATTTTTATGGGACTTTCACCGGCAGTTATCTATAGTAATATTATAAAGAGATAAAGTTTGTGAGTTTGTATTGTAATCTCAGGAACTACTGATCCGATTTGAATAATTCTTTCAGTGTTATATAGCTCATTCATCGAGCATGGTTATAGGCTATATATCAACAATAAGACTAATAGGAGCGAAGCACAGATGAAAAATGTTTCAAAATCGGGACGATTTTTCCTTCTCAGAACTGCAGCCTGTTAGTGTTAGTGTATCTACAATATTCCACGCGAACGAAGTCGCGGGCAGAGTCTAGTACCTTATAAGGTCACTTAGGCTACTTTCTTTTAAACTAGCTGTTGTTACCCGCGACTTTATCTTCATGGAATCTTCGTAAAGATTGAACCGATTTTTGCAGGACTTGCACTGGCAGATAGATGAAATTATAACAACGAATGGGCTATTTTTATTTTAGACTAGCTGTTACCCGCGACTTCGTTCGCGTGAAATTTAGCAAAAATATGTCGTTCACTGAAAAAATGTGCGTGAGGCGTGCGCTGTACTGGACTAGAAATAAATATAATTGAAATTAATATATTTGTATACATACATGTAATTTATTACTTTATTTAATTAAATATACAAACTCAGACGAAAGCGCTGTCAATTATTAGTATTCAAGACAGATAATGATGTAAATTACAATATTTTTCAGTAATTAAGAAATATGGGCCGTATTAATATACTATTGTAAAAACTCTTGAAAATACCTAAGGACAGTAGAAAGGAAAATGTTTTTATAAAGTGTATGGTTAGTATGTTATATGGAGTGATTAAGTAAACAGACCTCTGAGAGGTCGTGCCGGAGCAGGAGGGGCAGAGTGATACTGGTGACGTCATTACTGCACGCCGCCTTCAGGATGTTCCGCAGACCCAGTATGGCGGGGTGACGGGATGTTATGTCCCCTGGACATACACTTATTATTATGTTGGCATTACACACAAAAAAATTGCTTATAAATTTTGAACAAAATGAATTTATTTTTAAAAATTAATGATAGTTTTAAAAACATCTTTCTTGTGGATTCATCATTTGATTCTACTGTGTATCCATTACTTTTCCAAAAGATGATACTGGGTATATCGTTATTTCGCATAATGAACAGACTACATTTAATTCAATATCACATAGAAATACCACCCACTCATGGTGTCGTGTAAAATTAATTGAAAATTGTGTTATGAGTTGCAATAAATTTCTTTATTTTCGTAAAGTTATGTTTATATAGAATGTGACAGCCTTACCACCTTATGTAACCGTCTGTTTTTATTTCAAATTTATAATTACTTCCAATTTTCATTTATACATAGATTTTTTATATGTTTATATAATTCAAAAAAAGTAGTAAATAACTGAGTAGCCATGATGAAAATCTTTAATTATAGAAGTACACTTTGACAAAAGAACCCTAATAAAATTCAAACTTTGAAAAATCAATGAACTATGGTCGAATGTCGACTACTGGTTGTCCACTACTATTGGGAATTCGGCGCCAACTCAAAATTACTTAGGTATAATTACATTAGTTTAAGAACTTAGTTATTAAGGGTAATTAGAAAAAGGTTTATTATTTTTTGCTTTTCAGTTATTTCATCGGTTTCATTTTTTTGGTTAAAAAGTTCTTGTTTCATAATTTTTTGTAACTACAATCAACTCATTACTACACGATTAATTTTTGATTACTTTTAAAATAGCTACTTACAGAACTCAGAAACTGAACTACAAGTCATTCTCTGTTTTCCTACCCTTGGGGTTGTTTCTTTTTTTTCAAATTTATATGGGGCCAATTTCCGGGTATAACTTTTCTAATAAAATATATTTTTTTAAATGGACTACTTTGTAAAAAGTTATACGCATATACATAAAAAAATATGCGTCAACTTGAGAACATCTTCCGTTCTTTTCTTCGGTAAAAAAAAATGTCATGTCAAATAACCAAAATAAAGATTTTAACCACTTTTAATTACTGCTACATCAACTTGTCTATATACCTCCATAAGTTTGTATGTAATATTATGACATGTAATACTAAAATTTTACCTGAAAATAAAACATACTGTTTTCCAAAATTTCCAAATAAGTTGATATAATGTGTTCCTGGAGCTACTGAACTATATACAATATATATATAAACCTCGATTTATGAGAGGAACAATAAGAACATAACATGGCCACTTGTTTTTGGGTGCTTTAGTTAGTTCGTAGAATTGGCGAGAGATGATGGTGGTAAGGAGTGTTACATGACGTGACTTAAGCCGCCCAACGGAGCACATAATAAAATATTCAGGGGCAGATTTAATTATGGAAGATAAAATGCTAGTCACATACCAGATCTGAGGTGATCGTCGACTTGCACGAGATGGAAAATGATGTGGACGTCCGCGAGATTGGTGTGCTTCGTTATGAAGAGGTCTCCGGGTTGCAGGCGGCTGCCTCCGGGCCACCTGCTCCCCCCCCCTCCGCTCCCTTCCACCTGTCGCTGTCGGTTACGCGCTTCCACCTTCACCACGACACATTCACAATATATACTCCTGCTTTTATGAAAATCGCTTCACTCCTTAAAAAATATTGTAATTTTAATGAGGGCGCGACTTAAATACGAGAGAAAAGTAGATAACTAAATAGAATTAAATATTCAGATGATTTTTTATTCGTCACTGTTTTTTTTATATTTGATTCCACGTGGACTGAGTCGCGGGAATAGTTAGTGTGAAATTACAATTGTGAAATGAGGTCTTCTGTAGGTACAATAGCTAAGTGTCAAAATCGATATTGTATAGCCTGTTGTATAGAGTTATATTTGTATAGAGTGATTGAATTTATCTCACGGGTTCCTTGACTCGTTCGGCGATCTCCCGGAGCTGATGCTCTGCGTCATGGAAATGGTGCTCCGTGGAGTTGGCGGCGACGCGCAGCGACCGACCCGCGAGCGCCGGCTCGGGCTCCGCCAGCAGTACCAGCGCCGCCAGCTCCGACGAGTACAGAGACAGCGACGTCTGCAGCCGCCGCCGCCACTCTCCCGCCCTGCCCCCCACACCCCACTAAATTAATACCGCCAATGTCCACTACTACATTATAATTATAACAATATCAGCTTAAACACAGGACAAGTCCCGGGAAGTATAGAGACTCGAAGGAGGTCTAAAGAAAAAACCAGCAAACACCAAAAAACAAGAAATTATGGAGGTAGCCGAAAGTTCTGTAAAAAACAAAGCATGGAACAGAAATGGTCCAACGTGCGAAATTGTTATTAGAACAGTCGTGAGCCTGAAGATATCAATTAGGGATAATGTAATACGAAACATGGGACAAATGTACTAAATAATTCTTGGGCTAAAAGAAAGTTTAGGCACAAAAGAATTATACATACAATCATACAAGAGAGAAAAAATGTTGGAGGAAATAAGTACAAAAGAAAAGGAACTCTCGGAAAGACCAACAAATTTTTTGAAGGGGTCCAAAACCAATAAAATTACTTAAGAAAACATTAGGGAAATAATTGAAGGAACTATAAATAAAATAAGAGAAGAAGTGAAGCAGGAACTGGAAAGGATGGAGACAGAAACAAGAAACAGCATAGAGAACAACTATATAAAAACTCCAAAGTCAATGCATTCCATAATTATCTTCTCGACGGAAGACATTGATACAAGCGGAGACGTAATCTAGAAAGTCAGTGGATGTGAGGAAGACTGAATTAAGAGTAGACAAAACGAGAAAAGTAAAGGACGGAAAAGTGGTAATAGGTTGTACAGTGGAAGAGGAAGTGGCAAAAAATACCGACAGATTAACGGAGAAGGCACCTTCGCTGCTTATAGAAAAAGCCAGAAAGAAAGACCACTTGTGATTATGTATGATGCACTAATAGTTCTTAAAGACAAAGAGATACTGACGCTATTGAAAGAACAAAACAAGAACAAACTAGAGTACATCCATGAATCGCAATATAGAGCTGTGATTAAATATAGGAGGAGGGCAAGAAACCTCCATGCGAATCACGTAGTTCTCCAGGTGTCGCCCACTGTGTGAAAATATACATAGACCTGCAGAGGGTCACGATAACAGACAAATTACACCTAACACAGTGTACGCGATGCGTGGAATACGGACATGGAAAAAGATGGTGCAAAGAAACTAGCAACAGATGTAGCCACTGCGGGGAAAACCACTTCAGGCAGGAATGCCCCAACTATAAGGAAAGCAGAACACCTGGATGCAGGAATTGTAACAAACGAGGAAAATGCGCAACACAACGCATTCGACAAAACTTGCCTCAGAAGAGCAAAATGGGACGCAATAGCAAGGCGGAGTGTGGCATATGTATAGAACAGAATGAGGAACAACAATTTTACTCCAGGAAAACCAGAAAAGAGCGAATCTGTAGAGTGATCGAGATAGCTAATAAATACCAGAAGATTATTAGTAAGGCAAATGCAAAACAGAATAAGGAGCACAAAACGGGTAGGGGACTGCTTTTGAGCCGGAACCCATCTGGATAAAAGTAGGTAAAAATGGGAGGCGATTCAAATTAAGAGGTCTCCTGGTTTCTTCGAGCACTAATGCTCAGAAAAGTCGAGTAAGACCGAGTCATAATTTTTGTATACAAAAAAAAACAGCAAACAAATTAAGAGACATAAACATCAAGAGAAAGAGATAAATACTAAGAGAAAGAGACAAACACCAAGAGAAAGAGATAAACATCAATAGGAAGAGATAAACACCAAGAGAAAGAACAATACAGTACACGCAGATTATTCTGAATGAATGATCTAGAAATTCAAAACATAATTTAAATAATACCGAAAAGAAAGAGAGAGATAAACACCTAGAGAAAGAACAAGACACGCAAATGTACCGAATGAATGACTTATAGACTGTAAACATAGTTTGAATAGCTCCGGTATCGAACCATACACACTCAAGATATCAACAGTGATTGCTTAGGACTCCCTAAGACAATTTAGTATGCCAGAAGCATCACGGAAAATATCATATTGCTAAACGTGGAAAGAACTGAAAGGAATTAATAAAATAAATAAACACAGGGGATAAACCAGAAAAATAGATACACAAAGATTTCTGTCTATCCACGATAGAGGTCTGCTGACGAGGAGTGCGACTAGCTCACCCCACATAAAGAAAAAAAAATGTCCACTACTAATATTCACAAGCCCCTATCTATACTCTTAAAGATAATAAACTCATTAAAATATATGTCCCAAAGAAGCGAATAGTTAAATAATATTAATAATAAATACAAAAAAATCCCAATAGTTGCTCATAGATACGATCTTTGACATATAAAACAAAAGGAAAGGAAAAAAGGCGCGGACCAAGAGTCTGCATAAAAAACGGGGCGTTGCTGTGTCATGGACACGACTGTTGTACGTGAATACGTCTCGTATATGCTAATTACGATCCGCTCGGGCGCTTACATATAATTATGTACTCTGCCTTACATGCCTATATTGTACGAGTCTTCGTTTCATTAAAATCGGTCCGGTCTATCAAAAATTATTGTAAATTTGATGATGATACGACTTAGTATGAGAGAAAAGTAGTTAAGTAAATGGACTTAATACAATCATCTATTAACCTCTGTTTTTTACATAATAGGCTTCACGCGCATTATATTGGCAAAATTGAGGAATTTTATATAAATAGTGGTGCTGTAAGCTATATAATTTTTATAAGCTTCCTGAAATTTGACAGTTGTTCTAAATATGAAATTTATTCATACATTAATTAATTATATTTTATAGTTGATATTGTCCTCGTGAATCTGTTGTCAAAGCTTATATGTGGATATACATATAATCTATGGTATATAACAGTATAGATACTGTGACAAAATTGCCAATAAAAGATTGATATGGTAATTATATTGATAGTTTTTTTCGAGAAGAGAGTTTGCTGTGTAGTTGTATTTGGAAAGTGTTAGAAGTATAGAAAGCAATGTGTACTGACTTCTCGTGGTCGAGGTAGCAGAGGTCGAGCGGGTCCATGGCGACAATGCGGATGTTGTGAGTCTGCTTGAGCTGGCTGCCGAGGTGGATGGTGAAGCTTTCCTCGAGCCGAGCCCGTGTCGAGGGCCTAACCTCGCCCCCGCCCACATCCACACCCTCACCCTCCTGCGGGACTTGTGCGTCACTCACTGGGGGTGGGGAGAACGTACCCAGTGGAGAATTCCTGTTAACAATGTTCTGATTTTCATTGTACAATATTTAAGATCAGTGTATTGACAAAAGCAAGGAGAGAGGTCAGTAGTGGATCAAAATCAACTAAAACACGAAAAACATTTTCTATTTGAAAGTTATAACTAGACAAGCAAATATTCAAGTTTCCAGTCAATCATGGTGACGTCTAGCTATAATACCGCTCTTTGTGCGTCTGCCAAAATGAATGTAATTATTTATGTTTGTAAAATATATATAACATGAAGTTTCTTAACAGGTTCTCCTAGATGAGTAGGTTATTTTTGCAAACCGGTGGTAGTTTTGGCGTTCATAAATGTCTTCTCATTCATTTTGTCTTTCGTCTTTTTCTTCAATATAAAGTATTTTTGATTTCGATTTTGTAGGTTACAGGGAATATCTATGATAATGGCGACCACTTTAATATACACAGGTATGTTTTAGTAAAAGTTGATATTGGTTAAGAGTGTAGGTACGTGGGGGTGTGGAGCGCTGCGGAGGCCTGGTAGTGGTCGAGCGTGGCCATGAGCCAGGCGCGGTGGTGCGCGCGCTGGGCGTGGTGCAGCGCGTCGAGGGTGGAGCCCCAGCGGCCCGCCACCACCGCCTGCTCCTCGAACTGACGCGTCGCCACCTCATTGATCTCCTCCTCCGTGCTGGACGTGTGCAGCAACCGCAGCTTCTCTTCCATCTCCTCGCTCTGCCTACAACAAATAATTCTATTTAACTTCAGATTCTATGTTATACATATACCTAATTATAAAATTGGTATAGAAAGTCCACTAAAAATTCACATATTATTTTCTTTTTTTTTTCAAACCAACTACACTGTTAGTTTGGTAAGGCCTTTACAGTTTCACTACAACAGTTTTACAACTGAATGCTATCACTACAGTCATGTTGGTTTCGTTAAATAAATGATATAAAGAATAAGTAAGACCTCTTTACTTATTAAAGTTCAATACACAATGTGTAATCGTAACTGAGGTACTCAGCTCTAAGTGCTTGTACCCACCTAAATCACACAAACATGATAAAAAAAATGGCTAACATTTTATTTCACTGTAGCGTTTTGAGTTATTCTATGTATTAATTTGTCTTTACCTTATTTAAGTTTATTAAAGGTAAGGACTTCTATTTGCCAACAATGTCCCACTTTCATAGTATCACTGAATTCCGGTCAAGTACCTCATATATCACATCCTATGGTAGAATAAAACAGGATTTAAAATATTAAACTTATTATATATATAAGGTAAATAAACTGATATGCATAATATTTGTGTACAATTACACAATCATAACTATCAATAAATAGTTAAAGATCTATTGATTCTCAAATTACAATAATCCCCAGTATTTGAATTTCTAACTTTCACCAATTGCAAGTAATTTCCATAACTTTAGTGCCACCACAGTATGGGTACTAGGTAGATAAATCTCAAATAGCATTTTTACACACCACTTAAGATTTCAATATCAGAATTCAAGAAGGATAGATGTCAATGAATTCTCATAATCAGTCATGACATAGCAATTACTATGTAGAAATTGAAGGTCATTATAGAAGAAATTTTTCAATTAATCTGTGCGTAATAATAATCACTAACTTCTCTGTAAGTTTTCTGATATCCTCATCTCTGTTCCTCACAGTTGACATGACAGTCTTGGCATATGAGTTCTCCACTTGCAAGATAGTCTCCAGTGCTGGAGAATGCACTAATTTGTGGTAAGCGGCAGCAAACACCTTTAAATAGCACAGGTTTAAAAACTCAATTTTTTAATCCACATTCCATAAAGAACTAATTGAGCCAGATATTTAAATATATTTGAAATAAGTTTTAATATAAATACAGTAACTAGTTATACAAGTATAAGAGAATAGTATATTCGGTATGGACTGCCACCTTTAACAGCTTTCTTTCATGATGTTCCACAACATTGAACCATAAACCTTTTACTAACCTAACTAACACATTATAACTTTGAAATTACTTGATGTGTTTTGTAAGAGGTCTTTGTGCTGTACAAACTTATTGAACTGGTATATAATAAAAGTACCTCTTCATCCGGAGTGCCTTTCTGTTCAGCAAACTCTACAACATTTTCTTTAAACATCTTCTCCCAATTTTTAACAATACTCTCCACATTTAACTCACTGTTTTTCAATTTGTTTAATAACTTCTCATCTCTTTCATTGTGGAATTTTTTTGTTTCAACAGTTACAAACTCTGCTAATCGCTCATTAAGCTCTGTAAATTGTTTAAAATATATTATATAGTACTTGAACAAACCAATATAAATTAATTTCAAGTAAATTTTCATAGGTGGTAGAGCCACGCTGAACACTATAATTGGTTTCAGCATGAATGGGTCGGCTCACCCGTGGTAGTACCACCTGACCCACACTACCCCTATATACCACTATTCCTCTATTAACCTAATGTGAGTCAGTCGGATTTGCTCTGACTAGTTTGCTTGCTCACCTGTGTTATATGTGGAGAGGCTTTAGGATCATACAAATCATTTTTTTTTCTAGGATTGAGACAGTTGAATTTTGAATTAAATATAGTAGGAATAAAACAAAAATGCAAGATCTGGAAAACATTCCCTTTGTCATACAAAAAATGTATATCTGATTTTTGTTTTTTTTTTTTTTTTTTTTGTCTTTATAAAATAATACTGTACAATAATAAAAAAAACAATAAATGTACATAAACCAACAAAATTATAGTATTATTAACCTTAAAAATGAGCCTCTGAAGGAAAAATCATGTTCCATTGCACGTAACTGCAAACACATAAAAACTACAAATCTCGTTGGATCGAGGAGGATGTCTTTTGTAAGGAGGAACTGACCTCTATAAAAATAACTCTTAATAACCTCAAATTCGTGATGCGAATCTCTAATGCCAACCCTAATATTTTAATTTTTCAGTTTGTTGTTATACACACAGAGGGTATGTTTACTTATGTAATTAAATTATTTAAGTATTTTCAGATATAAATTCATATAGAGCTACACTGTTTCCTATATTAAACTCTTTCTTGTATTTTTTAAGTTTCAATGTATAATCTTGTATAATGATTAAATATAATCAGATAGGTGATCATTTTTCACATGAGAAAAACAAGACTATATGATGTGATAAATATATTATAAAAATGAACTAAACTTTTTATTAGTTGAATGCTTCACTTTAAAATAAGGTTTTCTAATTACATTTTCTTGGATTAGGTGACTATAGTCATTGTTAAACACAGTGTTGTCGCTTTTTTATATAGGAACAATAAAAATGGATATTTTTTGCGTATGCAGTAATTTACTTAAATTATCAATGTAATTAGGGCCATGACAATACATTAAATTATTGTTTATGTTTTATTCTTGTTTGATCGTCATAAAACTATCCACCTACCATCCTCCAAGTAAACCGGTATGTGAAACATATTTATGACCCTCTGAACCAGTTCCCGTGTGGAACCATCGTGAGGTATTTCCACTGGTACTTCCAAGTTGAACCGCACTTCCTCGTTGGTGCATGTCGGAAACGAATATTTGAATGTTTTTGTTGTATTAGCCAAAGTTTCTGCAGTCATTTTCTTTATGCACATTGCACAATAGAGGTGAGTAGTTCCGGATCGTAATAGTTCCTGGAACTATGTGCGGGGTCGGAACGAGATCGGTGCAATCCGAAATGTCAAATATAATAGTTCCACAGTTCCACAAAACATGTTCTGTCAAGACGAATTTCCGAACATGTTACAAGCCGACCGTAGAGCCGATCGAAAGCAATCGAGTCCTGCCGAACCCGAACCGAGTAAATACGAGTGTGGCTACCTCATTTCAAAACCTAGTAAGAGACACTTTTTGCAAAATTCGTTTTATAATATTACATAATTTTATAAAACTAATAAGTTCCTACAAAATACAAATCACACCAGCGATAAAAACTCACAAATAAGTAGATATTTTTAAACGTTGATACCTAATAAATGATACATTCACTGTCTCGTAACCACTTAAAAACCTAATAAGTTATTTTAACCATCTCAAAACCTAGTACTTCTCTGAGACTTACTAGATCTATAAATTGTTAAAGAAACTAACTAGGTTTTTAAACATGAGCAAGCACAAAGAAATACAGGTGCATGGGGCCTTCAGTATTAATAATTACACAGGCTCTCCTTTTACTTGGTGATGAATAATGACGGTAGACGTGCGAACGAAATACTACTAAGTAATCGGAATAAAAGAACTTAAAATATCTAAGTAATGGGTATACTTTTAAAAGAACTGAAAATATTTACCTATCTAACTAATAGGGATGTAAAATGCTTGATGTATAAGGAAGAACTAAGAAAGTATAGCGACAATATTTCAATGTCTGAAGAAATAAGACAAGCAAAGACTCAAATTACGTATATATCAATGGATTTACAGAAAGTAATATTTTTCATGAGTCGTTTGGTTACTTTTAATTTAAATTCTCCTGTAAAATTTAGTTTTAATCGCTTACTAGGTTTTGAAATGGGACAGCCGACTCAAGTAGTTGGATTGAAACGTTCCGTATTCTGTTATACAATAATGATCCGCAATACTTTGCGTTAAGGACGACATTGCTTTATTGATACTTATTAATTTAATTTTTAGTGTGCTCATGCACTTGACTCCCTCTAAGGGTCCCATTTCACTTAAAATAAATATTATTTGTTAGTAAATTATCTTTCTCGATGTGAGACGGCATTGTGGGCGCATTGATATCTTTGATTAATCATCATTATATTGATTTTCTATTTTTTTATTTTTGTTTAATTTTGTTACAGTGTAATTTTGTAAATAGTTTAATATATTAGATATATAGTTACTTAGGATAACGTAGTAAATTAATAACTTTAAAATAATGGCATCGCGACGTAAAACAAACGTTTTTTGGAATCATATTATAGAAGATAAAGACTTTAAAAAAAGGAAATGTAATTATTGTTCAGAAATAATTTTATTTACGTCACGTAGTTTAGGCAATTTAAATCGTCATTTAAAACGAAGACACCCCACTATTTCTGATGCACTCGTGGAGTAACGAAGTATACAGTAATACTAAATGTTACACACCGCAGCTACAATCACATATCGCCGCCACACACGTGCACGAACGCATGCTTTTTATTTCTTCCGTATCGAGCAGAAATAGTTTAAAAAATTATCCAACATAATATACATATAGGTTTTGTTGAGGGATGTATGTTTAGCAAACATATATGTTTCAATAACTCATATAAATATGAATATGTAGCTTAGCTTAAGTTAGCTCAGATACATTGCGAATTGTACTTAGTCCGGTGAAGCTGTTAAGGCCTTATTAGATCAATAGCGTAGTCAGATTGAGAAATAATAAAAAAAATCGCGAGTTGTATGAATCAGGCAACAGTCCAACCAAGGTGTACCGTGCACCCTTGAGCTAGTTGTCGAAATAAAATCGGCCGCTGCTAAG
>JACEII010000151.1:228596-353954 GCA_014332785.1 Antheraea mylitta | reverse complement strand
TTAATTTTATTATCCTAATTAAAAATTGAACTTAATTATTTTGAATTTATTTTAGTGTCCTAAATATGCTCATTACTTGACTCTGAAGCGGAACGGAGTACACCGGGTTAGCTAGTATAAAGTATTGTATATATTTCAAAAAGAACGAAGAAAAACATGTCGGTTAATACAAATGCCTTGTATATTTGGAGATATTATAAATGGAATCAGCTGACTTATAAATACGCCAGCGAAAAGTAATCATTCCTTATGTATTTATTAATATATCAGAAATTGTCTAAAAAGAAGAAATCTTGTACTCGTAAATAGAATCAACTGATTTATAAGTACGCGAGCCAAAGTAATCATTACTTATATAATTATTAATATATTAACAATCAATCTAACTTCTATTACTATAATAAAATAAAGTCGAAATCTGTACATTAAATATTTTTTGAAAGTTTTAATCAGGGTAGACTATGTTATCGATATAGAAGCCACAAAATAATCTTTTTACAATTTTTACCTGTCTGTCTGTCTGTCCCTATGAACACGCATTACTCTGAAAGTACTGGACTTATCCTGACGAAACTTTACATAGTAATAACTAATATTACGTGATTGCGTCAAACATACTTTTTTCCCATAAAACGTAAATGGTTCTCGAGGATAAAGGATTAAAGTCTAGATACTAAACCCGTATTACTCTGAAAGTACTGAAGCAATTTTAAAGAAACTTGACACAGTGATAACTTATATTACAAGACTACATCCAGGATCCACTCTTTGTCCCATAAAACGCAAGGGGTTCTCCAGAATAACGGACGAAAGTAAAAAATTTCAAGTTCATAAAATTCTTAATGAATTTTGGTAATTTTTCTGTGTACTATATATAGTAGTAAGATTATGTAACAATTTAAGACATATGTTACCCTGTGCTACTTAAAAAAAATATAACAAAAAAAAAACCGTTGGGTTTCGAACCTTCGCCCCAACGCGTCGTCGTTGAATATAACCTAAGCAACTTTACCACCAGACCACACACATTTGGTTCAAAGATGCCAAATTATTATTGAATATATTATTATTGAATATAATATAATAATATAATATGTTTATTCAATTACATAGGAAATGTTGACAAAGTTGTTGAAACTGTACCTAATAAATAATGGCTTTTAGGCTTATTATTGTATAAAATAATTCTCAGATATCGATTTGGTATTAAATTTGAGTCCGTAAATAGTTTGGATTCACAATAGGAAACGGTGGATGTCGCTGTAATTGAATTTGTTAATAAGTATCGTATTTAAAAATACAATTGAAATAATAATTTTAATAATCGATTTGGTACAGATGAATTTTCACGGGTCATATATGTATATTATTGTATAAATAATATCTAAGATATATTAAACGCTGAACAA
This sequence comes from Antheraea mylitta, assembly GCA_014332785.1. NCBI lineage: Eukaryota > Metazoa > Arthropoda > Insecta > Lepidoptera > Saturniidae > Antheraea > Antheraea mylitta. The sequence continues at coordinate 352,545 of JACEII010000151.1, read as the reverse complement.
TGTTTAATTAATTACTTTTTCACATAAATAAAAAATAATAATAGTATAATAGATGAATTTCATTATTAGTTAAAAAATAAGAATGAGCTTATCCAAAGATAAAGAAAACCTTTTAGGTCCATAGATGGCGCTAAGTTGAAATATTTTGAAGCATTAAAAGTTATACACATATGCGAGTGTTTTTATGTTTATTCAATAGTTTTTCATATATAGTTAATCACAATAATTTACATTAATAGTTAGTTATCACATTAATAGTTAATCATAAGTAGTTAATCACAATGGATATAATTGAATTTGGCAAAAATCATCTATTGTCAATACTGGGAAGACATATATCAGCAATATATGTGGGTTAGTTTTTTTTTATTGGACCCGGTAGGTGATGCTGCGAACGGGTTACAGGGTTATTTTTAAATTTCTTTCACATAACCATGATATTTGAGTAAGCCCCTGTATAGTTCGGATTACCAATTGAAAACGGTAGATGTCGCTGCAATCAGGCTTAGTAAGATTTTTCGCATTTAAAAATATAATTGAAACAGATAATAACCGATTTGGTGCACACGAAGTTGCACGGGTCAGCTAGTATATAATAAATCAACCGACAATTTTACTTTTAAGAATGTATAAAATTGCCTACTAGGCAATGTATTTCAATTAAACCGAGGAACTGTAAGGACCTATTTGGACGTTGAATGCAGGACATGAACCGACACTATACATCTAAACTTGTGGAACTAGCTAGTTCCGCGAACATGTTAACCGCACCTAGTTCCGAACGCTAAGTTAATCGTTCCATGTCCGGTCCGCTTCCGGACATGATTTGCGCATGTCTATTGCACAAGTTTATGATAACAATAATCTGTCAATGTCATAATCAGCAGTAGTCAGTGCTGCCGCTTAAGAAATAAAAAGGTCTCCAGACATCATTTAAAATGTCGCTACATTTTGAAAAATACATATTTAAAAAATCCGCCAGAAGTCGCTAAATGTTTCATAACATTTCATGGTAAAAAATATGGTGAAAATACTATATTGCGAATATTTCACTGTGATAAAACGAAAAAAAGGCTTTAGTTTAATTAGTTATAACAACTTTTAGTCACGTTATAACTATTCTTGCTGTTTTCATTCTGGTCGACCCCGAGATCGAACATCATTCTGGTAGGGAAATTCCAAAAACAAGATCATTAATTCATGTTGTTACCAGTAATTACAATTAAATTAGTACCAAAATACTTAAATATTTTCGATATTCAATTAGTCGCTATATAGAAGTCGCTAGATTGAAAAAAAGTCACTAATCATGTCCAAAATCCGCTAAATCTACTCAACAGTGGTGTAGTAATAATATTCGTCCAATAGGACAGGAGAAGGAATTAATCCATACTGCCAAAATGTCATAATCAATTAATAGACAACTGTGAGAATAATACCAGAGACAAATAAAAAAGGGTATTTGTACAACTATTTCCTTATTATACATGCGATTCCAAATACGAATTACGAAGGTCAGAACCGGAGTATTAAAAAAAAAAACAAATTACTTTAATTAATTTATTGAAATAAAATTACAAACGAAACGAATACTAGAGAGTTCGCCAATGTTAGACTAGCTCTCGCCTAAAACTATAATTAATTAGCAAGTGAATGTTACCGATGTTAGGTTAACACTGCTTAATCGTTGTTTGGAACAAGTTTTCATACATAGACAATGTGAGAACGAAGGAGTCGGATCACCGAACGTTTCCACTAAGTTTGTGCATCTGTTGTACCGTGGAAATTGCTGACTCGCTGCTTTGAACACCAGCAGCGACTTGTAACTGGGAACTCGGTTCTCTTAGTCATCGATCTGTGGTGTGTAGCGATGCCGCAATGCTTTGAATACCTAGCGCATCGTGGTACTGGAACTCTTAGTCACCAATTGTGATATGTAGCGATGGCGTAACACACGAGAGCTCTTCGAATTTGTTTATATACAATTCAAGCAATATTAACATTATAAACTATTTATTTCATCTTCACAGTTCAAAAAATATTAGCAGTAAATAATGAATGACGTGTTCTATTATATAAGTGCCATGTATGCATTGAGTTATATTCAACTACTAGGGGGTGTAAAGTTAAGTTTTTGATAGGTACAATCCTCGCCGATTTTTTTTACCGCTTTGAAAATAAATGCGTAGATAGTATGTTATGTCGTCAAGACAATTTAAAAGAGCAAGCCAAATCCTTCTCCTATTTTCCAAGATTTCCTATTAAGTCCTAGCTGCGACACTGGAATATATCCTGCCTATTTCACAGATGTGCTACATTACATAATACGTATATTCATGCGGAATTACACATCCACTTACCTATCACACCTACGTACAGACTGAATTATTTTAGTCTAATTTACAAGGTACAATATCAAGTCACATGTAGAGATATAATCAGACATATGTATGGGAAGAAATCAAGTTTTAATTTTTTCTTCTAGTATAACTCTAGCTATTTAAGGTTGGCTGAACTTTTGCATAGATCGATTCCGGAAGCACGCCGCCTCATATATATTTGCTGCTGCTGTGTTAGACTTCAAAGGGTGTTATTATCTACTTACGAATATACGAAGCATTCCCACGTAATCTTCCAACTCAGCCTACAGGCGTAACGGAGGAAACCAGTAGGCTAACATCAGAGCCTCGATTCTTTTCAAGGTTATGAAAAGTATAAGGTACACCCTGCACAACAGTACCCACTTAACATCAGGTTGACTGCATCCGTATTTTACTGTATTTTTCTTCATATCCTTAACGGTTTTAGAAATAATGTACAAGTGTAACTCGATGATATAATTCGTTTTCTAATTTTGTAAGCGCAGTTTTTGTGTCCGTTTTTATTTTTAACTTAAGATCGAGTGAGCAACGTTGATATCGTTGCAATGTTTATTAATAGCTCTCTTATATGTAGAAGGCATATAGTATTGAAGTGTAACGTGAAATGTGGATAAAAGAATTGTCTAAATATTCAATCGGCATCTCTGATTGTTGGGTGTGTGTTTTGTAGTTCACATTTTGTAATGTCCTGTGAGAAGCTAGCAAACTCAATATGATACAAGGATAATGGTATGATACAGTGCATTTAATGTTTCTATTGAATTGTAATTTGATACTGCATCCAGTAGAATCCGGTAGAGCGCTGTTTTAACTCTCAACTGTTACCGGAATGTAGGCAACAAAAAGTTTTCCGTGGTATTTGCAGTAGCACAAACATTATTCTCCTTTCATATAATTAAATTACAATCATCTATATGTTCTGTTTATATTTTTGTTTTGTTTTACTTTGTTAAGTAATTTATTGAAAGATCTCTTATGATAATACCTATCGTAGATAATGCTATGAAGAAACGTTAACATATATGTCATATGTACTCGTTCCTCAGTGTAAGTGTAGTCTATGAATTCTATATTAGGGCCTATGGCTCTTCTGTAAATCCTATTACAATCAAGCCAACATCTAATATAAGTATTCGACTATATATAGATGTAATTGTTTATGATCCTGTAAATTCACGGTGCTAAAAGCCATTATTCAGTCAAATGTTTTTCTTTCCTAAAATATCTTAAAGAGTCTTTTTCTTTGGCAAATTATTTGTTTTCTTACATATAGTGAAGTTGGTAAAGCACCACAGAACTTAGTTCTTTTATATTGTTTTATAACTTTTTCATAAGGAGCCCTTTATTATTGAGCTATCGTTATTCACTATGAAAGGTCTTCTGATACGTGCCGCTGATGGGAGTACGAATGTGGTGTGTAATGATAAAGTCAAGCTTTATATAAAATGTGATCATTTCAATCACAGTGTCATTTCGTTCAGACTTGATGTAACTTTATTTGAAATAAGAATATAATGAATACATAGTATTCGTATGACAGGGCGCATCACACCTCGCCTCACATCGTTCGACAGTACGGGAATAGTACCACAACTTTGACAATAGTAGAACTATATTTTCATTATATATAAATTAAAAATGGAAACAATAAATTATTATGTATATAGAAAATTAAAATAAAAAATGTTCGGTTCACATCGTGATGGTTTAATCCGATGGTTTGGAACCGTGGCCGGGCGTGATGGCCGACCGCTGTAGGTCGCGTCTCTCAGGTCTTAAAGTACGGATGGAATCATTACGCGGCTTCACCGCCTTCCTCGTCTTCAGCACTGGCGGTCAACATGGTGATCAGCTTTGTGGTGTCAATGAAGCCTTTGTCGTCGATGTCCATCTGGTCGTAAGCCTCGTCGACCTCGTCGGCGGAGAACTTGTCACCCCAGGTCATGAGCGCGTGCCTGAGCCTCTCGGAGTCGATCTTGCCTTCCTCGTCAAAGGTCTTGAAGGCGTTGATGACAACGTCGTCGTCATCTGAGCCTCCGGACATGCGGTTGGCGAAGAGGGTCAACAGCTGGGTGAAGTTGATAGGACCGGGCGCTTCTCCGACCATCTCTTCGAGCTCCTTCTCGGAGGCGAGCCTGCCCAGAGAGTCGAAGGTGGCGCGCAAGTCGTTCTTGCCGATGATGCCATCCTTGTCGTGGTCCATTAGCTGGAAAGCCTGCCAAAGGACGAGAAACAAGTATGAAATAAAGTACAAGCTAATAACTTAATAGAATGTAGAGATTTTCTATAAAATAATTATTCTAGTCTCCGTAGAAATAGTATAGAAAAAGGATGATTATATTTACATAATACAAACAGGCACGAGCCAAAGATATCTGACACAATTACAAAGCTATACAGGAATGTCGTTGTTATTATTGTTTTCATTCTGAGAACGATAGCTAAGAAAACCGGACATTTAGCAAAAGACGCAATACAATCAAACAGAGTAGTACATAGACATAGGCAATTTAAATACATTAATAATTATCTAACTGTTACCTATCAACCTACAAGTTAATCCCCTTGTATATTTGACCAGCTATTTCTATTTAGAAATATTGTTTTAAATATTAAAATATGCTCATAAATATTCATTAAAGTCATTTCACCATTTATTTGTCTTTGACGTGAACATTCTTTGTTAAGCATTGTATTATATAATTCCATATATACTCGTAATGTTTTAATCGATGTGTGATGTATGGCGTTTGGGATATTACCTCCTTGAACTCAGCGACCTGCTTCTGTGAGAACATAGAGAAGACATTGGAGCCGGTGCGCTTGGCTTTACGGCTACCACGAGAAGACTGCCTATCACCAGTGGCGGCAGGAGCGGGCGCGGCCGGGGCTTCCTCGGCGGGTGCGTCTTCCTTTACCTTCTTCTTCTTTACTTTCTTATCCTTATCCGCCTGCAAATAGTTGACACTTACTTAACACCAAAATGTAAGGATCTAAGATTGAAACAATACGTCAACGAGACTGAATTTCCTCAAAAAAAAAAATCCTGAAATTATTTCTTGTACCTCAATTTTTTTTCAATACTCAAGAAGAAATAATTTACCTTTTCATTGATTAACTTCTTTAAGCAAAGCTCGATTTGGAAATTCTTTCATATTCATCGCGCCTAATCAGTCTTTAATTCTTTCCGACTTTAAGTATCGAAAACAAATTCATTTTCAGCATTATTTTATATAATGAAAAATAAATCTCTTTAATTATACTTGAACACTTCGTTATTGCGATCGGTTTTAATTTTATATCTTTCACCAGTGTTAACCGATTTAGGCGGGGCCGCGTTACCGCCTCTATATTTAGCTTCTCTTCCCGGCTTCACTTACACTCGGCAACTAAAAACCGTTCCGTTACGTAAAGTAGTTATAAATAGACAGTTCTCTGCTCCAATTAATACATATACAGGTTTGTACTAATTATTTTCTTATATTACTCAATAAGTACTCTGGTCGTATTACGTTAATGACGTTTTCTATGACATCACGATTTTGGAATTTAACTAGTTTTAAAAGAAAATTATTTTAGGATTCCGTAAATTTTTGTATTCCCCGCAACATTTTGATTAATTCAGGATTATAAGTTAAATGTTATCTGTAATTCCGATTATCTATTTTAGTGCATAGTACTATTCAAATTTCAAACGTTGAAACGGCAAAGATTGCGATATTATTTATATATATATTAGTACGTGTTATTTATTTGAATTTAGTTGTAAAATATTGATTTTAATTTAAATTATCTTGAGAATCTTCACTTGGTTCCATTTCACATTTCACTATATTCACACGAGTCACTAACACTTACCATTATGTTGTGTTTTGGTCGATCGATGAAGGAGAGACTGAAGCGTTCGGCAGTCCCACCCTGACTCCGAGATTTCGCTCCCACTTGATGGTCCAAGAGGAACGCCCCTCTCCCACCTCCCGACCAGACGATCAGCCGGGCACAAACGATTCCATATTTAGTTCGACAAATAAGACTGTCTTCGATTCGGTATCAGAACAGTTTGGGTCGTGCGGCCGCTCGGCCGTCGGCAAACGGTTTTGTTTGGATTTAAAAATAATCACCTCACCTGCCTCTTGATCTGTTTTAGTTTCCTGGGCTTCGAAGTTGGAATGTTTATATTTTTTTTAGGAATCGAACGTTACGAAAATTTATTGGCAACAAAACATAAAATGAAGTTTCTGTTACCTACTAGATTATACTGTAACATTATTTACGAGAACATAATGTTTAAAGTTTAAATTTAAAGTACATCTGGTTCACTTTTTAGGAGTACATACGATTTTTTGATTACAAAGGCTTACAATGTATGTATACATTGTTGCTTTGTAATCGAGAATTTATGTACCCGATATGAATCATATTTTTTTCTAATGTAAAATGAGAGATTTTGAATAAAATAACTTATTAAGATTGTTTATAATGTTAATAGTTGCGACACTAAGCTGATTTATTATCAGTCTATTCTATTTCAAAACTCAGAGTCGGTTTGACCGATGTGAATAATAAATAGGAATTTCTATACAGAGAAACTATATGGTATTCACTGCTGGTAAAAACTTTTCAGAAAACGTACCCCCTATAAATCTTTATGGTATACCCTTGAATAAAGTAAATCAATTTAAATATCTGGGCCACATTATGACCGCGGAAATGAAAGACAATAATGATATAGAAAGAGAACGTAGAGCGCTCGCAGTTAGAGGGAATATGTAGATTCGTATGTTTGCTCGCTGTAGTAATGAAGATAAAATCCAAATATTCAAAGCATTTTGTCAATGTTTTTACACGAGCAGCCTATGGATCAACTTCAGTAAAAGGGCTATGAACGCATTGCGTGTCCAATATAATAGTATTTTTGGAATGTTGTTGCAATTACCACGATTTTGTAGCGCTTCTGGAATGTTTGCAAATGCTAGGGTTGATGATTTCTATGCTATAATCCGTAAGAGAATAACATCCATTCTGAGTAGACTTCGCGATAGTCCCAATAATATAATGAGAACAATGTTAGACATGTACGACAGTCCTTTCATGAAGCATTGGATATCTGTTGTTATATAATAGTGTGATATTCATCTTTTCATCCTATTTCATATTCATTTGTATAAAAGCATATATTAATATAGTTACTTAAGTTTTTATTTTATCTTTAATTTACTACTAATTTATGTATTACTGTATAATTTGTTTTTGTTTTTGTGGATCCTTGTTATCTTATAAAGAAGTAAATAAGAAACACCAATTCACAGACGTAGCTGCTAGAGTTTTTACTCAAGAATTAATATATTTTATGAATTTCATTATAAAGCACTGTGTATATGACCAAATTACTTTTTTTGGTATACTTTGTTGAATGGTAAAAGCGTAGCCTGAACGCATTTTAGTTTGGTTAGTCTACAAAACCAGCGGGCCTACCCAAGTTGCTTATCGACAATCACTAACGCAAATAAAAAACGGAAAAAGCGCTAAATCACGTGATAAAATCTATTTGCGTTAGTGATTGTCAATAAGCAACTTGGGTAGGCCCCCAGGATAGATGAAATCGATTTCATCACTTCATCTGAAATACCTTATGAAACAGTTGCCCGAAGATTGCATACAATACTTATTAAAAAGAGATAAATAAAATCTAACCACGATTTACAAAAAGAACAACAGTTCGACATTGAAGCATTAATCAAAGTAGTTCGGTCAAATGTTCTGCAATAGAATTAGCATCCAGAGGTTGCGTACGATTCTGTAATAGAAGCTGTTAATAATGCAACTGGTGGAATTTATATTTTAGATGATCCAAGAGGAAATGGAAATCTCTTGGAATAATATTGATTTTGGTGACGATCAGAGCATTTAATGAAGTTGCTTAGATATCGGATTTGCTTGGAATAGTAGGAACTTTGTTAAAAGGCGAACGAAGTGCACATTTTGTATGTAAAAACTACTGAATATGTAAATCAACAAAGCAGCCGCTTGCAATATTGCAGAGAAGAACTATAGCGAAGATTCTACAGATGTGCAAAGTGATAGCTTGGGAAAAATTAACGACAGCTCACGACAGGTCATTTTTGGTAGCGGACAGAATGTTGAGAATGTTTATATTATAGCCAGATCAAGTGTAGTTGACGAAGTAAACACATGTATAAAATCATCTAATTTGTGGTGATATGTGAAGATACTAGGGGAAGGTTTATAAAGCTATGATAAGACCGGTCATGCTGTATGCATGTGTGATGTAACTAGAATGGATAAGATTAAGAATGAATATATTAGAGACAGTTTGAAAATAGCACCAGTGATAGAGAAGTTAAGGGGTAATCTGTTAGCATGGTATGGGCATGTCATGAGGAGAGATGAAAACCACGTGACTAGACTGGGCGGTTCTACAAGGTTGATTAGCTAGAACGATCCCTTGCCGCCCCAACAACACGGTCTGACGGTACACCGTGGGGTTTTAGTCCGTGCGAGTCGGACATAACCTACCTTTTCCCCCGGGAGGGTGGGTATCCATAAGGGATTTTCCCACGTTATAAAGAAAAAAAAAAGGTTTATGATACTATCTTTTTAACTGAATATAGAGGAAAGTTCAAGGTCTCGAGTGCGTTAATCTCAAAGCTATAAACTTGTAGTCTATTCAACGTCAGCCGAAGAAAATTGTTGTAGATATTTGTTTAATCAAATTTAATAGTTTTCTCAAGGATAACACGGACTCGACGTTTGCCTAGCAACACACGTCTTTTTGTATTCATATGTACGTATAAGTTTGGCTTGAAGCCATAAACTTTTGAAAGTATGATTGATAGTGTAGACAGTACAATTAGGTTCCATTTCTAGGAATCTAGAATACTTAGAATTAATGAATGAATACCTAACTGATATTAATAATTCTAGTATTTTTTTTCGGTTCCCACGTTTTACAAGATGTTGTGTTATCAACCACTACCTAAAATGTCTAATAAATATCAATACGTTGACTTTTAATGTTACAAGTTATCCAATTCAAATGTTTGGTGAAGATATTATATAAGCTATTTACCGCATGAATAGTAAGTCTATAGAAGAAATTCGACAGTAGAGCTCATATGCTTTTGCAGTACCTTATCCAGTTCAGTACAGTCAGCTCTTCCTATCCAGAATTAATATAGTTGCTTTAGTAAAAAAAAGAAGTAGCTGAACATTTACTGTTTTCACCAGAAAGTAAATTAATGTTGCTAGAAGAATACGTCCAATTCAAGAAACACTTTAATGTAAGCAAAACTGTAGTATATTTTTTGTGTTTGTTACCTCAGAACTTAAACCGTTCTGGAGAAATCTTTTTTAGTTGGCAAGAGGACATTTCATTAGCATTAGAAGTTGCATTTGTGATAATACACCAGGAAACTCAGAAAATGCAAAATTAAAAAAAAGAAACGTATATTCATTGAGTTATTGGTAGGTCAATATCAATCTAAAACTATACATCTATTTATTATTGTGTTCGATCTTATTTTTTGTTACAATTTCATTGGGTATGTAACAATGCGTTGCAGTTGTGCGTGATATCAGTATTGTTCAAAAATTGAAACTTCTGTAGATTTCTTTGGTCATTTCGTTTTTTGTAATTCATATATTCACACATAGTCTATTTGAACATGAAATGAAAGTAAACAATATCAATATAATCGGCAGTGGAATGCACCCAGCAGCCAAGTTGGCAAGGCCGTGCAATTTTCGGCGATCCATTCATAAATAGAAATTGTATCGGATAAAGTCTGTATTGTGGCGATTGAAGGGTTCCACTATCACCTTCAACATAAATACGTGTCTTTCTTTATAGGTTTAACTATAACATCAAGACGCTTTAGTAACTCTTCTAGACAATTATAACTCTGCAGACTTTTCTATAATTTATTGTATTGTATACTCTATGATCCACTCAATTATTATAATTCTATTTTTATACCAAAATTCAGCAAACATGCAGACGGCCCACCTGATGTTAAATGGTTACCGTCGCCTATAGACAATTGTAACACCAGGGGCATCGCAGTTATGTTGCCGATCTTGGAGAGCGTGTTTCAATCCCTTTTTGAAGAGCCCCATGTCATAACCCTGGGGGAACACTGTACCAGGTAACTCATTGAACAACGATAAAGTATGCATAATAAAGCTTCTAGTGACCTTTACGGTTGTTGCCATTTGGCTAGGCTATACGGTATGTGGATGAGAAAGTTTGGAACGGTGATGGGGGGCATTGTTTTTTCGAACTGACTTCGCTATTGGCCTGATAAGGCCTTAACAGCTTCACCAGACTACTAAGACGAGCGCTTAAGGCACTCAGTGCCTGTTGTTTGTAAATATTCATACGTATTTAAGTTAATGAGATATATATGTGTTCCAAGCATATATATCTCAATCACTTTTATATGTATTTCGTGTCGGATATTTTTTTCTTGAACTAATCCAGTTCGATAAGGGAAACAAGTAAAACCCTTCCACTTTCATGGGGGCACCATATCAAAAAGTTCTTCAGAACACTCTCCGTTTGCAATACAGAATTCACAAATACCCTTGCTTGTCTGTTCGAGAAAAACTAGTGAACGGTTTTTTAAGCATTTTCACCAGTAGATAAAGAGACTTATGAGAAAGGTTTTAGATATATAATTTCTCAAAGATTTTTTTATTGTTATAAACTTATTTCATTATTTCACAGCCTCTGTCATCTCTAGGATCTAAAAGATTTCCTGTAACAGACATATGTCTAAATTCGTCTAAATATTACAAATTTATTGGTTGGTAACCCTTTCGTTTTTAAACAGGAATATGAAACCGTACATTCCTAATTACAGTTCGTTGACAAGTCCGACACCGTGACGTCTGCCAAGTGTAAAAAATCGAACCCAGATACCGAGGTGTGGATTACAATGACCTTATTTCCGTAATACTGAGTCAGAGACGACGCGAATAGATCGGAATCGCGCGGCGCAACACGCGTTTTGGTGCGTACGAGCCTGTCACGTCACATACGAATTACTCACATGCAGTATGTTTTATACTAACCTACCTTAGTAACATCTATTGAATATTAAATACTGCATATATTTCAGATGATATAATAATAACAGTAATTTACTTGACAAATTATTTTTAAATAATAAATATGAATGATTCATCAAATTAGGCTTATCTTCTTTTATACCTATATATATAATAAGAATGTAAATGTAATGTGTCTGTACTTTTTAGATTTTAGTGAAAAAAAAAAATGTTGCAGGAATCTTGGAATAAGTGATTAAATACATTTAATAATTTTTAGAAATGTATGTCTGTCTGTTTGTTTGAACACGCGTAACTGCTAAAGTGCTGCGTTTACTATAAAACCTAATCAAGAAAATCATAAAGCGTATTATTAAGACAATAACGATATTGAAAGAGAACGTAGAGCGCTTGCAGTAAGAGGAAATATGTTGATTTATACGTTTGCTCGCTGTAGTGATTAAGTTAAAATTCAACTATTCAGAGCATTTTGTCAATATATGAGCATGTTATCAGCTTCAGTAAAAGGACTATGAACGCATTGCGTGCCCAAAGTAATAATATTTTTAGAATGTTATTGGGATAACCACGATTTTGTAGCGCTTTTGGAATGTTTGCAAATGTTAGAGTCGATGATTTTGTATGCTATCATACGTAAAAGAATAGCATCCATCCTGGGTAGACTTCGCGATAGTCTCGATAAAAAAATAAGAACAATGTTAGACATGTACGACAGTACTTTCATGAAGCATTGGATATCTGTTGTTATATAATAGTGTGATGTTAATTTTTTCATCCTATTTCATATTCATTTGTATAAAACATATGTTTTTAAACTTACTACCAAGTTACGTATTAGTATATAATTTGTTTATGTGGATCCTTGTTGTCTTATAAATAAATAATAATATTCTCGAGTAACACTCAATCTTCATTAAAATCGGTTCACTCTATCAAAAGTTATTGTAATTTTAATGACGTTACTTTTATTTCATTAATCTAAAAAAATATAAAATATTGATATTGGTCTTTCTGAATCTAACGAAGAGAAGGGATTTGGTTTTATTTCTGGGATTACATTTATTTTGGTTGCTTATTAAATTGAACTTTCGTTTTACGAACATACATTAAATTATCAAAGATGTGTTGATATCGCAAAGTATAAATTTGGCATTAAAACGATAAAATATAAATGTTTTCTCCAGATTCTAAATGGACCTATGTTTTGTATTAAATCCGGCATTAAACATACCGGCCTTGTGACGTATTTCTCTTCTATCCCTTTCTAAACAATTACCCGTCTTGCTCGCGTGCACACACTGCCTTTCACTTAATGAAACTTAGTTTTGTCTTAAACAAAACTTAAGCGGTTGTGTAAAATGTGATAACACGTGACAATGTACAATCATGTTATACTTAAGGCTTTGTGCTTGATTTTGTTAAGTTTTTTTGGTGAGTTCAAGTTCTAAGTTATTCTAAAATGTAAGATTTGGAGAATAATTGATGAAATTATATTATAATTATAATTTTATGTATATCATGGTTTCTGTTGGTTTTCCGTACAGATTTCTAAAAATATATTCTCCGTTTTATTTTAAATTTCTTGTTTATTTGATAAGGTCACGTCATGAGACAACTCTTAACAGGTTGATGATGATAAATCTATTTTAGATAATCTAAAGTATACATCGGTATACGTTTTTATAGTTTACATTTATGATCATTTAAATACGTTTCAAATTAGAATTAAAGAAGAACTGGTCTAAAATCTGTTTATACTTGTTTAATGTGCAGAAAAATGTTTGTATCACACTGTATGATAAGCATATTACAATCCAAGAACAAGGGAGGCCATCATAACTGCGATTTTCTTGACGGTCGCCGTCGTTGTTACATTGAAGTAAAATACCAGATTGATTAAAATAAGACTACTTCAATATACACGGGCTAATTCTCAAACGTACGCATCAAATCGAAACACTCGGCAGAATTTTCCATCGCCCATGTACAATTATTTACATATTTAATTTTAATTCTGAACTTAAATTTATATATATTCTAGAAAAATAATTATTAATTATTGTATTTTTGAAATTAAATATAGATTTGTTACATTTGTACCACACTAATAATTATACTACTTGGAATTATTGAATTTTTCAGTACCATGCAGATGTTTAGTCCTTCGAGCGTATCTCTCCCAACACGGGTTACATGGCGAGATAGAGTTTTCACACAAAAACGACACGCTCATTAACGTTAGAACACACCTGCAGACAACACTTCAATATCCTGACGGAGTATGGCGATGGACGATCCACGAGTACCCGGTAGATTATCGCGATCTCTCCGATACGCGATGTTCAGAAGAGAGTTTAGGTAGAGAAATAATAGACCTAACAGAAGAATTAGGATACCTTATAATCCCAGGGAAAGATCACGCAGAGTTTGAGAGTAAATATACATTAACAGGCCCGGATGGGCTTTGGGGGAAGAGTATTGTGCTAGAAACGGCTGAACGTGATCGGATCATTTGTGCTTCCATTCTATCCACTGATAAGCTATATGAGAAACATGCTATAGCTAGGTTTACTGCTCCAGTAGCAGGTACACTTCATTTCAGATGGTTATCTGCAAAGGAATTTGACGAAACTGATTCTTATATACAAGCGGATTTATACCATATAAAGGCCGTGTCAGACAAAGGTCCATATACTGAGCACAAATGGAAATTATTTGTAACTGATGTGTTCAATTCCGATAAGGGTAACTATGAGGACAATTGCAACGTTCTTCAACTAGTATTCGATCCAGAAAATAACGGAGATGGTATGAGTGTTGGTGATTTAGATAGCAGATTGGGTTTGATAAAGGTGGCGACTGATGCGAATAAGAGGAGCACGAGGACGCTGTACAAGAACGATGTGATAAATATACTGAGGAATGACATGGAGGTGACGAGGCGAAGTTTGTACGTAGTGATCTATGACAACAGGCATTCAGATAGCTTCCTCGCATGTGCTAAGTTGAGATCGATCCCGCCAAAAACCACCAAGTAAGTATTTTCGGCTTAATCTATGCCTCTGGCTTAACATGAAAAGCAGTACCTGTTCCTTCTAGAGTTTGTTTTGTATTGCCCAAATATCATACAATATTTCGTTTTTTGTATTACCAATCTTAGTTTCTCTACATTGTACTAGGGACGCTGGTGATAAACGTAGAAAGTGAAAAGCTGTTGTCAAAACATTTATTAGGAATACCTTTTTTTTCGAAATGACTACGCAATTGATCCAGCAGTGTCTTAACAGATTCACCGGACTATACTACCTTTTTAGGAATGCCTATATATGAGCTATTTTAATACAAAACACTAAGGTTACGCAATATTAGGCGCTTTATTAAATATGATTGTTACAATTCTTAAATTAAAGTTTGTATTCATTGTGAAAGTGATGCCACCGTTTATTTTAATTTTAGAGTATTAATCAACTCGGATGGTATCCGAGGAACCGTAGACTTCACCCAACGTTCCCCGTTCGACCCGACATGGGTGAACTTTCAGCTGGGAGCAGCGGACCAGGATTACGAGTCCAACTTACGCTTTGTAGGGTCAATGCTTCAGTATAACATCAGGGAATTGCCGCCGAAACTGGTGGGTGCCAGCAAATATCACAGCATGTGCAACACAACAGGCGGCTTGTACAACCCAACTGAATTGGATTTGAAGAACTTACCGCCTCCAGGTAAATTATGTTATTATTATCTATACATATAATAAGAATGTAAATCTATCGTGTTTGAACTTTTTGCATTCTTGTAAAAAAAATGTTGCGGTTGTCTAGGAGTAAGTAATAAAATACATTTCAATTATTTTCATAAATGTCTGTCTGTCGGTTTGTTTATGAACATCTAGAGTACTATATTTACGATAAAATCTCTTAATAAGAGCTCAGATATACCTATATATATTTAGATGACTTTATTAATAACTTTTTTATATTAAATTTCACGCGGATGTAGTCGCGGGCACAGTTAATTTATTAATAAATATATATTCTGGTTTGTTTCTTATACATTTTAAATCGTGAGATGTTTTCTTGCAAATATACAGTCTTGTAATTTGTTGATTAAATATTCGTTGCTGAATATATTTGTTTTTTGTATTAACTACATGGTCTTGTTTCATCTAATTACAAATTTAGTAGTCCGGTGAAGTTGTAAAGGCAAAGCCAATAGCGTAGTCAGTTCGAAAAAAAAAAAACTAATTACAAATTTAGTTATTTTGTCAAGAGTATTGTAATCTGTAAATGTATAATAATACAAAATATTAATTCATGTTTTAGTCCTAATTCAAATATTGAATTTGTTTTGATTAAAAATGGGATTTCAAGTATATTTATTGAACACAGTAGTTCGTTCGTTTGTTTGCGTTGCTCTAACGAATGTTTTGGAATTCCATCGTTTGTTATTACACAACAGTGAACTGAATAATCTTCATCCCATTACTGTAAATACGAATTATATAATATTAAATCAATTCTATGATTATTTATAGTAAATTATCTATCGTATTGTATTTTTAGCGGTTTCTACACATAGTTTAGTACATGTGATACCAGTGGCAATAAGATTATATCGATTATTAGACAATATATAATATTTTGATTCTTCATAATTTTATTCACATCTAGTAGCAAGCGACGACTTGTTCTGCTTTTGTGCCTTTTCTAAAAATGATTATAACCTTTTGAAATGGAGTTTAGTAAAAAGTTTAATTAAACCACTGTAAGTGATTTAGGAATAAAATATAATCTTACAAATATAACTACATTTATATTTAATTACAAAAGTGTTACTATTAGTATATTTAAATGAGTTGTCGTATTGCAGACAATGATATTACAAATCATTGATAGCGGATCCATAAAAACAAAATAAATAAATAAATAAACATCACAAAATAATGTGACGGTTTACTTCATAGAAAAATTGAGTTATACTGAGAAATTATTGAAATGAAATTGAAGTGAGACAATAAAGAAATGAATTCGTAGTAACCGTATATCTTCAAGTAATTTATTGTTCTTAAGGCATATATGCCATACCACAAACGTACGCTATACCGTTGGTTCATAACTGTGTGTACCTTTTATGTAATATCGTTGCAATTGAAATTAGATTGTACTGACTCATTCAATAATAAATGTTGGACACACAATTGACTTCGTTTAATACGAAAGTACCTGGGCGACCGAGCCTAGCTCGATTCTTTAAAAACATTTTTAATTAAAATAAACTGTTAGGTTTGCCTTATAAAAATACCATTTTTTTTACAAAAAAAAATATCTTTTCTACCGTCATGTCACTCGAATTCAAATTGGGGTTACACGGATTTTCGAAGCAACCGATCTACATGTAAGCTATTTTTGTTTTGACAGCGGAGGCGAAATTTACCTTTGTATTCTAGCTATATTTTTGTATTGCCTGTAAACTCAGTTTTAAAAGTTTTCTATGAATAAAATCTAGCTAGATCGATTTATCGTCCCCGAAACTACCTACATACTAAGTTTCACGAAAATAGATGACCCCGTTACCGAGATCCTGAATATATACAAATATAGAAATATACAAGAATTGCTCGTTAAAAGGAATAAGAAGATAAGATTAATCATAACTTGTATTCTGTCAAATAAAAATAACTGATTATAATTCTCATCATACAAAAGTAAGTCATGCGCAGTATTTTAACCGCGACTTCTCGGTGGCGGCCTAATAATAAGGCTTACTATTATTGTACTATGAGGCTGGAAAAATACATGTTAACAATTCGTGAATATGCGGTAACTATTCTAGTTATAATATCATTGGTAACTACATACATACAGTTTAATGAGCACAATAAACTTATCTTTATGTATAAATTACTTCTGTACGTGTGTATGTCACTGAATTCCTCATAAACCGCGGGACAGATTTTCATGAAATTTTGTGTGCGTGTTCCAGTAGATTCAAAAATGGTTTAGATCCATAATTGGACCCAATAGGTGGTGCTGCGGTTGGTCTTTATGATTTTTTAAATTTATCAAAGCAGGACAACATCCCTAGGGACTGCTAGTACTATTATATTTATACTAATATTATAAAGAGGTAAAGTTTTTTACGTTGTAGGGGGTAATCTCAGGAACTATTGATCCGATTTGAAAAGTTCTTTCAATGTTATATAGCACATTTATCGAGGATGATTGTAGGCTATCATCACGCTAAGATAAATAGGAGCGGAGCATCAACAATGAATGTATAAAAATCGGGAGTTTTTATACATCTTGAGAGCTTTCGCTGCGTGTTAGCTTTAGCCCAAAGTATCTAATCCACGCTAACGAAGTCGCGGGCAGAGGCTAGTAATATATATTGTACTATATACTACTTAAGTAACATAGCTTCGTATTAAATACCGACCCTCCTGATTCAATCACGTCAGCGAAAGATCAGTACCAGCCTGTCCCTCGAAACAGAGCGTGTTCAGGCCCACGCCGCGTAGTCTTGGGGTTAATTTCGCTCTCGCACACCCGATTAGGCCTCCCACGGCAGCGGCTCAAGCCTAGGTTCGATCCCTCGGCAGGGAGCCCTTGAGTGCGTTGCTTGCGCGATACGGAGACACACAAATATACATCACCGCTACAACACTACACGATCACCCCCACACACGTGCACGCCTACACGCTTACACATTAAAGTGGAAGGGTTTACTTTTTTTTCCCTTATCGAACTGAAACACTCAGTTTTCCGATAATAAATATATGGAGGACTTGTTGAGGCGTGTACGCTTGGTACACATATACGTTTCAACCACTCATACATATATGAATAGTTAGCTAGGTTATCTAAGATAGGTCGCGATTTTGCATGCAACAGGCAACAGCCAAGCCGAGGTGTGCCGTACACCCTTGAGCTGGTTGCCAAAATAAAATCGGCTGAGTGCCTTAAGCGCTCGCCTTAGTAGTGAAGCTGTTAAGACCTTGCTGGGTCAATAGCGTAGACACTTTGAAAAAAAAAAAATTCGTATTAAAATGTGGTTGTCAGGAAATGGAATTTGGTTGCCTAAAATTGAAAAAGATATTTACATACACATACGTGGTAATATAAACTATGTTTCGTTTTTACTTTGGGTTGGGTTTTTACTTCTTACTTTGAGTCCAAAAGCCAACAAGGCCATCAAATTTGTGCAAGAACTATTTATTATTCCAATGAAAAGTCCGGTAGTTGTATGGGACTTGTCGAGACTTTATGTCAGTATTATGTATAAAAGTAGCATTTTCTATCGGACATTGTTTTAATTCAAAATTTTCGATGTATTTCACTTACTTATATTTTTTTTTTATTGTAGCACGACAAAGTGACTGCACTATGCCTGATGGTAAGCATAGTACAATCTAAAAACATCGACAACCACCGAGAGACAGATTATCCATCGCCGATCGCCGCTGTCATGCCGGCCATAATGACGAAAGTCACCCGGTACCGGATATGCACAGGCTGATCCCGAAACGCGACGTGCAGAAGCGAGTCACTATGACGGGCTTTTTCGACATATACATGGTGGTTGCGACCCAGTCGGGCTGTAAAACCCTACCGCCCCGCTGTCGCCATTGCCTCGTTCGTTATTCAGCAGGGTGCACCACGTGCAGGTGAGGTTGGCTTGGATGTCTCAAGTCTTAAGATGTTACTCGACACCCCTTACACCCCAAAATAGAATAGAATATTATAAAATTTAAAAGAATTGCTTTTACTATAATCGGATTGATTTGTATGCATAACACGTTAACATGACATCATGGTATTTTGCTAATGCTTTTGAACAAACATTATACTGTATGTTTTATTAAAAAGTTTTCGAGAGCCATACTATTTTTATTATTTGTGTGTTTCTTATCTCTCTGAATTTTAGAAAGTCTTAAAATTTGGAATGATTTTGGACGAAGATTTATTGAATAGTTCACATATTTTAACGAAAAAAACATTATACATTCTATGAAATCATTTATTGTTTCTAATGGTCTTTACTTTTAACTACGCAAGTGAAATTTGTTTTAAAATGTTTATTTTCAGGTATGAGCACTCAAGATCAATACCCGGTCGGTGATCTGTTGGGTAAATACAAAGGTAGAACCGAGTATCTAAATCACAAGTACTTACTGCCGGGGCTGGCGAACGAGCTGAGCGGCGCCTATTGGGACGTGTACCTGCCGTTGCAAGGGAAACATAGCATCGTGCACAGGGCTCTGGTACTTCAGCGGTGAGAATGGCTGTTAGTTTATCTCCAGCTAGCATAATAGCGTTAAATAATTGAATAATAATCAATGTTCTAACATCGAATACATTTTTAGAGTTGGAAAATTTATTATCTCATTTATTTTGTGTTATATAATTTTGTACAGTTCTTTCCTTTGACAAAGTTTAACTTTATGTTAAATTTGCACTGTCCAAAACCATAAAGGTGTAAATTCCATATAAACAAATGTAGAATTCTTGATGCACTGGTTAATAGACTGTTTTCATTATATGTTTAAAAAACTTATCTATAATATACTTTGAAAATTTTAAACAATAACAAAAGATGTCTCGTAAAATTATAGTTTTAAAAAAATTGGTGAGATATTTAAAAACATGATTCATTATTTTGAGATTTGAGCCTCAAAAAAATCAGCTGTAATATGGGGATCTGAACCACACAGCAAAAGGTGACTCTTCAAGATTAGCAAGATAAATACTGCTGTTGGGTGATGCTAATACACACGTTTAATCTGAGAACAGTGCCAGCTAGTAGCAATTACCGAACCTCCGTTACGATAGTTATATCACGATTTTTTCTTTTCTCGTAAGTTAGGGTGTATTATAGAGTTCAAACTCATGAAAATAGACGAGTTGCTGAACGGACTACCTCTGGGGAATTGTCACTTTAACACCGAACTTGAACTTGGACATAGAAAATTTTAAAATGTATTTATTAAACTTGGTTTGTTGACAAATTTCATAACCTTACTCACACATTAATGTATCTGTACACTATCAAATACAGAAAATAAAACTGTCTTGGTAAAAATGTCCTTATAAAAATATTGGTCCATGTGGCATTAATTCTTAAATTGAATTATTTACAGGAGGGAACCAAAGCGAGACCTATGTGGTACCATACTCCCATATGAATATGAGACGGAGTATCAAACTCAGATGAGTTCCGCTCAAGTGATATTCCGCTATCCCATAGTTGGGAGAGTAATCTTCAGACAGCCGTTGGACAGGCCGTGGGAAGATACCACAATTATTATTGAGAGCATGGTATAATATATCGTGATCCTTTTGAAAATTTTCTTAAACTCTCCCATTTTGTTTTTCGCTTATGACTGTGTTAATCGTTAAATAAAGAGATGGTTCCATAACAATTTTTAAAGCCACGTAAAAGTATAAAGCAAGTTTTACTTTAAAATAGTATCGCCATAATCATGTATTCACATGCATGAACCAACGAGCTGCTAGAGTCGCTTTGATTACCACAGGCCTCATTGAGGTCAATTCACTAGCACTGAGTCAATAATAACTTATGAACGACAATAGTAATACAACAAAAGCTATAGAAAAATACGTTAATGATCCTGAATACATGTCCAAGATACATAGAAAAATATGTAATGTCGAATTATATATTTGAAGCTGATGATTGCTTTGAATACTAACAGATACATGCTGATGGAGCTAATATCAATAACACTCAAGAACATCGTTGGGCAATTCACGATCATCCACCTGGCAAAGATTATTATAACTGGACGGGACGTTGTCTGAGCGCGGGAAAAGTGTTTGAACCTTTTAATATGGACATCGACACGCGGCACCCGGACCAGTACTGTAAAAGGGGGCTCGAAGGACTCTGTAGAATTGGGGATTTTACTACTAGGTATAACTCACTCTTTCTTGGGAATGTGTACATGTAGTTATCTGTATATAACGATGGTATGTCTATTTAAAGGTTAAAACAGGACAACTACTTTTGTATATCTTTCTCATAATTTATATTTACATTTGATTTATACAGACGGTGACTATATTTCAAGCACTTTTTGTAGTTAATGCTTGTGTAGTCTCCGTCAATGCTACTCCTGTACTGAATTCGCTATCTTTTTGTTATTGTTTCGTGATAAATATGTCTCACGTGCCTAACTCAGCGAAATATATGTTTAAAAGTAATGATAACGACATTCTAAATCAGTTGGTCTAATCGTAATGCAATCTTCTAATATAATGCCATATCAAAACCTCAAACATGATGTCTACGGCATTCATCGTTTTTTATATTTCCACAATATCATAAATTGGCTGGAAGAAAATGGCATTAAGCTCGTTATTACACAAATTAGAAAATGCTATGAAGTTTGTTCATCTTACTTTGATAAGCCTGATATACCGAGTCCTTACTGTTGTTCATATCCACTACTTTACAAGTATAAGAAAAAGAAGTCGTGGTTAGCGGTTTCACCGGTGAAATTTCATTCTGATATCTGCAGGTTCGAACCCCGACATGTATCAAGGGATTTTTAGTATTCACATATAATTACTGATTTAAATTTGTGATACTATCGGCTGACTGTGAAAAAACCATCATGAGGACACCTGAGAAATGTTCTTGTAGTACCATTCTATGTGGGAAAACACAAAAATGTGGATTCCTTAGGGTTTCTCAATCTCCAATACGTCATGAGCTGGTACCGTGACTATGCCCATACTTTCTTTCGGGCAGAAACCTATGGTCCTGCAATAGGTTCCCTTTAGGCTGATGATGATGACTAATTACGTAAATTAACTTGTAATTACAGGCACGGAATGCTGTCTATAGCTGGTAAGAAAGTAGACAGCGATCGTCTCACAAGACGACTATTTACTGACAACGTGGTGTCGTTAGCTGGCAAGAATTCCATTATGAAAAAGTCATTAGTCATATACGATGATCATGGACCAGTCGCTAGAGGGGAAAGAATGGCTTGTTCCATGTAAGTATTCTTATGAGTTTCCTTAAGAAGTGTAAACCTGGCATGAGGCTAGGTGCTTCAGAAGAATTCAAAGAAAATAAATTGAATAGTTCTAATTGTGGTTAATTTCAGAGTAAACGGTCTTCATCGACGCAAAGCCGTTGTCAGAGACTGGTTTGGCAACGGTGAGATGGTTCCATTAAAAGGAAAGATTGAAATGATCCAACAATCAGAGTATGACGTTACTAACGTGCAGGTCACCCTTGACGGCTTGGTGGATGTTAGGAATTATAAGATACACATGGTAAGATTTCAAGCTCCATAGAGCCTATGAATTAAATAAATTTGACTGGTTACTAGGTACTATATCCAGGCGTCTAATTGAGATTTAATTTTCATTAACTTCAACTTTCTGCAGACACTTGATCCACACCTTTTTTCTGCTTCTGTTTAGTTAAAAATAGTTTTAAATGAATGCAAATATTGTTACTATTTTACATCGGATTCTTGCATTTATGGCGGACTTATCGTCATCTATCATAGCCATTTTTCAATTTTAATCCACAATTGTCCGCGTTGGAGCTTCCACGGCCCGAAATATGGGCCTACTAATTGCCTCATCAGTCACGTCGGTATAGTAGTTATTACAACAACTATTAGTTATGGATTAAAATTATGAAATACTTATCCCCTCAGACACCAGTGGAAAAGGATCTGGAATTCCCCTGCGAAAAAACTACTCTCTACGATGCGTATAATCCTTATAATGTTAACAAATCCCTCAGTCCTCCACCAACTAAGGGTACGTATAAACATACAGATTAATATCGTTTTACTAGGTCCATTTAATTATCTATGATGTTGCAATTGTTTTTGATGTGAAAAAATAACTACTCTTATGCTAACAAAGTTATCATCTAATCGCTCTGCATTTGGTTATTACAGGAACAGCGGATCAGTATGAGTTAGGTGATCTGGGAGATAAATATGGTCTTCTGGACGACTCTAAGAGTGTCACTACGCACTTCAACGAGACACAGTTGACGCTCTTTGGACCTTATAGTATACTGGGACGGTCTGTTGTTTTACATAAACGGGTAAGGATAAATGAATTATTTTAGTAAGTGTATAGATTATTTAGTATAGAATTACTTGTGAAATAAGATCGTTTCCTGTGTTTACGTATATTTGCTATCATAGAGTCGAGACCGGCGCTGGGCTTGCTCCAGTATAGAGCGCGGGTACAGTCCATCGGAGGCGCGCGAGATCCGCGGCATCGCCTCGTTCCACCACCCTGGAGGCTTCGCGTACGGATACGTTCGCATGACACAGTTAATCCACAACGACGGCAGCACTAGTGACACTATACTCGAAGTCAAGCTTCGCCACCCCGGAGTCAGAGATCGAAACTTGGTATTATTTTTATTTTTACAACAATATGATTTCGGTAAATTATTATTAAAAAATGTTTTTTATACACCCTTATAAATTATATTTGTAGACTCATAATCATAATTGGGAGATATTTGTAAACCCGGTAGGCGTTGATGCGGCTGTGAAGGTGACCAATACGAGATGCGTTGCGGGAGGGTACCGCTGGAATCCCTACTTTACGCAACTTGCAGATCCTCTCAATGTATGTTATTATGTTGTATTGTTAACTTTTGTCAGACATTTTTATTACATAGATAGCCATATAACAAAGACGGACGTGTTAAACAATCTCAAAGGCCCAGCTATCTTCTTCTATACATATAATAAGAACGTAAATCCAAGGTGTCTGTACTATTTCGACTTTCAAGAAAAAAATTGTTGCAGGTGTCTAAAAATAAGTAATAGAATACATTTCAATCATTTTTAGAAATATCTGTATGTCTGTTTATATGACCACACATCACTGTTAAAGTACTGAGTTCACAATAAAACCTCAACTTCAGGAGTAACCAATTTGTATCGTTAAAATCGGCCCACTCTATCAGAAGTTATTGTAATTTGAATGACGACTGGAATTAGTACGAACTTCTTTCGTAACGTAATAATAAAACATTTCAACTCAAAATAAGTATATAATTGTATAAATAATATCAAAGATATATTAAACGATGAACAATGTTTAATTATTTACTTTTTCACACAAAAAACAAATAATATTAATATAATAAATGAATTTCATTTTTAGGTAATACAAATGAGCTAAAAGTCAAATATAGTTAATACAGTCCATAGATAGTGCTAAATTGAAATATTTTGAAGCAATAAAAGTTGTACATTAAATATATTATATTAACATTACATATGCGAGTTTTTTTAATGTTCATGTTTACTTTTTCTCACAAATAACAATTAATATTAATAAATAATTAATTTTATTAGATAATAAGAAAATAAAACACAATCCATAGATGGCGCTAAACATATTATTTTTATAGTTTGAAATATTTAGAAGCATTTAAAGTTGTACATAATATTAACACTACATATGTAAGGTTATTCTTATGTGTTTCTGTTTATTTTTTTTATTTGGCCCCTATGCCTTTGCATTACAAAATTAAATTAGGGCAATAGGAAAATTTATTACATTATAATATGATTTCTATCATTCTTCTTATACGTGCCACATTATAAAGAATGTGTCTGATATAGTTTTTGAAATATAATGATTAATTATGATTACTCAATACATATAATGAGAATGTAAATCTAGCGTGTAGTCTGGTGAAGCTGTAAACGCCTTGCAAGGCCAATAGCGTGTTCAATTCGAGTAAATAAATCTCAATCATTTTAAGAAATGTCTCTCTGTCTATCAGTCTGTTTCTTTGAACACTGCTAAAGTACTGGGTTCACAATAAAACCACATCAAGGAAATCATAAAGCATATCTTCGAAAATAACTTAGTTTTTTTTATATTAAAATCGGTTCACTTTATCGAAAGTTATTGTAATTTTAATGACGATGCGGTATAAATACGAGAGACAAGTATATAAGTAAATGGAAGTAAACGAAGTCGCGGGCACAGCTAGTTTTTGATATATCCCCCATTGTGTCAGATTTTAAAGTAAGGGTTTATTGAAGTATTGCGTAAACACTAAGGGAGGGGCGGGGGTCTTTGATTTGTTCATCTTTGAGGGATGGAGAGATCTGGATGTGTAGGTCTGATATCTGAGGTCTTATCAACTGGGTTACCTTGACCTTAGTACTAATAGCGAACCACTATAAGTTTATTCCGCTATGCTGCTCATGATTCAATAAGGAAATCAGAACAAATTAAGAAATATTTAAATAAATATTTATGTACACATGATAGATTAGGGGGGTGAGAGCATTTCTTATTTTTGTATTTGTATGATCTTATCTCGCAGTATCTGTTCCTGATGATCTATTTTAGCACTATAAGCTAGTATGACTTGTGTAGTTTCAAGACTCAGTCGAAGTTAGAATATAATATTGATGTATTACAGCATGACCTGTACAGCCAGGAGTGCGGAGCGGACAACCCTTTGCGATGCGATGTCGGAGACATTACAGCTAGACTCGGAACTATCAGTAAGTTCTAATTAACGTAATAATTCAGAGTTTTGACGGAACCTTGGAATGTAATGTAGTGGATTTTATATATAACTAGCCTCTGCCCGCGACTTCGTTCGCGTGGAATAGATACACTAACACCAACACTAACACGCAGCAGTTCTCAAAAGGAAAAAACATCCCGATTTTGAAACATTTTTCTTCTGTGCTCCGCTCTTATTGATCTTAGCGTGTTGATATATAGCCTATAACCATTCTCGATGAATGATCTATATAACACTGAAAGAATTATTCAAATCGGACCAGTAGTTCCTGAGATTACCCCCTACAACGTCACAACATCACAACGTCCCAAACTCACAAACTTTACCTCTTTATAATATTAGTATAGATTCATAATCTTATTTAATTGGCTGTATATTTTGTAATATTGGTGAAGTTCTACGTAATATAGTTTGGTTATTGTGCACCAGTGAAGCGGATGGGAAGTGATAATATGTATATAACAATTGACATTAGTTATTTTTTTAGAGAAGCTAATTCGATTTATGTTGTTGTAGGTGTGGGTGGGGAACGGCAGATGTTCGTGGACAGTAACTTCCCACTAGAGGGCAGTGTATCGGCTATGGGCAGGTCCCTCGTGATCTTCGGTCCGGAGAAGACAAGCGAGAGATTTGCGTGCGCGAACATCGAACCAGACAAGGATATCATCAAATATGTGAACATCATGAAACCGCCCAGATTTGTCCTGTAAGTTTATTATTCTCATTTCTATTACATTGACAAAGTAGTGTAATGGTTTTTATCAAATTAATGGGTTTTGTATAGTTATAATCATTAAAAAGGTGATAGAAATATAATTTAACTTGAATGTGGCATCAATTAATATTATACAATTTTATCCCTCTTTCTAATTACTTTTACAGTAAAGTAATAATTTATAAAATAGTTAACATGTAATCGTAAACGAAGACTTTGAATGTGTTTTGTAGAAACTTAAGATTATTTGAGTTTATTCCTTAAAAGTTATTTCTATAAGAAACCTTTTGCGTAATTCTTGTTCATTTACAGATCGGTATAAAAATATTTTTTTCTACTTTATACATATTTTATATCATTATTTCCCGCATTCTCATCATATTACATTAATTCTTTTCTATTTCTTTTAATTTTTCCAATTGATCATACAACATTCTGCTTCAAATCTCAATTTACTGTTAGGAAAAATGTTTTTGTTTTCTGCCTCCATCATGTTAACGTAGGACATCTAATCAATTATTACAATATCTAACCCAGTGAATTTTATATTGTAACCTTAACTGTTTGCTCACTGTTATACAAAGCATGCAGTCTACACCTCTAATTAGGATGACACTTACCGTTACAAAGTGTGCGTGTCTTATTTTAATAATGAAGAGTGTACATTGTGTTGGTGTACAATAAATAAATTTTGCCACAACTTCAGCTAATCTTAAATGAGGAAGTGGTCTTAAATGATAAAAACAGTAAACTCGAGTTGGAAGGACTTGTACTCGAGTGCGTCTGTCGGAACACACCAACAACTGCTTTGGGAACTTCAACATAAAGGTGATCATTAGTCAAAGGGGGTAAACAATTCTTACACGCGACCATCATACATAGCTATAATAAAAATGAATGTGATATAAGAAAAAGTAAATGAATTCCCTAGAGGTCAGTTTTTGGAAGACATCCGTAAAGTGATGGGTGTCCCTGAATGGATGGTGAGCGTGGACTCGCGCCGCACGAGACCCCTGCACAGTTCCACTTGCCTGCAGATACTGCTGCATTTCACCGGACCTCATGCTAACAGACTCGAACTGGACTTTACAAGGTCACTTTAAAACTATTCCGTTTTTAACTGTCATTGCTGTGTCTATAATTAATATCATTATATTAATGCACGATTTACAAAATCACTTTAATGTAAAAGTTGGACTTTTAGTTCCTATTTTCTTCATTTATTTGGGAACCTACGAAATAATTTAAGTATATTTTTTTACATATATATATATATATATAAGTCTCGTCATGACGTTTGTCCATGATGAACTCCGAAACTACTCAACCAATTTTCATGAAAGTTGGCACTTATGTATAATTTAGTCCAACTTGATGGATTTACATTTCGATTAATGGCCTCAATATTTTCTAAAATAGAAATTAAATTATTGTCAATGTTGAGTATTGTTATTAATTGTAAAAATCGTTAGCCTTGAACAAATGACGCTTTAAATTTTTTGTTGATATGTAAACTGTAGAACCGATTGTTATAGATATCTCGTATATGATGCCACGTTTTAATTTTAAATTTCTTTTTCAACTCTAATTTATTTTATGGTGCATATATTTTGTTAATCCATCTATTACGTAATATAACACTTTATCATAATTTTAATTCAACATGTAATACAGGAGCCACAGCAACACGTACTCAGCTAGTATAATTATAAAATGCTAGGTTGGAAGCAAAAACAATTAATATTGCAGTAGTTGTTTGTATGAACATAACTCTTAGGTATATTGCAAATATAACGTTCGAACAGGCTACTGGCATCAGGGAGATTAGATTCTCCCAGCATCTTTATCCCGGGCTTCGTGAATCCGAAGAGAAAGACTACGACTTCGTATCGGCAGTGCGGTGTTACTGACCCCAACGAAGTTAAAAGTAAGACTAGATTATATATTGAGTGATAAGATAAAGAAAAGAGAGAGAAACAACAGATTATAGATAAAATTTGATTGTTAAAAATAGATTGACTATTAACATAATTCTAATGAGATCATTACAAAATCTATCTAATAACTTTAAACGAGCAATTCTTGTATATTTTTATATCTGTATATATTCAGGATCTCGGAAACGGCGTCATCTATTTCCGTGAAACATAGTTGTAGGTAGTTTCGGGGACGATAAATCAATTTAGCTAGATTTTATTCATAGAAAACTTTTTAAACTGAGTTTTCAGGCACTACACAAATATAGCTACAATACAAAGATAAATTTCGCCGTCGCTGTCAAAACAAAAATAGCTTAGATGGAAATCGGTTGCTTCGAAAATCCGTCTAGCCCAAATTTGAATCAGAGTGACAGCAGAAGAGATATATTTTTTAATATTGTCTTTTCTAAAAAAATATTAATTTTATAAGGCAAACCTAACAGTTTATTTTAGTTTAAAAATGTTTTTTACAGAACCGAGCTCAGCTCAGTCGCTCAGGTACTATAATAAAAAAAATAACATGAGGAACGCGAGATTGCTATGCTTTTACGCCGTTGCTACTCTTCCGATTACTGTGAAATTTTGTGTTCGTGTTATTTGGGGTACAGAGAGGACATACAATACCTTTCAACTTGTTGTACGAAAGCTAGTGAAGTTATATATACTTGAAGATCCACAGACACCAGAATGTCATTATTTTGCAAACTGACTGATATTTGTTATATAATTGTATAGCTGATTTTCGCGACTTTGTTTGCGTATCTCTCTTTTCTTTTGTTATATCAAAAAGAGATTAGGCACCTTTTTCGACGAAAGCTTCCAGACGGCTTGACTTCTTCCGACACTTACAACAATTATTGTTATATTTCAATCAATTTATTTATTTATCTACATGTAAATATAGCAACATTCAACTGCCAATAATAATAATACAATAACAATAATAAAAAGAAGTAAACTAAACTGAACACCTAAAACGTTTTATCACATAGAAACTTAACTTACACTGTTCATAATAATAATAAGGAAATAATAGCAATATATATTACTATATATATATATATATATATATATATATATATATGTATATTATAAATAATTTTATCACGTGATATAGCGCTCAGATATGTTATCTCCATACATTTTTCCGTTTTATATTTGCGTTAGTGATTGTGAAGAAACTTGGGTAGGCCCTCAGGACACTGAATAATCCTCTATTTGACAATAAAAGTCTCATCAAAATTTGGTTAGCCATTTCGGCAGAATTTGTCGACCACTATATTTATATATTATGTATATCTTTATATATAAATTTCTTCTGTACGTGAATATGTATACATATATATAAAATGAGAAAGTGAAAATGAACTCATTTATAAAAATTAAATTAACACACGGGAAAAAAACCAAGATGGCAAACATAAATTATGAATATTTAAATATAATATACAAACTGTTGTTGAAATGATCATGGATATAAAATGTGTTTGTCTTTTTGAATTTGAATGCCCGATGGTCAAATATGTTTAATGAAATACAATACATAACACAACAACAACAACACAACACACAAACAACAACAACAAAATAAAATTAACATCTTGTTAAATTGTATGCCTTCTTTATAAATAACTCTATATAATTAATGAAAACCGCCTGAATATAATCCGTTTATTAGTTTTTGAATTAATTACGAACAGACAACTGTTACGGACCTCTTATATAATTATGAAAAGATTGTACGTTTGTTACGAGGTCTCTGAGTCATAATAAACTGACAATATTTTATT
This sequence comes from Antheraea mylitta, assembly GCA_014332785.1. Lineage (NCBI taxonomy): Eukaryota > Metazoa > Arthropoda > Insecta > Lepidoptera > Saturniidae > Antheraea > Antheraea mylitta. The sequence goes on along the minus strand of JACEII010000151.1, from coordinate 322,021 downwards.
TTAGCAGTAATGATATTTAATTTTATTTCAGAAAACTCGTTCTTCTTCTCGTCTAACCCGTCGTCGGGGTCCACTGCTGGGCTCTCGGTGCTTCTGTGCTGGACAACGTTCTTCTACTTTGCTAGAAGATTAATGTAAATTGTGTTTATAATGTATATACCAAATTGTACAATAAATTATGACATGTTATAAATACTATTTTATTTTATCTGTGTGTATGCGTTGAATACTTAATTGCTCATTTTTTTTCAATTATAAGAATCGAATCTGTGTATTATGTGGCATGCTATCTATTAGGATAGACAGAAAGTATTGAATATTTTCGTTGATAAAGTATATAAAGGTCTTTACCTATGAAATTGCCGTTCTGCAGTACTGGCCATTGCAAATCAAAATATTTTTTGTTTGGCTAAGAATCCTAATTTCAAATTAATGTTATTTTAAAAACCATGGAATTCTTTTTCCAAAAGTAGTCATTTGTGTATTGATTGGTGTTACAATTTCATCACAATTCAATCTTTTTTATCATCATGGATACGTTAAAAATTCAAGTAATTATGGAATATGAGTACCGTCGTAGCAGCAACGCGGCGTAAGCGGCACGCAACATCAACAACGTTTACGGGGCTAACCCTAAAACCAACGCACCACTTGTTATTGCTTTGCTCGCTTCCGTTCTGGGAATTTCGATCTGAAAAATGTTCCTCACGGTCGTTCGAAAACTTTGGACGACAATGACAAAGGCGATTGTGGAAGCTGATGATACACAATCTACTGCTGAATTAGCAGTAGCTTTCGACGTTAGCGTCAAAACAATATTGGTCCACTTGCATCAAATTGGCAAGGTAATAAATATTGACAAATGGGTGCCTCACGAACTCAATGATCGCTAGCGCAAAGTACGCGTCGAGACGTGCCTTACACTGCTCAACAGAAACACAAATAAAGGAATTTTGAACCGTATTGTTACCTGCGATGAAATATGGATTCTGTTTGATAACCGTAAGCGCTCAGCAAGTTGGTTGGATCCTGGTTCAGCACATAAACAATGCCCTAAACAAAATCTTACCTCTAGAAAAGTGATGGTCACTGTTTGGTGGTCTAGCGCCGGTGTGATCATCACAGCTTCTTACCAAACGGGGTGAGCATTACTGCAGATGTGTACTATGAAGAACTGAACACAATGATGGAGAAGCTGGTCCAACCAGCATTGGTCAATTGCTCGTCTCCGCTGCTCCTGCACGACAACGCGCGACCTCATACTGCACAACAGACGGTTTCCAAGCTGCAAGAACTGGGCTTGGAAGTTCTCCGTCATCCGCCCTACTCATCAGACCTTGCGCCTACAGACTACTACTTTTTGCAGAATTTGGATAACTCCTTGCCGGGAAAAAATTAAATACCCGAGAGGCAGTACAAAATGCCTTTGAAGAATTTGTTGGCTCCCGTCCAGCTGATTTCTTTAAGAAGGGCATCAATAAACTGCCACTGCTTTGGCAAAAATGCATTGATTGCATGGGTGATTACTTCGATTAATACAAATAAAAAATACATGAAAAAAATTCTTTTAAATTTTTTCACACAAAACTGCAATTTCATCGTTATATAGGACCTAATATTTATTACTGTTTCCGTATATGTGGAATATAGTATTGGTTACTCTGGCTTTGCAATCTTTGTCTAAATCGAATTTATCTACTTCTGTGTATATTCCCAATAGTTTCTGGAATTTGGTACAGAATCAAACTGAAAGCTATTGTTGTATGTTTGTCATCTACAACAAATGAATAAAATCCAAGATTTATTCTTTTAAGATTTCTCAAGACTCGTTTTCTGTTGAAATTTTAAAGATCTGTATTTTTTATATGATATATTTAATTGCAATAATATTATTTTATTAATAAATACACCCGTCGTGAAAAGCTATAATGTACTATTTTACTTTTATTCTCAACATGATATATTTCACACCGCTTGGCCGTTTAATATTCTCTCGAATACAAATTAGACTTGTCTACGCATGCGCAATGCTAAATCAATACCCAGAGCGTCTTACGTAGTCACCGGGTACAGTTAAATATGTTTAAAATGTTTATTAGATATAAAATAATGCTTTTATTTACCTTCATATACATAGTCGAGGGGAATCTAGAAGGTCCCTTCTTATTTTTCGGTCCAAAGACTTTAGAGAAGTACAAAAGATCGGCTTTGAAATATCTGGATCAGGACGACTTGATGAAGATCTATGGGGAGCAGGCAGCTATCGTGGTGTTCAATAACCAGGACTCGGTACCCTTGTCGAGTGGTTATTTCCCGCGGCTGAGGAAGATGCTTGAAGGTCAGACAGTACTTGTGCTTCCGCAAGATTTCCTGGATGTTCATCCGGATTACATAAGCAATGAAACTCAGGTGAGTTCGTTCTCATGAAAATACTGTTTTATTTAGCAAATATAAAACGTGCTGATCAATTCCTTATATCCTTGTTTATCTTATATGTGTAACAAAGATTTTAAGACATTACTGTTTAGATGCTTTCACACGGAGGCGGACATATGCCATGAAAAATCTGTAGACACAATTCATATAATTTATTTTTAAAATTATTTTTAGGACTTGATTACAATACAGTGATTTTAATTTACTTTCTATAAATATAAAAGGCCTGTGCCATCTATATACACAAAGAAGAATTTTTTTTTAATAATACTCAAAATGAATTTGTTGAGCAGTTTAGAAAAACCAAGATAATAGAGAGATCAACACGAATTGACCTTGTTGAATGCTATTTATATTGATGTCATGAGTTTATAGTTATTTTCTATTGTTGAATTCCAAGAATTTAAATTTATGGACTGATATAATGCGTCAGTTATTGAAATATTAGAATTGTATTATATACGGATAATAATCAATTCGAAATGATTAAATTTAAGCTGCAACCATAAAAGTTTAGACTATTTTTGGAAGAATACATGAAAATTGTATTAAATAATGTCTTCGATCTTGCTATTGTACATCTTATTAAATTCTTATAATTTTTATATTTTTTACTACGTAAATGAAAATTGATATTAAGCAGTTATTTGTTTTTATTTTAAACTATCAGAAAATTATACACGATAGTTTCATTTCGCCGTACTGTAAACTTTGTCAAATACAGTTACTATAATACGTAGGATATGTTGAAATGTTTTATTACTCAATTCAAATAATGTACATAATTAAGATAACTATGGGAAATAGAAAAAGGTAGATTATACTTTCTTTTTGCCAGATGTTGACCCTGCAAGGGCCCTGGTCGGAACGGGATGCACAAATGACGGAAACATTCGCTCGTCTCCAAGATATATACGGAGCTGGCAAAGTTCTTGGGATATTAGGTAACATATATAAAATAGAGAGGAATAACTAGTTAAATTACTTTAGTTTTATGTTTTCGTTAAAACTATATAGAATCTGTCACATAAAATCCTAATGTAAGAATCCTTTATCAGCATAATGTCAAAAAATAGAATTTGAGTGGATTTATGTTTTGTTTTGTACAAATAGTCCCGTACTATTTCATCCACGATACATGGTCATTGGTCAAGTGCTATTATTTAATGGTCTTATATATAATTTATAATAAAAATTAATATATATATATATATACATATATATATATTAAATTGGCTTAACCATATTCGAAGCTTATTTATGAGCGATAAGCATTTCCGTTTCTCGCCTACGTGCCCACTACCGACAGTAAATATCATTGTCTCCCGTACTTTACCCCACCGTATCAGAATGTATTTTATTGAACCAAATAATTCCAGTCAAAATTTTAAAAATATCCAGTTTCGAATAAAGTAAGTTAATTTATATGCGTTTTATTGTAAGGCAAAACTCTCCTATATAATATCATTACATGAACAAAAATAAAACGACTACAAATAAGTCCGAATAGATATAACATTCACATTTTCAAATAAAATATGTATCAGATTCTCTACCTCGTCAATGCAAAGTTGTTGTATCTTGTACAACTTATAGGTAATTCGGTTTCACAAAGCCAACTGCCAGATTACGTGGACGGTGAGTGGTTAAGAGTGAGAAGACAGGTGTCAAACGAGACCACAACCACCCCGGCGGCCCCGGAGGAGGAGAAACCAACGCGTACAGTACCAAATTATGCACTGTATAATGCCACAGGTAAATCTCACATATTTGAAAAATGAAATTTTAAAGTAGAAATCCAAGACCAATGGCGCCCGTCAAAATATAGATAAGCCAATGTTCGTCACTCGTCAAGATCATGCAAGCTTAAAAAGTCACTCGGCTACTGAGTATGCGCTAGTAGATACCAAAACGCTTTTTTTTTCTCGAACTGACTACGCTATTGACCTAGCAAGGTCTTAACAGCTTCAGCGGACTACTAAGGCGAGCGCTTAGGATACTCTGCTACGTATCCGTAGTACTCATACGTGCAATTCACGACCTATCTGAGCTGACCGTTTTTTTTTTACGTGGAGAGAAAATCCTCATGGACTATTCGACTACTGCGAGTCACGCAGGGATGGGGCCGAAAACGGCGACTTGAACCGGCTAACACTCTACGACAACCTACGCCGGACTATGGGAGTGTCCCGGGGTTGCGTGAGCAAGCTCCGCGACATCCCCGGCGGCAGGCGTTCCCCACGCCACACCCGGCTGAGGTAGCCCGGTTGCAGGACTGCCTCCCAGCCCGCCGAGTCTGTGCAATGGAAGTCCAGGCCTCCCGACCCTTTCCCCCTGGGTTCGGTCGACAGCGGAGAGGCCAAGCCACTCCGCCACCACCCCGCGATGATTTTTTTTTAGCGAGGTTTACTCCTCCTCCGCCTGAACCACCCTGAGGTTCCCGTCGGCCTACGCTAACTTACGCATCCCCCCGTCCCACGATCCTAACCCTACCCTACCTATCGCAAACCTTACGCCCTCCAATCCCTGGACTTGCCTACCCACTAAGTAGGTAGGCAAACCAGAGGGTACCTATCCAGTACCCCCGTTCCCCCATCCTAACTGTCCCTAACCCTACCAATCCTACCTACCTACACAGTCCCTACGCCAGCTGAGCTGATCTAAGCTAACTATTCATACATATATGAGTTGTTGGAACATATATGTGTACCAAGTACCTCAACATCTCTTATATATATTTAGTATCGGATAACTTTCTAAACTATTTCAGTTTGATAAGGGAAAGAAATAAGACCTTTCCACTTTCATATGTAAGCGTGTGTGCGTGCACGTGTGTGGAGGTGATATGTGTAATGTTGTTGCAGTGATGTAAGATTTTGTGTGAGTGTATCGCGTGAGCAGCGCACTCAAGGGCTCCACGTCGAGGTAACGGACCTAGGCTTGAGCCGCTACCGAGGGGGCCTAATCTGGTGTACGGGAGTGAAATTTACCCTCAAACCACTCAAAACGCTTCAAACTAAAGCAGAGTCACTGTAATAAGTTTATCATTGACATAATTACCATGCCCTCCCACTCGGTACTTGCAAATGCAAATTTCTTCCTAACTTTAACATGCTAATTTATCGGAATATATTATTAATGAACATCACGAGTGATTGTAATCATATACTCCTTGGAAGGGTTCTTTTTGTAGAGTTTAAGATTGGCTCAATCATATGGGACAAGATGGTACCAGGCTAAATATAAAGGAGAATTGGCTCTTAAGTGAAGCTGCTGAATAACAGCTACAAGTGTTTGTTGATCTACTTATGTTTTATCATGATACGTTCCTTCACAGAAAGGTATTAATTAAATTGGAAGTGATTTGATCGATGTGGTGTTTTCATTACGTAAGTACCAATCATAACCCAAATTCCACAAGATTTCGAATTCGCCAGAGTGTGAACTTTTTACAGAGGTAACATAACCTTAAATGAAACGATGGTTTGTAGAAAATACAAAAATCCCTATATTTTTTCAGGACCTCCAGGTAAAGGTGCATTACTATACTCGTCAGGTTGGCCGAAGCTTCGTTTCGCAAACGGAACTACTATCGTACTTAGTGCTCAGGCGGGTGAACCAACAGTTAAACCCACTCGACTCTACACTATTCTCGTTGTCCGTTTCACTGATGGTGACAGTAGCAGGGGCAAGGTAAACAAGATTATTAATTAGAATATTATCCCATTCGCGGTCGAATGATTACAATTTTAATTTCTTGCTTGTCGCGTGATTTGTTACAATTATAAACTATAAATCAAAGGGATCGTAAATAAATCAAATTGCATTTAGACCAAGTCGGTAATAAGCTGAACCATCGATGGAACTTAGTGAAAACTTCCGAAAATTTGTGTTTTCGGAAATCATAAGTTAACAGTACTTGATATTTTGATGAATATTTGACACTTTTACGTATTTATTCTACGATAGTTACCGTAAGAATTGTGCTGCTTGGCACCAAGCTAAAGTTGATCAATAACAACGTGATATTTTACTACTACCATACAGTAATCTTCTTCTTTTTGTTTTGACTCCGCAGAAGCACTTGCCAGTGGTATTCTCCGTATATCCGTGGTATTATTTTCCATTCACTTCACTTATGCACAATAAACCAACCATATTACATAAAACACCACCAACTTTATACAATATAGAGTCAAGTAACACAAGATTATGAATAAAATACAAAATCCACTACATGACAGACTAAAATCCCGCCAAAAATTCTCTACAGTAATCAAATGTTAAATCCTTTATTTTCATTAAGTCGTTTAGGTCCTTTTTAATTTTATTATAAATCCAGGGAATAACTGTCGACGTTATGAGACGATGGATTATAAAATATATTTTTAACAATTTCAGATAACTTTAGAATTCAGTTTCAAACAGTCGGCTGGTTGGTGGACAGCTGTGGGCGTGGAAGTAAATTTCGGCACTCTGGAAACTTCTGAACTAAATTTAAATGCTCCGGCACCTCCAGACGCACCTTCAGCAGTGCTTGGGCGATCTTACCATTGCTCACAACCTCTGGTGTATAGTTCTCAAGAGGCCACCTTAACTCTGCCGGATGTTCAGGTAATCATGAAAACTACTTTGAGCTATATCCAATCAATTTATTTTCGTTGTATGGGCCATGTATAGGATGAGATGTATACACGTTAAACCTCGAAAAAAGGAGTAGCTATTGAGTACAGCGGCCGCATATAAAGTACTAGCCTCTGCCCGCGACTTCGTTCGAATGGAACAGATACTTTAGGCTAACGCTAACACGCAGCGGAAGCTCTCAAGAGAAAAAACCCGATTTTCAAACACTCTTCATCGGTGTTTCGCTTCTATTGGTCTTAGCGTGATGATATATAGCCTGTAACCATCCTCCATAAATGAGCTATATAACATTGAAATAATTTTTCAAGTCGGACCAGTAGTTCCTGAGATTACCCCCTACAACGTCACGACTCACAAACTTTACCTCTTTATAATATTAGTATAGATTGATTGCTAACTTTTAATCTGATCTAGCCAAGTGCGAAAATATTCTTCGACTATGCTTTGGAGCTTAAAAGTGGTTCCTACCTAGGCGAGATTCGACGTGGAAACAACTCTTTACACTTTTTTTGCGTGATTGTCTTCTGCTCCGAAGAGAAATTAAAGGAATTGTCTCAGGAGTGAAGACTTATTGACAACTGTATATAGCTATAGGCTACAGTGATTACTTAACATCGTATGTACTACATGCCTAAATGTTAATTCATAAATCATAACACGAATAAAGGGCATACCAGACTGTTTTATTACTCATTACACTTTATGTGTAAACCTATCCGCCACAAATAAACCTTCACATCATTAAAGTAATATTGTTTTAACCACTACAATTAAAGAGCTCTAAAAATTAATTATCACACTTGTTTTTCTTTTCTCTGAGAGGCCTAATACTATACCCCTTCCCGTTCGCCGCTCGCGTTCTCTCTGTTGCGTATTTTTAATGAAAAACTGTTTTTAATCTTATTAGGTATGATACATTGGATTTATATAATGTATTATTTTGTTAACTAGATGCAAATATTCATGGACAGCACGGAGAAATTCGCTGACGCTTTCGATTGTATCGGCTTTATGACGGTTCCAATTTGGTAAGATTATTATCTGATAAATTTCTTAAACGTACTAAATCCGATATATAGACTATGAACTTCTTGTTCTCTGAGTACTCAGTACATAAAAATATGAAAATGGAGATAATTAGTTATAGGATGCACCAACTGCGTGAACACAACTAGATATTTTTTTAAATTATAAATCTACCTAGTGTTTTTAGTATGTTTAATACTATCTGGGCGGGTGGACGTTATCCTGTTTTGATAATAAAAAGAATCCTAGAGTCAACCGCCACCTACCGGGTCCAATTGTGAATGTAAACCGTTCTCGGATCCACACAATATTTCATCGATATCGGTCCAGTCGTTTAGGAGGAGTTCAGTGTCATACACATCTCCAGAAGAAATTCATATACAAAGATATACATAATATATAAATATATTGTTTGTCCAAACTAATCTCCGAAACGGCTAAACGAATTTTGATGAAACTTTTACTGGCAAATAGAGGATTATTCAGAGTATCCTGGCTACATATAATTACGCTTTTATAGGAAGAGTTAATTCAGTTAATTCAAAATATGTATTCTCACGAAAGAATAGAATCATTTTTAAGACATAGTCACGGGGACCACCTAGAAATCCATTTAGATATAATTAAGAATATGAAATTAGTTCTAAACACCACAAAACCAAGGTATTGCATTATAATTTTCTGTACTTTACAGGTCAGGATTAATGGTGACGTTCATAATGTTGATCGGTTTGGGGATATCAATCTCAATGATAATGGACATCAAGGTCATGGATCGCTTCGAGAACAATCGAAGCAAGCAGCTAACGATCACGGTCAGCGAATAATATTAGACATTTTAGCGAATAATAACTCAACGGTTTGAAACCGGAAATATCAATGGAACTGTATTCAAAATTCATATTTGTAATATAAATATAATATGATATCATTTACAGTAGTTCGTTTGTATGAGGTTATTGTACGTAATCACTCATCAGAATTTAAAAATACTTTCACTAATTGGAACGATATTGTTGTTATATATATATAACTTTCGTATTGCAATAAATGCAAACAAAATCGCAGGTGGTTGCTTGTATAGTTGTTCTACTTTGATCATTGTCTTATATGAAGCCTGCGTGATGTTATTTAAAGTTCAAGTGATGCTTATTTGTTTCTTTAATATTTTTGAAGGCGGTTATTCCAGAGACAACTAGCCATATTTGAAAAATTCATTTTATATTCTGTCATGGCGCGAAGTATGGGGGCGAAGGAGTGTTAGTCTTTAGAAGTGAACACTAGGGATATACTTACACATACACAATACTTAATACTTACACAATACACATTCAATAATACCACTTCATAAAAGAATAGGATTTCATATCTCGAAAACATCACCGACTATCTGTTTTTACGACTAAATGGGTGTAATCCTTTCGATGTCGTTATAATAGATTTTTACTGTATATACAAAGTGTAGAAAAGCAAGGATAAAATAATAGCCCAGCCGGGTTGTATGTCGCGGCGCGTGGTACCGGGGGGCAGTGGCCTGTTGGCCTCTCTGGACGTATACGTTAGTGAACCCGTGACGCATATAACTTAATAAATTTCTCTAGCTTGTAGTCGTTGACGTCTTAACTATTACAATGAATAGTAGTTATTAGTTCTGCCGATAGAAGCAATGATTTAATTTTATTGAATTTCGATGAATATAGTCTGAAACGTAATAAAAGGTGTAAGTGGTAGCGGAAAACTTGAAACAGACAGTGAACATATAATGTGAAATAACGCCTCATTAAATATTTATAGCAATGTTACTTACCGTCGTCTTGAAGTATTTTAATATTTTTAGTTTTTTTAGTTTTAATATTTTTATATAGGAAAGAGATAGAAGTTTTAAATGATAAATGTATTAATAATACATGGATTTTACTGCATTAATTATTGTGATATAATTAATTTATTTTTGTAATAATTTATCAGTTCCCTGCAAACGAGATACCATGTAGTAACTATTATTCATTTTGAATATAAGAAGAGAGTAAGTAAATGTATATATGTTTTAAACCGCTTCTATACACTTGCTGACCTATATATATATACATATATAAACATTGAACGAAGATTTATTATCACCTCTTTTGCAGTTGTGAAAAACGGTAATATGCGGTTCGTGTTGAAATAAATTATATTGTTGTGTAATTAAATCCTATTCAATTTCAAACCGCATAGAAATTATTGAATTTTAACTGATAGAAAAATGAATGAATGTAGGCACGTTTCTCTCCAATCGACGACTCGTCTCTTTATTCTCCCTATACACGTAAAAGACACAATGGTACCGAATAAATTTAAAGTAAATGTAGGTACGGAACTCCACTAATCGGTGCGGGAAATGACACTTCGTAGCTATGTTTACAGATGTTGTGAAATCCTAGTTTAAATTTCTAGCCTACATATCTTGATGGTGATAACTAGTTTCATAGTATATTAACATTTGTAGGCACAAATATAATGTAATACTGATTACAGATTTTCATATTTATTTTACGGTTCGTCATTTCATTCCATAGATACATATCATTTAGGTTAAGAAACATAAAGTGTTATTATATACGAGAATTATATTAATATAGCTGTGAAATTGAAAATTATTAATTAATTATTTCTGAATGATACGAATTGGTGTTAATGTTGAAGTAATTCAATTGGTTAAAGTGTATAACAAGTTTCAATAAATTATTATTATAACATTTATTCCACGATTTCGTTTGATTTTATTAAAGAATCCTTCACATTTACCTTTATAGGTAAATAAGTATAAACAGCTTTTGCCTTATTAATTGTAATGGTTGTACAATATCATTTTAAATAAAAACACTTGCAGTCACTTTTAAAATAATAATCTGTAGGAAATCACTGCCTATGAGTTTCCGCGGCTGCGTTTGTCAGCAAATCTTTTTCTCAAATATGTTCCTAACTTTTAAAGATAAAGTGTTTCAGATCATCAGGTCGTATATAGTAGTCAACAACTAGCTCAAAACTCATACCAATTTATGGATGTGTGTTCTGAGGAACGTCGATATTGTGCCCTTATCATTCTTCCAAATTTGGACCTACCACTGACCGGTTGCTCATTCTTACACTCTAAAACCTAGCAAAGTCGTATCAGTACTACTTTTTAGAATATTTCTGATGTGTAGATTAGGGCTGTAATGGTAGTACAGATTGTAAATAAAAAACAAAGCGTTTCAACAATATTTAATTTAGGCTCTGAGAAAGCACTTATGAATATTAAAACATTAAATGCATATTGTATTGGACGTTACTTTCCACTTCCGCGTGATTGGCCACTACCACGTGTCACTGCAACAAGAAACCTTTGATTTTGTTTATATGAGCTGAATTTACAAAAAGTTAAATCTTAAACTAGTAATAGAAAGAACGAAATATTAGAAACCAAATCAACGAAAATATTTTTAAAATGCTCCCTTGTTTGACGGTTACAATACTCCAGGTGTTGCAGTTACGCAGGCCGGCATGACAGCCGCGACTGGCGATGGATAGATTGTCACTTGGTGGCCGCCATTTTTTTTAAATTGTACTGTGCTTACCATCAGGTGTGCACTTACATCATAGTGTAGTCACTTTGCAGTGCTACAATAAAAATTTTAAAAAAATGCACACAGATGACGGCAACCACTTAGAATTAGTTAAATCGTGAGGCGGTAAATTGTCCTTTGGCTTAAAAAATAAATTATACAACAAAATTATATTTATTTTTAAGTCGATTTTGGATCCAAAAAATGGGTATGGATATCTCACCATATTTAAAGGATGGGTCGTTCCGATATTTGAACTGATAATGTTTTTCTATCTATTTAAAACAGCTTAGTTGTGTTCAACGGAAACTGAACCAATAAAAAACTGTGTACTCGAGACGTACCACAGATCACTCAGATAACAGTAAGGTTCATTGTATTCTCTAGGTATTCATTAGGGTTGTCGTATTCTTATCAAATACATTTTTGAATTCTATGTACAATATAGTTAAGTAAAACTATAGAAATTTAAGTAATGCTGTTCATAACAGTATTTTAATATTTTATTTGGTAGTATGTTTAATTGCAAATAAGAAATTACCAATGGAAAATATATAAGTAATGACAGCTCAGTAGTTATTGTGTTAAGTTATTGCGTTAACCAACGTAGGTTCCAATTCTTGCAACTGGAGGTTTCGGTGAATGAAAGTACAGTGATGGAACCATACGATGTTAGTAGACTTTTCTCTAAGCCCGTTTGCCTAGCAACTACATTCAAGTTGGAAATCGGTCGTCAAGCACATATACCTACGTGTGTTCCGGCAGCTACTCTTAGGAGCCAGTCCACTCTCAATTTTTCGTGTTTGCTGTCTTGGCCTACTTTGTAATTTAAAATAACGTTGCTATTAAATGATAAAACTCATGAAGTACCAAAAAGTATACAGTCAAACTTTATAATAGTAGGCATAATAGAATAATTAAAAGATACTTCAACCCTATCCTATTCTATATAGTCGCCCAAACATCCCAAATCGGATGAGTGTCTTCAGCGTTCGCCTTATTAGTTCGGTGAAGCTGTAAAAACCTTTTTAGGTCAACAGCGTTTTCGTTTCGAAAAAAAAGATACTTCTATTTTATTGTGTCATGTCTCTAAGACTAGATCATATTATAAGTTCAAATATACACTCCTATGTGCCATCAACTTACATTCTTGATAATCGCATCTATGTCCGTAAAAACATTGAAAAACTGCATTTAGTAAAGAACCCGCATAATCTAAATAATAGAAACTGTTACAAACTAGTCGTCCCATGTTTCAGACTCAGCAAAAACACTAATAGTTTTTTAGGTAATAGTGTTAGGTACTACAATAAAGTCCTAAAGCATGTTACCGATTTGCCGGATTGTAAGCTTAAGTGCAGAGCGAGTTTTGGTGTCAAAATGATATTACAGAGTGAATAGAATATGAACAATGGTGATGTCTCGCATTGACTTCTCTCTGTGCATCCACCAAAAACGTATGATGTATTGGAAATATATGCTAAAAATGTATCCGATCGAGATTATTGCCGGTTAGGGCCTAAACTGAATACAATATTTTTGATTTTCATTTTGAACTATTCATGTGAAATTCTAGTTTTAAACTGCTTAGTTAATTTGCTAAGATAACTTAATTAAATGTGTTCTAAAACGTTGATGAGTCGTTTGTACATTTATAATTTATTCTTATAGATACAGAGGAGGTAATCTCCTCTTTGACAACCCTAATAGTGACATTCCTGTAGTGTTAACATGCAATTTATTTATATCTATCTCGGGCAAACTAGTTTTCGTTTGAACAAGTATTTAAAATGTATCTCATAAATGAGTTTTTTTATGGTAGAAAGTATGCACGGGTCAAGCTACTAATCGTTATGGTTGTCGCTTATTTTAGAATGAATTATAAACAATTACATTTTACCCGCGGCTTCGCTTGCATTCATGTAGATTTGATTTATCGTTCGAAAACAACACATTTTTCTGTACGAAAGGTACCGTACTTACGTTTTTGTACCCACTGATAACATATACGTATAATTTTATGATAACTCGTAGAGTAATTATAATATTACTTAGGCCGATGTGGTTTATACAAATGTACGATTTTGAGAAAAGAGAAACGGTTTTATAGTCCTTCTTGGAATTTTTATTTATTTTCATACTAATTAAAATATAACTGTCATTTTTCAAATTCAAATTCAATTTAAATACAACATATTTGGTATAATACGTATGTTTTTTTGTAATTTGAATCAAAATAAAATATAACGTTATATAATATAGTATCGGTGGCAACCCTACCATTGGTATACATTTTGATGACATACTGACACCCCTTACGAAATTAATATGTTACGCTGATTTAATAAAAATATTAACTAAACATATTTTTATACTGATTTAACGAAATGATTGTAATGCGTACATTGTCTACTCTGTGGACTTCTACATGGGTTTAATTGTACTGGTGAAGTTTTTGCGATAGAAGATGCAAGAGAGAGCCTAATTTCAGGGCACATTTGCAAGGAAATTTTACAAGATGCAGGGTCGAATGCTTATATAAGCGTTTCCAGTAAGATCGTGGAATACTCATGGCCTAAGTCAATCTGAATTATTAAAATGATGAATGTAGTTTTCACTTTGTGTTCCATAAAACTTAAGACGAATCATTTTGTTAGTAAAAACTTCGTTAGCCGCATTGAGTGAAAATTGGAAGGAGAACAACTTACGAGTTTGAGTCGCGACCCACACTTTGAAAAACACCGGTATAGACCATATCCCGTAAGATAGTAGTAGTAAGATTTATAAAACTATTGCCTCCGTGGATATGCGAATGTTCTATGCGAAAATTACGATAGTAATAACTATGGTACCTATCTCAAAATGGTTTAATTCACACAAAAAATAAAACAATTAATAAAGAGGTATTGTAATTATTTAAGATTCGAAAGTCTGCTGGTTTAATACATTATTTTGTCTTTTGTAATCGTAATAATATATTTCAACTCCTAAACACTGATATAATTGTAAGGATAAAATATTAGAGATATAATCCCAGCAGTGAACAGTGACCGCTATAGCTAGTGTACCACTAGATCACGAACTGTAATAAAATTTAATGCCATACATCGACTTAAATCTATAATAAGTGAAAGTATCGTATTGAAACGATACTACCACAAACCGTGCCTTAAATCACACAAGGAGGCGGTTTAAAAAAAAGAAATAAACGAAAAATGATAACTAACTATACATATAATAAGAATGTAAATATAATGGGTCTAACATTTTAGATTATTCTGAAAATAGTTATTGCTAGTATATCAGAATAAGTAATAAAATACATTTCAATGATGTCTAGAAATATCTGTCTGCCTGTCTATCTAACTGTCTGTCTAACTGCCTGTCTAACTGCCTGTCTAACTCCCTATCTAACTCCCTATCTAACTGCCTGTCTAACTGACTTTCTAACTGCCTGTTTGTTAGCAGGAACACGTATCAATGCTAAATTACTATGTTCGTAGTAAATCATTACCAAGAAAATCATAAAGCATATCTTCTAGTAACATTTAATCTTCGTTTCATTACAATCTGTTCGATCTATCATAACTTATTGTATTTTTAATTTTGACGCGACTTAAGTACGACAGAAATGTAGATTAGTACATGGACTTAATAGATTGAGATGACTTCTTTATTAATCGCTGTTTTTTTTACATAAGGTTTCACGCGGGCGAAACCGCTTGCTCAGTTAGTATAACATATATTAAAACACTTTTTCTTCGTCATATATTGACAACCAATTATTATAAATATATATAATAAAAAATAATATAAATAATAAAAAATATTCAATTATTAAAAATATTACTGCATTAATATCTTCATGGGATGGTTATTCTGTTAATGAACATGTTTAACAAGTTTTTGTGACATCTCAGAGTTAATGCTCTGTGGTAATATTTCCTATTCACAATATATAACACAAGATTATGAATAAAAACTAAAAGCGACTTCATGAAAGACTAACATCGCCTCAGAAATTTTGTTTCTACCATAACAACATATGTACATAAATATATTTTTATGATACAATAACATTTAGAATAATATGGTTTCTAGCTATTGCAATAATATGGTTTCTTTTTTCTTTCGAAATGACTACGCTATTGACCCAGCAAGGTCTTAACAGCTTCACCGGACTACTAAGGCGAGCGCTTAAGGCACTCAGCCGATTTTATTTTGGCAACCAGCTCAAGGGTGCACGGCACACCTCGGCTTGGCTGTTGCCTGTTGCATGCAAAATTGCGATCTATCTTAGCCAACCTAGCTAACTATTCATATATGTATGAGTTGTTGAAATGTATATGTGTACTAAGCATACACGCCTTAACAACTCTTCCACATATTTATTATCGGAAAATTGAGAGTTTTTCAGTTCGATAAGGGTAAAAAAAAGGAAACCCTTCCACTTTCATGTGTAAGCGTGTAGGCGTGCACGTGTAGTGTTGTAGCAGTGATGTATATTTGTGTGTCACCGTATCGCGCAAGCAACACACTCAAGGGCTCCCTATCGAGGGATCGAACCTAGGCTTGAGCCGCTGCCTTGGGAGGCCTAGTCGGGTGTACAGGAGCGAAATTGACCCCTAGACCACGGCGACATGATCTGTGGTTACGCGGGCGCGGGCGTGAACACGATCTGTTTCGAGGGACAGGCTGGTACTGATCGTTCGTTGACGTGATTGAATCAGGAGGGTCGGTAAAAATATGTCGCGGACGTCTTTTATAACGTGCAGTGTTAGGTACGTGTTCATAGTTTGCGGCGGATACCACTAATGGACTGGGATAATTCGCGGCTTTTTCAAAATAACTAATCGTAAGTGATTTTACGTACGCTCAGATAGAAGGGATCTCTAGGACTCTATGGAGATCGACTCTCCGGATGTACCACGGGGCACCTGTCACTTTACGTAAAACACGATTTTGGAGAACCTGCAGCTTATGAAAGTTATCTTTGGACATATGCGCAAAAACGGGGCAGCTATATGTCATCACGGGACGGATACACGTCTTATACAAAGTGAGCTTGTGTCTGAGGGACATCTTACTCTTATGACAAAGCAACGGATGGAGGCGACCCAAGACCATAGCGGCTTTGTTTCGCACTCTGTCTATATGTGAATGGAACTTTAAATGTTTATCTAATGTGACACCGAGATATTTGACCTCTTCGGCCCAAGGGATATCGATTCCGTATAGCCTGATGGGCTCAAATTTATTAACGCGTTTCGTGGGATCGAAGAGTATTGCGGCACTCTTATCGGGATTAACTTCTATGCGCCATTGACGAAACCATTCACCGAGAGTATGAACGGCTTTTTTGATGCGCTTCCTAAGAAAGTCCGACCGCCAGCCGGAAGTGTAAATAACGGTATCGTAAGCGTAACAACATACCGCGACCCACCGAGACCGAGATAGGTCACTGATGAACAGATTGAAGAGCGTGGGCGCGAGTATGGAGCCCTGTGGCACACCTGAGCGTATCGGGTGGGGCAGCGATAGTTCACCATCCACTCTGAAGCGGAATGTCCTATCAGTGAAATAATCAATATGAATTAACCTATTGGGTACGCGAGATTTACATAATTTATGGATGAGCCCTCCATGCCAGACCTTATCGAAGGCCTTGGCGACATCGAAGAAGACTGCAATTGTGCGTTTCGGTTTACGTTTCGGATCGGCGTTAAATTTAGAGAAAATGTACTCCGTGAGGCGGTGTACTTGATTCGTGCAAGAGTGTTCGACACGAAATCCGGACTGCTCAGGTAGTATTAATTTCAAATCTGTAATCGAGAACTGGAGATGGTTCAGAAGGAGCCGCTCGTAAAGTTTTCCTAAGGTATCTAACAGACTAATAGGCCGATAGCTAACGGGAAGCGTAGCTTTCTTGCCGGGCTTGTGAATACCTATCACTACGGCCTTTTTCCAGACGGCCGGAAAGTGACCCTGGGACATGGCCGCATTGAAGACGCAGACCAATAGAGCTATGATGCGATCAGGAAGGAGTTTCAGAACCTCGTTCCTGATCCCATCGGGACCTGGGTACTTCCTAGGCTTGAGACGCTTGATTGCGCCTGCAACTTCATCGAAAGTGATCGCGGTTAGGGTATCCGCCGGAGGAGACGCGAGTACATGCTCCACAGCTGATTCGATTAATCCGTTATGGAAAGGGTCAGTGTTATCAGTGTTTGGCGAACACTGTTTCTCTAAGCTTGCGGCAAGGCATTCTGCTTTATCTATGCTATTAAACGCGAGAGGCAAACCGGGGCGTCTGTCGAGAGGAGGTATTGGAGTGACTATATCTGATTTGAGAGTTTGCACTAGAGTACAGTACGACCGGTAAGATGGCTGGAGACCCTCCAGGAAGCTGTCCCACCTGTCACCCCGGATCTCAGAAATACGAGACGACTGTTTTTCGTAACGAACGTAAACGATCGCGATTCTTTACAGACGGGTAAGCGTTGTAAGCTCGAGTCGCGGCGTTCTTTTCCGTGATCAATGCTTCACGTCGTCAGGGAGTATAAAACAGCGATCGTTCGCCGCTTGTACCTCTTTCGAGGTTACCCTGACGGCGGTCTGGAGATAATCAACCAGGAAATCGATGGCCGATTCCGCGTCGGCTTTAGATACCAACACGTCCGGAATCCTATCTAAGCTATTAGACGACGGATTTTCTTTAAAATATTGAACGAGTTTCGCGTAATCAGTCACCCTAACGGATGGCGGGGTGAAGTCTGAGTTGTGATCTAACTGTAAAACAACCGGGCGATGATCTGAATCAAGTTCGTGTACGACTTGTATGAGTCGTACTGGAAGCGTGATATTTTTAAGAGAGCTATGTCTAAAACTGTGGGTCGGCAATGATCTTGATATTGCGTGGGTTCGAAGGGGCTATGACGTCAAACGCGAGAACCCTACCTAGTTCGTCGAATATTCTCCCGTTACGAGAGGTACACGAACTATCCCTAATAACTGAATCTCCTAAATGAAGTAGCGCCTGCAAATCGGAGCTTAGCAATTCGTTATTCGGTGACAAATACGCGGAAACTAAAATAATATTCGCGTGATCGGTCATACCTATTTTACACACTGACACTTCCATATTGGTTAGCGCGGGCGGATCTAACGGCATGCAATACAACGAACGGCTAAAATAGATTAAGGTGTCGCCCCTGCGGGTTGCACGGTCGTTTCTTACTATGCAATAATTCGCGATTCATACTGAGGGCGGACGTATAATTAAATGAACGTGACTTAAGTCGATTCGAGATAGAAGTCCACTGGGGCTTGTCTTGGATCGTGACAGGGGGTTGGGGGCGCGGTTTCCTAATTGTGGAACCCGGAGGTTGGTAAGAAGTGCCAGAGACGGAGCTAGGTCCGCCCACGCGTGAGTGTCGGTGTAGTCGGTGCTGGCACCCGGGCGCTATTTATATTAACTAACTTTTCGGGGGGTGCCGAACCCGAGTCAGAATCTGACAAACGCGAACCGCGGCGTCTAATGTAAGTGACGGTTTTATACTCGTCATTATCTACGTTTTGCGCTGAAGGCGGGGAATCGCGGGCGCGTTATCGGTCGCAGGCGGCTCGGCGGACGCCGCTACGTCGAGCTCCATCTCGGAGCCGGCCTCCGAGCTGGAGCTCGGTATTGGGGCCTTTATTAGGCCCCTATCTCGGACGTCAGACGGCGATTGCGACAAGAGAGTCGCGTAAGAATTCGCAGTTGCCACTCGGGGTACGTACTGCGTAGTTTCACCGAATAACGCTACATAGTTATCGAAACTAGCAACAATATCCGCGTTTGGGTTCCTGTCGTAAGATAAAATCTTTAAAATGAGTTGCGTGTTCCATGTTGATGACCTAAGGGAGGAGTGGGCGCCTCGAACCAACCTCCCTGCCTGAAGGGTAGGGGGGCACGCCAAACGGTAAGCTACGGGACTATCCACGTATGTAATATATATACAGTAAATAAAATGTGTAAATAGAAAAAAAGTAAATAAATAATTAATTTAAAAAAAAATTGAAGAGTAAATAAATGTATAAAGAAATTACTAAAGAACTACGTAAATAAATTGATAAATAACTAAGTAAACCAATAATTATACTAAGAATTAAATAAAGCAATAAATAAATACAATGGAAAGGTCTCACTCAATTTCTGGGAAAAGAATGCAGGTGTGCAGTGCAGTGCACGTGCGCCCGTACGGAACAATGGAGACGAACACTTTCGAAGTAATAACAGACGTCACTAAATCACGAGTCTCGAAATCGAAGCGCGCAGCAAAGCAGACATCCCTTCACGTTGACCGCCCGATCGGAACTCCTAATATGGTTTCTATGTAAGTAATTTACCAAGATTTGAAGCATTGGTGGCTTAGTTGATAGCTTGTTCGAACTAGTAACTGAGCTCCCGATAAAGGAAAACATCGCGATGAAATCATAGCACGGTGGTATGGTTTAAATCCCCTGGCTAGCTACCACTCTCAAATTAAAAATTTGTTGCCAAGCACCAATGTGTTCTGGTACACGAACTGGAGAGCCAGTCTCTTCTACGTTTGGCGTCTATAACAACTTAAACCACATGCTAACGTAAAACAGCTCGAATTTTCTACTGTGCCGCTACAGCCTGTAAAAACGCTTTTACTAAGTCGTACATATTACACGCGTAACAAAGTTCAAGTGTTAGAACACAATCTCAATGAAATCTTGAGGTAGTAGCGTACATTCGTACAATCAGCGAGTCAATTGCGACTTTCGCTTTTGTTTTAGTGTACAGCTTAGTTACATTTTTTTCCGTAAAACATCACATCTGATATTTGTACATAGTTATTATATTATTTCGGTTTTGTATTTATGTAAGTAATTGTATTAAACTTGATAGTAGGATTGGCTTTAAATTCTTATACATTGACACCGTTAGGCAATTCGGGTTCCAATGATATCCAGTGCATATCAAACGATCAAAAGAATTGGTGTAGTGTTTTTTTTTTTTATATCATGGGAGGCAAACGAACACATGGGTCACCTGATGTTAAGTGATCACCACCGTAAATAGACACTTGCAATAACCAGGGGAATCACAAGTGCGTTGCCAGCCTGTGTTTGGGAGTAGGGCGGGGGGGATAGGAAGGGAAGAAGGAAGGGGAAGGGGAGGGTACGTGGGTCTCCGGCTCTTTCACTGACCGAACGAAACGCAACAATACAAGCACTGTTACTTCACGTCGGTTTTCTGTGAGAGGGTGGCGCTTCCCCGGACGAGCCGACCCATTCGTGCTGAAAACAATAATAGCTTCAGCTTGGCTCTACCACTACAATGTATATTATGTACCCTATTAAATCGTTACAACTATACTACAGTAATAAATCCGACACAGTGACCCTCTTTTGGATTGTCGCTTTTCAGGATCAGCCATATGTCGATATGAGTGTAACATACAGACTTATAAAACTATTTACAAACAAGTGATTAATTTTTCGAAACTAAATTTTATATTAACACTTTTAGGATGCTGTCTAAAATATGGTCATAAACTCACTCATATGACATCACTGAAAAATAATATGGGCTTAAAACAACATAAGAATAGTCTTATGATTTCACGTAAGGTCCTTGCATTTATAAATAACATTTATTACATAAAACTTTCATGTAATTTGAATCTAGGCTTTTCCTCTCGTGTCTATTTATACTTCAAAAAGAGCAAAGCCCGCTTTCAACTATTGTAGTTGACAGAGATTGATATTTTTAAATGTTAGTATCTTCTTTGTTATGTTAATTTTTCAAGCAATAAATTAAGAAGTGTTTCCGCCTTTACGCAACGCAAGACTGTAGGAATAGATGACAATTATCAACTACGCGATTTTGTCGCATATGTCATGTTTCATTTTGTTGATTATCCCTGGGTTAGTCCTTTACGAAAATAGCATCAATATCAAACCAACAAATTGCCTTCAAATTACCAAGAAAACCTGAACTGATGTTATACGAGTACCATTTTCGTATGTCCTAACTGCTTTGTATGTGCATCATTATTTAAGATTTTAATTAATTATTACCTGGGCAACCAAGTCTAGCTAGGTTCTTTAAAAAATATTTTTAAATTAAACTATTAGGTTTGCCTTGTAAAATTAACATTTATTTTACAAATATATACATATGTATATATAATATCTTCTGCTGTCACTCGGATTCTCCTAGCAACCATGATAAGATTTAGCTAGCGTTACCATGGAAACCCCTGAAAACTACTTTTAAACAATTTTAGTAGAATACATATATATGTCTCTATTACGTATAAACTTTAATGTATTATATGCCTTCTGGAAGAAATTATCTATTGAAGCTATTGAAACCATTATCAAAATCCGTTGTATAGTTTAGAATAACTAAAGCACCGCATAGATATGCTAAAAGAGACTTCGTCTTATAATGTTAATTGATTTATTAAGGCTTAATATCAGACTACTATCATTAGGAGCGGAGCTAATATCAAAGAACAAGTCAGAAAATATGGTAAGTGAGAATGAAATATTTGTAATAATTATGGCGGGTGGCCGTGATGTTGGGTATTAAGGGCCGCAGAACAGGTTGGTCACACGACGCTATCTGATCAGTAGAGGAAAGGACCAAATGCCTATGTTGCCTACTTATGCGATAGTCGTACTTCATATGACATTTGTTTAAAGTTACCTTGACAGTAATTCGCGAAACTTAACACGAATCAAACTACTAGATAGACGTAGTTTTCAATAAATCTTATATCCTTTCCCATCCTTATAATTAACGTTAGTATTGGAAACTTTTTTTTCGTACTAACTATGCTATTCATCTCACGGACCTTCACAACTCTACTGGGCTGCGAATGGGAACTTCTGTAGGTTTTTTACTATTCAAGGGGTAACGGCTGAACTTATTTACATGATCAATAATGCAAATTTTTCTATACCATAAGAATTACTTAAAAAGCACCGGCAAAATATAATTATATCGAGATTATTTCCGTTATGAAGATAGCAAATGGTAAAAGCGATTGTTACTACACAGCGACCACGATTTTAATGACACATTGATTTATTGGTTCGTTTTACAAAATATCAGTGAGTTGAACTGACAGTCGGATTGAAAGCGCTTAGCGTACATCACTCAAACTGGAGCCGGTGCGTCGCTTATCGGAAATCAATCCGTTCGTTTCACTCGCCAATGGATTTATTATTATAATTAATAGCACGTATCGGTCGCTTTCACCTTTTCTTGCTTGTTTGTTTTTGGGTTTTGTTACTTGGTGTTGCTATAAGAAATATTTTTGCCGTAAAATTGGGAATTAATAGATAATATCCCAGACAATGAAATTGTCAACAAATATGACTGATGTTCTATTTTTCTCGTATTGACATAAGTAATTGTTAGAAATGTCATGCTATACCATGTTAATCTATTATTCCTCAACTTTTCTGTCACGGGTGCTACTTAGAAACTTCCTCTGATATACCTATTCCTAATCTTACTCATTTCAGTTATACCATAAGCCTGTACCATAGAACTTTCATTGGTCTCCTTCGTGGTCCAACACTCAGACGCACACATAACTACAGGTTTTAATAAAGGCCTAATTTTTAATTGATATTTATAACAAAAACTATGATCCCAAAGAATAAAAATCTCGATTATTGTGTCGATGAAAATTTGCACATAATGCAAATGCACTTAGCAAAATAGTCGATTAATAATTTAAAATAATGTTATTCAATTTAAGGTCTTAGAAAGTGCTAAAACATTACCACTGGCTGAGAAATTAGCTTTATCAACAAGAAGAGTCGGAAAGAAATCTGTAAAGTTCTACCATATAATCTTAGATTATAGAACTTGCTTTGCAGTATTGTAATTGACGTATAAACCATTTATTCTCTTAGGAAGTTTATTATAGAAACTAAGTAACTAAATCTAGTATTGAAATTGTATTTAATTAAAGTATATTCAATAATTACCTACCACTTTCATAGTGGACGGAGTCCGGCATCTCCCAATCTAATCGTCCAATTATCTTTGGCAGTTAAATCTGGTCTATAAAAATGTGTATCAAATAAATGAAAATTCTCATATAAAAAAATGAAAATTCTTTTATCGTATTTATATTTCTATGCTGGCAACACTGTAAAATCGACGCGACGTAAGGAACCTGTTGACTCGACTTAGATCAGAATAAACCAATCATTAAAAGGCAATCCTTTTTGACAACGTATTAAAACCAGCTTGTTTATATGCTACTAATTGTAAAATATTAATCAAACTAGTTTCTCTATATTTATAACGAATTTTGTCAATGAAATTATTATATTATAACTTCATTTGAATTTGCTTATAGTATTTAGAACATTTTAACAATAAATCTTTTAGCGGATTATTACTGTCATTGTCAAGTAGGTATTAGGTATTAAGCTATAATTATTGATATTATAAGTTCCTTGCGATCATTTCAATGAACTAACATAGTGGTGGTTGTCTTGTTACCACTTTTCAAAGAGTTTTTGTGACAAGTCAGAATCCATGCTTCGTGGTATTATTTCCCATATATTTATTTCACTTGTGTATAATAACCAAACCAAATTACGTAATCCACCACAAACATTACAAAATATAGAGAAAAATAACACAAGATTATATATAAAATGTAAAATCCATTACATGACATTCCAAAATTCCTGAAACATGTTTTCTGAATTCTTTATATGCTACCATTCCTATAATTTATTTGGTTATAACTATGGTTATAAATGATTATGACTAGTTGATTTGTTTATCTAATTTAAATCTCTATTGGGTACCGAATCGAAAACGATTCAAACGATTTAGTCACGAATTAGACGTGCGTTTGCCTTTCTTTATCATTTGTAGCGATTTTATTTTTTGTTTATTAACACTTGGCAATTCATTCCATCGCACCTTATTAACGTAGTGAGTACCTGTCTAATAGATGCGTATGATTTTATTTGAAAACATATATGTCCATGTTAAAATGGAGTCCGTGTAGAGGTAGACGTCATCCATAGTGAAGAATAAAACGAAAGAAATGAATACCAATCAAATAAAAACGTTAACCGATATAGAAGTGCACTACTGAATATAGTTACGAATTCACTTTTTTTTTTCTCCAACTGACTACGCTATTGGCCTTAATTTTTTGGCCTTTACAGCTTCACCGGACTACTAAGGCGAGCGCTTAAGGCACTCAGCCAATTTTATATTGGATTACGAATTCACGTAGATGTGACTAGCCAAACTGTCTGAACGAAGATGCCCAGTGTTTCGTTGGTTGTAAAGCATTCCGCCATAGATGACAGCCAATAATAATCAAGATGCCTGAACAGCTGGTACCTCCAACCAATGGTTTTTCAGAACGCGGTAAATAGTAGTAAGACAATACTAATACCCCCCATATAGTCAATAGTACAGACGCTGGTCAATAGTAAATCACTCGATGTATAAATAAATACTGCAAAATTGTGTATATTTATTTTACTGTGCATTGCTTCTATGAGCCACTTCATTTCAGAGATTAGAGGCGGATTTAGACAGCAGATTCGATAATGGGCAGGTACTTTGAAATGGTAAAATGGTTATCCATCTTATATTTACGTACGACGCCCTTTTGACTTTGAATACAAAAGGTGAACGCCTATGTTGGACCCCTAAAATCTACTCTTTCAATAGTTTAACTACACTCAACAGAGTTCCATAAAACTTTAAAATAATATAGTTTCAATATTGGAATAACATATAAACTATAATTATTAAGCATTCAGATCAATTCATAATACGGTGTCACGCGACTAGGCTTTCAGGAATTTGCTATCATTCTTGATAATCTAATGTATGTCCGCAGAAATTTAAATAAGCTAGATTTAATAAACTATCAACATAAATACTTGAAATAATAAAAAATTGGTTACATTCCATGATTCATCAGGCTCACTTATCGATTTGCCAGATAGTGAGTTCAAGCGCCATGTCAAGCGGGTATTAATGTCTGAAGTAAGTTGGATCAGTATATGATGTCTGTTAATGACGCCAATCTCTGTGCATCCATCAAAAACGAATGTATCTATTTATGTTTGTAAAAGTATGTATAATCAAGAGATAGCCAGATCGAGTTTCTTGCCGGTTCTTCTCGATGACTGGGTTATTTTCCGTACCGGTGGTAGCTTTGACAATCATAGGCAAGGCCTAAATTGAAAAAGTATTTTTAATTGGTATTGTTTAAACTGTCTAAAATTTATGGTTTAGTTTCGACTACACTTGAGAAATTCCACCGTCTGAGAGCGGTATAGTACAGAAAGAAAATGTCTGGTGTAATAAAGCTAAGAATGCATACGAAGTCGCGGGTAGAGACTAGGAATTATATAATTAAATTTTTTTCAAACCAAAACTTATGAATTGTCAAAACCTAATATGGTTTATGAGTTACAAATACCTGTCAGACGTCGTTATGTTTAAAAAGTTAGTTAAGTTAAAGCTTTCAGTCTAGTAACTCCGGACATTCTAAATCATTCTGACAGTCCGTTGATTTATTTTCGTGAGTTTAATTTAACCGATCTTTGAGAGGCTGCGTCGGTCGCGGCTCACTCACTGACGGCCACCCTTACATAACACCCGTAGAGAACTTTCATGAGAAATGTTTAATTTTTTATTTTATGTTATAGGGTTATGAAAAAGTTTTGTTCTGAATCAAATGAAATGACGTAGTTACTTTTTATTATGTACTAGCTATGCCCACGATTCCGTCCGCGTGCAACCTAATAAATAAAAAAAACAGTGACAAATAAAATCATACGAATATATTAAGTTCATTACTTTATTTACTTTTCTCTCGTACTTAAGTCACGTCGTCATTAAAATTACAAAAACTTTTAATAGAGTGAACCGATTTTAATGAAACCAAAACTAAATGTTACTCGAGGATATGCTTTATGATATTCTTGGTGAGGTTTTATCGTGATAAAAATAGTTTATAACATAAAATGCATAAGTTCGAAGTTAGTCTATAAGTTAACTCTTTAGATATTGGGGTAAAGAGAAATCATTTCGAATGGATTGAGAAATCGACGAGTTTTATGTCACTTAGCGCCTACTATTTAAAATCTTGACATATGTTATACAACAAGTTATAATAGGACATAGTGCAATAATGTTATAGTGATTATTTCAATTTTAAATAACTTTTTGTATGTATTGTTTGTTTTCGTATACAGAACAAATGTTTTTTATTGAAATGTATAATTGGAAATATTCATCATTTTTCGCAAACAACTTAATACACTTAATAGTAAAGCTACTTAATAGTATTAGAGGTCGCCGTGTGGTCGAAATTTAATCGTGGCGGGATTCAAAGTTTTTTTTTGTCTTCATACTTGGATTTGTATTGTACTAATAGTATGTTCCAGACACCTCAGTGGAGTGCGAGAAATAGATAAATAAAAAAAAAACTGTTTTAAAATTTTATTAGTAGCAGTAAAGCTTGTAAATAACTACTAAACGAGAATAAGTAAAGAAAATCGGTTGAAAGACAATGCAGGAAAATGTATTTAACTATATTTACTCTGCTAATTTATATACGGATATAAAATAGTATATAGACACACATCAAAAAAGTCTAAGCAACATGCGTGATATTACAAATTTTACCATTTATATTAATTAATTTCTAAGTATTTACTCAAACAAAGTGCGTAGGTAAGTAAACTTTTTTGTTATTGATGACATACTGACTGGTTGTAAAAAAAAAATGATTATGTTTTGTTTTATCATAAAATTCAAATGACTGTGAATTTGTTTGAATTTAAGTGCGTTTTAATTGCTACGTTTAGTCACGATTTTATGTATTAAATTGTTCTATTCTTTCACAATAAATACATTTTCTTTAGAAATTTCATTTTGTAAAAAAAAGTTTAGTTTCTTATGTATATTAGTTTCTACAGTATATTGTAATATTGTTCATTTCTGTTATTAAAAGAACTTGTAAAGACAACAACTGTTATTTTTACATCATAGAACCCTAAAGATATTATTTTAAAAATAAAATACGTTATAATGTGAAGAAACATCATAAAATTTAAATTAGTACATGTTGCTTAGACTTTTTTGATGAGTGTATATTTGGTGTTACAATTTTGTCGTTTATTAACAAAGTAATGCTTATAGACTGTCTATTGTTAGTTATACTGTGGTGTGTGAAGCGGCGGAGATGTTATCCGACTGAATCAAACGCTGTGTCGTTGAACTTCCGCCGGTGTGGCGCGGCCTGGCCCGACCGCAGTTCACACTAAGATTTAACTTTTCAAACACATTACCTTAAAGGTTATTGTTCAATTTGTTAACTATTAAAATACGGCTAAAGTATATTGATTAATTTCAATACTATCGACCCGCCTCAGCTTCGCGTAGGTGCTGTATGTGACCTTATAAGTGCTTTATGTGACCTCATAAGTGCTTTAACAATAAAAATTTATTTTTGGTGCTTATTAAAGTCAAATAGTCAAACCTTCATACAAAAGTGATTTTCTTTTGTTACGCGTAATTTTGAAACTGAGATAATCTTTTAAGATCTTCAATGAAATACAATGCCATGAAAGGCAGTTTTCATCTACATTGGACATGCAGCGCAACTGTAATAATTAATTACATAAGGATGGATACCGTTTTGGAATATAAATGTAAATAGCTTTGCAAATAAACATTAAATATTATCTACACTTGAAACTTCGCGTGAAATTTAGCAAACATTTTTTTTCAGTGAATACGTACGCGTTGAGTCCGCTTGATGGTGTAGTGTCTAGCACCATTCTTTAGTTTATTGCATAATAAGGAAACTCTAAATTTCTTTAATTTTTTTTAATTTATTCCTTATGACATCAGCTACCTGCTACTGAAAATCCCGCTACAATCGGTTTAAAAGTTTCAGTGATTAACCGGAATACACATAGACAAAAATAACTAATAAATGATTTTTTGTAATTACTACAGTATATATTTTCATATCCATTTAGCAAAAAGTTGTTATTTTAATATTACAAATAGACACTGCAATTAAATTTATCGGTATAGATATAGTATTACGAAGAATAAATATAATATGACTATTAAAAGGCATTTAAGTGAAATGAACTAATATACAAAAGATATAGTCTGAACGCAAAAAGATTACTTCACCGTGTATAGTACATACAAGTGGTAACGTTTATTTTACTAAGAGTATTAAATAAACATTACCACTTTTTATTTTTTTATCATAACCATAGTGTGAATTACGCGGAATCTATACATTTACAGCAGAGTACTCACTGAGCGAGCTGTCTCGCGAGACAATCGATGCGGTTGCTTGTAGTCTCGGCCGTGTACTCGTACTTAACAAGGCGTATCTTAACATAAGTAAATATAGAGGCAACCGTGACCTACAACAAAATTTACAACAAATAAACATTAGATTGACGAGAATTTGAAGTAAAGCTGAAATATTTATAAGAAATAAATTAAAAACTAGAAGTACAATAAATTATTGTTATAATGATGCTAAAATATATTAAGGATTTTTAGAATACAACGGATAAGAAGTGAAAATGGAAAAATAAACATAACATTTTCTATTTATCTTTTATATTATATCAATATATTTTTATTTTCTCAATTATTATGTTAGATACACAATTATCATGTAAACTCATGTCAAGGAAACTGTTATAACGTCATTTTTTTATTTAGTCTTAAAAACGATCGGGGTAAGATGTAAAAAGCAAAAACCACCGATTTTTTTGTAAGGGAAAAATGTTTTTAGTGATCATTTTTAACTATAGCATAATGATCGTCTCCTTGTTTACAGGTCATATTTATAATTTAATATATGTTCGGCGGTGACTAGTTAAAACAGTTATTAAGTACAGAAGTTACTATCGTTCATATAATTATCTATTTGACGATAACAACACTAAATAAAATAACATCCAAACCTAAAACCAATGTTTTTTGCATGTATATTTGTATTTATGTTAATAATTTTTATAATATCGTAATTCACTATTTTATATCTCATAATTATCTAAATCTAAAAATTTTGATATGTGTGTGAATATAGAATGAAAAAAAAAACAATAATTCCTATTGAAAATTTGTATATTGACGTTATGATCAAGCAATTGATCTAACTCGTGACGTCCCTTGAACAATGAGTACTCGGCTTTATAATAGAGTGTTGAAACAATTTATTTGTTATATGCATATAAAAGTATGTAACTTCTTTCTCTGTTCAATTAGACACGTAATCTATACATATAATAAGAATGCAAATATAACATGTTTGTACTTTTTCGATTTTCGTGAAAATATTATTCTAGGTGTCTAGGAACAAGTGATAAAACATATTTCAGTCATTTTTAGAAATGTCTGTCTGTCTCTATGAACATGCCTCACTGCTAAAGTACTGGTTCCATAATAAAATGTCATCAAGAAATTAAGAAAGCATATCCTCAAGAGTAACCTAGTCTTTGTGGTCCACTCTATAAGCACATTTAGCCGCGCATTTAAGACATTCAGTACGTGCCAACATTATCAGAACAAAGGCGTTATTACTAACCTCGATTAAAGGAAACGTTCATAATTTCATATGACCTTATTAAAAAACCAATTGTACTGTATAAATATTTTTAAGTTGTTAGTATCTCGGAAGGTTCCGCTGGATTGACACCAAAACCATGTTTTTCTGCTGCATAGAAAAACTTGTACGAACATTACATAACGTTGAATACGAAATACCGCATTGAAACTGCTTACATGAGTTTCTTTTAGGAATAATATTAATCGATATATTATTTAAAATTAAAAATTGCGAAATATACATAAATTAATAATCCGTTTTCCCTGTATATGTAAATTAAAACATGAATGCTATGATTTCACGGCGCGAGAGATCATTGTGCGTCAGTTTCAAAGACCACCTGTCGTTGTGTAACTTTATGCGAGATGTTATCATGCAGGGAAAATATATATGTATGTAATTCACGTGAAAATTTGAATCTTTTGTTTGTTCTTCATACGAAAGCTTCGACTCCATTCCCAAGATTATTTAAAATGAATTAGGTTAAAGAATTCAGAGCATATATATTCGTAAGATGGTATATAAGATATACTTGGTAGTGTATAACACTTTGATTTTTGAAGTGGTCAAGGTACACCTGATACAGGCAAATTATTTAATAAGGGTATATACACTAATTAGAGGACTGTTCTACAACTATACATACGTAAACATATGGCAGGCTTTTTTGTTTGAGTTGAAAACCTATGTACCTGAAAACTGAGGCTTAGAGCTCAGCGAGTGTAATTAATTCCATTATGGAAGAGAAAAAACAAACATAGAGAATATAATTTAACAAGTGTTAACAATAGTCTGTAAATACGTGTATAGAAAAGCATTGGTGATTTCAGTACGTGTTAATAATAAAATATATAATAGTGTATACATCCGGCTCTTCAAAATAGAAAAGTCTTAAAAATAAAATCTTAGATGTTAAACCTAAACGCAACTATTAAGTATTCGGAAGTAGAAAATATTTCACTCTCGCATAAAGTCGTCCGAGCTTTCGCGTCTGAACGCATCGCTTGAATCCCGCAAAGCAGCCACTTCTTGTTCGTCCGACGCGTTCGTAGCACGTGAATACAACCTGCCGGTGTGTGAATCTGCAACCTCGCGTGCGACTCTGCCATAGATAAGACACTATATACTGAGACTCTGTAACCCTGCAACCGCGTTTCTTAGACATTACGGCTGAGTTACTTAAGTTGAGAACAAGTGTTGTGTTTGTGTTCTGACTATATTTAACCGTGATTTGTTGAAATATTGGATTTATTATCATAAGGTAAGGATTTTTCTTCTCTTTGACCTACTTTTTTGTGAAAAAGTAGTAAACAGGGTTGGGGAACTTTTTTGAATTTATTGTTATCTACGAGCAAAAGGATTTTGAATATGTCGTTTCAACGTCAAACTTTGAGATATCATTGGGTAATATCTACTTTTTCTTCTCCTTTTTTCTAAGAATTAATATTCAAATTATTGTAAAACCTTCCTAGGAATAAGGAAAGTTGGGGAAGAGTGAGCTCCTAGGTCATACAATATCTTGGCATCATTCGAAGAAGACATGTTAGAATGTTATGACAAACACGTATATTTAATCAGCTGCAATTAATATCAACAACTCTCTTTCGACCCTGTACTTGAAATGCTCACTAACCGCTATTATGAATTGTTAAAAATATTGTTTTACTTGTTTTTCAAGTGATGTATGTATGTCGTCCGATATTGTACCGATCATCACCACAATTCGTATACATAAGTATTATATATGTCAAAAGGTGTTTTGATATTAATCTATATCTATACTAATATTATAACGTTGAAGAGTTTGTTTAAACGCGATAATTTCAAGAACTACTGGTCCAATTTGAAATATTCTTTCAGTGTTAGATAGCTAATTTATCGAGGAAGGCTATCATCATATATCATCACGCTGTGCCCGATAGTTAATGTACGTATTATGTAAAAATATTTTCATCTTTTACGTAAACGAAGTTGCGAGTTAAAGTTGGCTTTAGCTCCAAGTAACTTTTCCGTGCGGACGAATACGTGGAAAGAAGCTAGGTTTACTATAAATCTACACTGAAAGATACTGTAATGAATTAATTTCTTTATCCTACAACCTAACGTTATTAAAGTCGGATTGGACGGAGAATATTTACATACAAAAAAACTTAATAAATGATTTAAAAAAAAACCCTTGCTAAGCAGCGGATATTGCTTTTATAAAAGAGTTTAGTTCATCGAAACAACATTCCACCCCATATTTCCGTGAAATGTGCTTTTATATCAGGGTTCGTGTTAAAAACACCTACATACATGACAGTTGATATATGTATAATATGATTTAATATAAAAGTGGCGCGCAGTCCCGAGTCATAAATATAAAATGCACTTTCTATAAACATGTCTCGAGATTGAAAAGCAGACGTTTTTCTCACCACCATACAAGTCCCGTCTGGCTCTCACCTGCACCTGCATATGGATAGATCTTTAGTAAAACTTGCTTACCCTGCCTATATAGGTCGTAATGTTTATATTTATCAATGTACTAGTTCTTTCATACGCCCAGTGATTCAATGCTTAGTACTTTAAATATATTTATTTTCGCAACACGATTGGTTTTTGTTTGCAATTTGCTTAATTGCTTGAATTAGGCCAATGTAGATTGTTTTGAAATGATTAGAGTGATGCTAGAAATAAAATTCTTTAGATTATTCTTTTATAATTTCCTAATCGATATCCACTGATTCAATTATACTTTACCTTATTTAATATCTAGTTAAATTTAATATACTAGTAACCGTTGTGTTTATGAATCTATGAGTGACTAATAGTAACTGTCATCAAGACAGAATAATATTCGTTAAGTTTTTACCGAGATTTTGGAATGTCATGTCGTGCTTTTTATATTTCATTCATAATCTTGCGTTACCTGACTCTACATTTTATAATATTGGTGGTGTTTTGCATTTGGTTATTGTGCAGAAGTGAAGCGGGTGAGAAAACTGGAAAATGACACCATGGAGTATTAATTCTGATTTGCCACAAATACTTCCTGGAGACTTTTAACAAGAGGGCCACTATCTTGTTATCTTTTTGAAATTATCCCAGGAAACTTGTAATATAGGTTGAAGGCTGATTACCAAATATAAACATAAACAAAAAAAAAACATCGGTGAAAACCAACAGATGCTTGTATACACATAAGCTAAACCTTATGACTGGATATAGTTTGCCGCAAGTGTTCCATCGCGAAAACTGTATTGTATTCTTTCAAGTCGTTGTACTTAAGTAACAAATATTCTGATTTCGGTTTTATTAGTTAAAATAGCAACAACCAATGTAGAGTTGAGTGTGGGATGAACAGTATACATTCGAAATAATTGCGTATGTCTTGCGAAGTAATATTATGAAAGTGTTCTTTTGAAATACCGTGAGAATATTGGCCTTAACGCGTCGCAGATAATTAGCAACTTTCCAAAATTTTATAATTCGTTCTATCCATTCAGAATATGGTAGTTAACAAGCTGGAGGTTTACAAAAAGTATTATTACTACACTATGGGTCCTCCACGTTTATTTTCGTTCACAGAAACCTCATAAATATCACAGGATATAACCTTACTTTTTTACGTGATGTCCAAATTCACTACTAATTAATCATCGATTACAAATAACAACTAATCCATACGGGATGTAAAACATAACGGTACTTCACATGTAGTTAGTTGTAAAAGATTGCGGGATCTCGATAAGTTTTTTCCGATCGGCAACAATGAGTTGCCGCGATCACTGCTCGAATCAATGATTTGTATTATAATAGGGTTGCTTATGTAGATTAAATTAATTTGCTATCGAAGTGAAGATTCTTATGGCCAACGATATTATAACTAAAAAGGTGTAGATATATTATCTACGTGATATTTTGACGAAACAAATGGCACGATAACGCACACATACGTAAAGTAATATTGTAACGCCACACTGTCTTGGATAAAGTGTGGGAGTAAGATGGCGTAATCTCAATATCGGTGATGAAAAAGACATTGTTATTCGTTAATTAGATACAGGCGGTTTAGAACTAATCTATTTAGCCAAGTTTTAACAAGGCGTTGTTAAAGCACTTAAGACGAATCTACAGCTTTTTAGTTGTAATATCATTGGATGCACGATGGGGAAAAATTTACATTACGAACCTAAGATACGTATATATTTGTGTGTATGTATAAGGGGGTGTAAGGGGTGTCGAGTAACATCTTAAGACTTGAGACACCCAAGCCAACCTCACCTGCACGTGGTGCACCCTGCTGATCAACGAACGAGGCAATGGCGATAGCGGGGTGGTAGGGTTTTACAGCCCGACTGGGTCGCAACCACCATGCATATGGTGAAAAAGCCCGTCATAGTGACTCGCTTCTGCACGTCGCGTTTCGGGATCAGCCTGTGCATATCCAGTACCGGGTGACTTTCGTCATTATGGCCGGCATGTCAGCGGCGACCGGCGATGGATAATCTGTCTCTCGGTGGTTGCCGATGTATTTGGATTGTACTATGCTTAACATCAGGCATAGTGCAGACACTATGTCGTGCTTCGATAAAAAAAAAAGTATCTATCTGGGTCTAGTAGTACACCAACATGAGTAAAAATACAGTTAGATATTTGTACTACGGGATTTCCTATAGGATATAGTTTATGAGCATTTTCATATATATAATGTAATACTTATAAGCCAAAAATGTATCATTTCCTCCGCGTGTACGTACACACTGATACAAGTAATATTTTTCTTTTATATATGTGTATTTTGCGTTATGTACGTTAAGAGTTCTTAAGTATTTCTTAGATACACGTTCAGTTAAGAAAATGGTTTAATTATCATTAGAATAAAAGGAATCAGAGCCTCATTCTTAGTGACGTTATGAAAAAACTCAAAAGTTACAGCCGGTCAAAACAAATTCACAATTGTAACGCAAAATATGACATAAAATTAAAATCCTTCAAGCAATTTAGCACTAGAAGGTACTTCGCGGTTTAAACATTCTACATTCTTTAATTTGCTGAAGTCAAAACCCCACTTCATTGAAAAGCCCCGATTGCACTATTACTTTACTTTTCCTATTCTACGTTCTATATGGCAACTGCTCTGTTCCTAGGTGTCATAGTATGATAATAGTTTCAATAAGTAAGCTATATAATTGCAATCTGACTTGTACATCTATAGATTTTATGGATTCAAGTTAACAACAAAAAAAACCGTCCTTTATACATATATACATAATGACTTTCTAAAGTTTAACAGCCTTCAATGCTTTGGTAGTTCATGGTCACATTTAGCATAATAATAATATCAAAACAAATACTAATAAACAACAAAGAGGACCTTAATTAAAGTTTGTTCTAAATTTTTAAAAGTATGGATACGATGCTTTTAATCGTAAAAAATTACATCTAGTTTCAATGAACAACATTAAAGGGGCACGTTTCAAGGTTAATCATTACGTAACTGCTTATCATCGGAACATCGCATGGTCGAATAAAGGGAAGCGGGGCGTGGGTCGAGGTACGGGACGCAGACGTGACTGCGCGGCACGGTGTGATTCATTGCTTTCCTTAATCACAACAAGGAATTTCATCTTTGAATAAATCAGTTGATGTTGATTGTATATCAGTTTTATTTTCCTCTAGATAATTAGGTCAAATATTAAGTATCTATTTTTTTATTGATTTAGAACGACAATTGGCTAACGATTATCATTTAAAAATATTGCTGGTGACCAACCAGTCGCGTTGTATATTATTACAATTATGCTACAAACACTTCTTCAGAGTCTTCTTCCTTTTATGATATACATGCCACCGTGATTTAAAAAAATCTTAACTTCTAAAATTGTAATACATACAATTTCATTTTATTTTCGGCAACCAATCTTCTAACAGATTATTACTGCCAGTGTCAAATAGGTAATGATATTACAAGTTTCTTGCGATCATTTTAATGTACTAACAAGCTGGTTGCCCTTTTGTAAGAACTTTCCAGGGTATTTTTATGGTCAGTCAGAATCTATACTCCGTTGTATTATTTCCCATCCATTTTTCTAGTACAAAATAACTATATTACGTAAAATACCAGCAATATTTCAAAAGGTAGAGTCAAATAACAAAAGTATACGAATAAAATATAAAATCCACTACATGCCATTCTAAGAACCCGCTAAAACTCCCTACATACAATTTCAATCTAATTGTAACCTTCACTAAGTCAATATAATACATAAGAGTTAAACTAAGATATCTTAAATGAATTAACTAATTAATATTAATATTTTAATTTGCCAACCCTAACACCAGCGTGAATATATAAACCAGTTTCGTATTTAGTTCAGTGTGGGACCGAGACCCACACGTCATTATTGAAACAGGTTTTGGGAATGAGGTTTTTATCAAAAAATGTTCCTTATTTGCAATTGAAAGTAATTCTAGATGTATGTTAATGTGTCATTAATGTCATACAATATAAGCATACTACCGGGGCCCAGCAGATATTGTGCTGCCCTGAGATTTAAAAAAAATCCTCGAGTCAGATCATAGCGTCATCTGTCACCTACCGGATTTAATTATCCAACTGTCGGGAATCCAAACCAGACTTGAATCCAGACCTGAACACACATAAAAAAACTTCATCAAAATTGGTTCAGCCGTTTAGTAAGAGTTCAGTCACATAAATACGGACTGAAGAAATACATTTATAAAGATATGTATATACAGTAAATATTTGATTTTTATTTTTGCATCTTTGAAATACAGTGTAACCTTAATATAATGAATTCCTCCATTTAACGAATTTTTAGAAATCCTCTAGGACTGCCCATAAGAGCTAATGCAAAAAATTACTTCTCAATACGAATACATTTATTAATAATTTCTGTATATCGAATGTTTGATCGTTGCGATATATATATATATATATAATGTTACTAGCCTCTGCTCGCGACTTCGTTCGCGTGGAATAGATACACTAACACGCAGTAGTTCTCAAAAGGAAAAAACATCCCGATTTTGAAACATTTTTTATCTGTGCTCCGCTCCTATTGATCTTAGCGTGATATTATATAGTCTATAATCATTCTCGATGAATGAGCTATATAACATTGAAAGAATTATTCAAATCAGACCAGTAGTTCCTGAGATTACCCCCTACAAGGCCACAACGTCACAAACTCACAAACTTTACCTCTTTATAATATTAGTATAGATTGATCTCTATTTAACGATTTTTTCAACTTATGTCGTTTACATAACAGAGTAAGCAGATAAGTATCTATGTAATGTTGAGGTTAATAAACATTTTTTTACGTTATTAAAACACATCATAGTCCAACATAACCTCTATATAATAAACCTCATTGTAACGACTCATTCCGTAGAAGGAATATTTTCTAATTCGCTTCAGTTTTATCATTTTGAGGTTAATACATACTCCCCGTCCGGCTTCTGCGCGCTAACGTATCTCATTTGTATCTTTCGTCAGTGATGCGTTGTATATTGGCACGAAAACAAAAATGGACGCCACGGCTCACTTGAATGGTCAGTCATTATCTCGAACAGTGAATATAACTGTATAAGCGATTACTGTTCAGATGATATTGTCTAAATGATGTCTCATTTCCCACTTTACTGTTACAACTTTAGAAAATTCAGTCCAGAGCGGTTTGTTTGTACAATAAAATTAATCAAGGTAGTTAACCGCAAGGTATGTGTCACTGTCGTTTTTGTTTAGATTTTGATTTGTTAGTCAAAAGCCGGAGTTTTCACCACAATCTCACCTGATCTTAAATATTTGTATGGTTTAAAATGTTAAATATACTTAAAAAAACTATAAGAGTTTTTGGCAGGATCTTAGGCTGTCATGTAGTGGATTTTATATTTTATTCATTATCTTGTGTTATTTGACTCTATATTTTGTAAATTTGGTGGTGTTTTATGTAATATAGTTGGTTTATTGTGCATAAGTGAAGTGAATGAAAAATAATACTACGAAGCATGAAATTCTGAGATGCCAGAAAAACTCCCTGGAAGGTTTTAACTAACTCTAAGTTTCTAAGGTTAGAATATTGAAATAATCACACAACGCTTATAATATTATTGTACTATCCATTGAAAGAAAACATTGATACTGGCAATTGCTTCTGCGGAGCCAAAATAAGAAAAAGAAGAAGAAAAACCTATAAGCTGGCAGCTGCTAGAACACCTTTAAATGTGTGATAATAGATTTTAAACTCTAGGGTGATAGCGGGCGTAGGTCTTAGAAATACTACTAATTTATCCGTATTTACATATGTTAGCTACACACCCGACTTCGTCCACATTAAATTACAATATATAATCGTAATACTATAAAGGATGACATTCCGCTATCTAGTGACCAGATTTAGTGAATTGAGAAGCTTAAAACCGGTGTGTAAGTTTATCGGTTAATATAAAATGTTAATTTTTATACATGTAAATACATTTAGTAGGGTGTGCCAAATAAAACGATAATTTTTTTATTAGTGATTTTTAATTTGTGATTTAAATAACACATCTTAGTTAATTTAAGACTCGGATAAGTTTTAAATCAGCCTACTTTAAGTGAAAAATTGATTCAAGTTTTTTTGTAGATCGTGTAATTTCCTTGCGAAGATTTATGATTCGGCAAATAAACATTATAGTGTAGTAAAGTTGAATATAAACAAATTCCAGAACCTCACTTTTTTTCGTTTTCCGTTTCACGTGAAGTGCCTCATGTGTTAGCTCCTCTTACTTCGTGGCTTCTGTCTGTTATTCTATTTCCCTTCACAGCAAGTGAAATGAAATCATATGGCCGAGGTCATATTCAAAAAGATTTAGAAATCAATCTATTGAAATTCACTTTCTATCCGACCGGAATTGTGATTAAAGTATATCTTAACTTGTATGTAAAAAAAAAATTATCAATATTAATAAACTTGGAAGTAACTCTTTCCGTGTCTTAGTTATTTTGCATGTAATCTAGCCTAGAAAGGGGTGAAGCTATTTGGTAATTGGACACTTTTGTACCATTGGATCTGACTTGATCCTTATTACAATATATGAGCCGTAACACCATTAATATTGATTAACGTTGTCGTGTTCCAGAATCTATATATAATTCTCGAGTGGTAGCAGATTTTTCGGTGGTCATTGTTGTTTTTATATTGCAATGTATTTAACACTAGGTACAGATCAGTCACTATATCGAGGTTGCATGTAAAAATATTGTATTCACCTACAATGTACCGAAATTATGCAAACTAAGGTATAAGGAAAGTTAGTGTCTTTTATAAAATGATCTTTTAAATTCAGTGAACTCGTGTATATCATTTTTTTAAACTAGTTTTTAATAATCCACGGGCTATTTGCCTATTGTTAATTGTCGACTGATAAGTAAGTTTAACGCATATACAATTTTCTCATTCATTGTATTATTATATGTGTACTTTTCTTCAAAACTAAAGTTAGTTGGTTTTAAGAGGTTGACAACCCTAATACTGGTACATAAATTTATGGTCATTTGCTGAAAAAAAGAAACAATATTTGAAACTGTCCGGTCGGTCTAAACAGTTATAGACTACAACACAAAAAATGCATTCCAAGAGAACTAGAATTGGATTACTGTAAACTGTATATAGCGTTTAAATTAAATCTAGTGAATATTTTTCTTGCAATGAACTGAAAAACGGGATAGATTTTTTCATGAATAACTTAAAAAAAGTATGATTTAACTGTACCACATTTTAAAAATTTTGGTAATAATGTTATTTTAATAATATTTTTTTTTATTTAAATAATAAGTTTTGTAATAATCTTTTAATTTATAGCTTGTTGATTCCAATCCTCGGATGTTGAATCTAGTTGTTTCACAATTGAAATGTCTAAAAAGTAATTTTGTGAACATTTTAGAACATTATATCTGTGATATAAAACTTATTAACAGAATACATGTATTTGGCTTCATCATGTAATACTTACGGTATTTTTTTTTTTGTTCACAGATTGAATAAAAATGGGCTAGCGCTACTTACTACGAGTACTCGAACGCGAAAATGAACGAGAGCCGCGAGCGAATTCGTCGAGAGAGGGACAGGGAAAAGAATACTTACACTTCTCCTCGTCTCGCTTTACGCCGAGTACTGTTGTTGTCTGAAGGGAGACAGTTTCGGGAAGCAGCGGCGATACTTTCACGTCTTGGGCCCGGTGTACTGCAAAGTGTCGCTGCTGATTTACCAATTGATTTATTGGTTGAAGCTTTACCACATTCTGCTCATTTGATTGAGACATTGCTGAATAGGTAAAATATGTCAAAGATTTTTTTAATGACAGAATTTCAAAGTTTTGTTGATTAATAATAATCTCACTTGATAGACGGGAATTAGCTTCGAAGTGTAGCTGGTGCATAATTAAAGAGGCTTGGAATGAAATTTTCAACACGAGGGTAGCAGCAGTAATCAATCGAGTATTAGAAAAATTCTTACATCAGTGTTTCAATCACGATTTTTTCCTTCACAGAAGCTAATATTTGATAAAAATGCCAATGAATCTTGATGTGGTAAGCCAGATAAAGGGTTCAGTGGTGAACTTTAGAAGTGGCATATTTTAATACTTAGAGATTGTTAAGGGCTGATAGTGATGATAATGTCATAAGAAAAGGTTTCACTTTGGCTCTAAATAACTGTGTAATTATTGTTATTCATTTATATCTATATTCTATTAAAATTAATTAATTATAATAATAGCGTAGGCAAAAAATGAATAATTTTTTATTTGTAAATCATTACGCAACTGAATAATTTAAGGAAATATTACTCAAGCATGATTTCCGTAATCTTATAAATGTTTATGTTTCAATGCTTGTGATGTAGCCGGTACTATTAAGAGTATCCGGTGAGTCTTCCGTTATCTGTTCGCATCGTATTTTGCGCTTCGCCGAGCGCGGCAGGTCGATCTCGAGGTCAATGCCGTGTGCGAGTTTCGAGTGAGAATGCGTAGTAGTGGCATTTCTTTTGCATGTCCAACTCTTAAATTGCCTTGTCCGCTTTGGCAAAAACATAAAAAAAAATAATTTATAATCTTCACCGAAGAATTTAAAAAAATATATATTTCATAACTTTCTTTGTTTTGATTATAATCAAAAACTTATTGACGAAGAAGGAAACAGCGGGTAAAAAATATGTATAAGTAAAATAATATACCATTCATCATAAAAGCCATATTAAAGGTTGCAAAGAATTATAAATCAGACGTTAATTATACTTCCACGCTCGGATGAACACGGATTACAAATTTATTTCGTATAAAACTGTCGGCCATGTTGTTTTAATTGCGATCATATTTGCCGCCAAATAACATTTATTACATGAGCGGTTTCTCTCTGAGGTCCGAATTTATGTCGTAGTTCATAATTCACATGACTTTTTTATGTATGTTTATTTGCTAGGCATATTGTAAATGAGCTGTGTCACTATTTCTTGTTGTTTGCGATTTACTCGTGTTATCGTGTTATTTCAAAAGCCAAATAGAATTGGTCTACTGTATATTTTTTCTCGTATCATTCCTACCTATTTATTTATATTAAGAACTAACTGTGCTCCCGACTTCGTCGGTGTGAAACTTTATGTAAAAAAATGACGATTAATAAAGTGATATCAATATATTAAGTCGATTAGTATATTTTTTCTACTTTTCCTTCGTACTTAAGTCATATCCTAATTAAAAGTACATTAACTTTTAATAGACTGAACCGATTGTAATGAAACAAAGACTAGAAGTTACTCGAAGTATTACTTTATGATGTTCTTGAAGAGGTACCTTATCGCGAATGAAGTATTTTAGCAGTGATGCGTGTTCATACAAGCAGATATATGATTCAAATATTACTTATTTTTAAACACCCGCTTTTTTCACAAAAATTTAAAAGGTACAAACAGATCAGATTTGGATTCCTGTTATACGTATAGGAGACAAATTAAAATATATAGCAATAATAAAATCACAGCGCAGAGCTGCGGAAGTTGATCCATCAGTATTTTGTATTAATTAAAAAAATATATATCTTCATTTGTATATTCCATGGATCATTAAAAATAAATATACGAAATTACGAAAATGCGATGTCACCTTCATAATTCACATCCATGAACTGAATCCATATTCTTGTACCTAAGATGTTTCAATGTGTGAATAATTTTAACCTTGTTAACTCAAGATTTACGCAAATTTATTGTACTATATTGCAAAAGTTAAGACGGTTTGATTTTTAAATAAATTGTATGACCAAATTTCATTCAAGCTAGGATTGGTGACTCTCAGTACTGTATTGTTTGCAAGGATGTTATTGTTTTGTAATGTTTTATGCTATTACTTATAATTCGTTTCGACTTATATACAATAACTAATTATTAGCTATATAGCTAACAATCAATGCTAGGTGGTAGAGCCACGCTGAAGCTATTACTGGTTTCAGTATGAATGGGTTGGCTCGCACCTCGATGCTTGCATTGTTGCGTTTCGTTCTGTTATACTCCTGATTCACTCCTCCAGTAATGCTGATCAAGCCTGACTCCGTTCCTCTCAACTTCCAAGTCAGCTTTCCTGATCACTCATTACACTGCTCAGTCACATGGTTTTCACCTCTCTTCATGACATGCCCATACCATGCGTCACACCACACAGCCACCTTAACATTCGCATCTTTGCCACATATAATTTTCTCTCATCCGTCTCTTTCGTAGCCCAACACTCAGATGCATACAACATGACAGGTCTTACCATAGTTTTATAAACTCTTCCCTTGAGTTTCAAAGGCTGTCGTGGGTCACAAGCTACCCCAGACACATTTCGCCATTTCATTCATCCTGTATTTATCCTATTCCTCATGTCCTTATCAATGCGACCGTCGTTTTGTATCAGTGAACCGAGATACCGAAAATTGAAGCAGGCTGGTAACGATACATTTAAGGCTTAGGAGGTGGATATCTTAAAACAATTAATACGCCTCAAAAAATTAGGTGTTCTTAAGGACGATATTTCATACCTGGTCATCGCCTTCAGCCTTATAAGGCGCAAATCCGTCCACACATGGAATATTGTTCCCACCTCTGGGCTGGAGCACCTCAATGTCACCTACTTCCCCTTGACCAAATCCAACGTCGAGCGGCTCGAATCATCGGCAACCAGATGCTCTCCTCAAGGCTAGACACTTAGGTGCCTCGTAGGGACTTAGCGTCGCTTTGCGTCCTTTATAAGATCTACCACGGAGAATGCTCTGAAGAGCTGTTTAGACTGATACCTGCTGCTGAGTTCCGTTACAGAACGACTTGTCATGCACTGAAGTTCCACCAGTGTCATCTCGATGGTTGAAAGTCGTGCACCGTGCGATTCTCACGGTCGCTTTTTCTGCGTACGACAGTTCTCTGGAATAAACTCCCAGCGGCAGTGTTTCCGGATGAATACAATTTGCCATCTTTCAAGAAACGAGCCTACTCCTATCTCAAAGGCCGGCAACGCGTTTGTGATTCCTCTCGTTTCGCAGGTATCCATGGACGGCGGTGATCACTTACCACCAGGTGACCCGTATGTTTGTTTGTCGCCAATGGTATAAAAAAAACTATGAATGGTTAAATTTGGATTTAGCTCATTCTGAAAAGTAACGACACGATCATTGTCCAAGAGTACCTGGTTAATACATGAGGGTCGTATGTGGTGATGTAAAAGGTGAGCCGACAAACCGATGTGGGCGCGTCGGGTGCGTTCCACTTGAGTTATGTTCGGTTATGTGAAAGTATTGAAACCGGTCGTACGGGTACCACGCGAGTGGGACCTTCGACTACGTT
This sequence comes from Antheraea mylitta, assembly GCA_014332785.1. Taxonomy (NCBI): domain Eukaryota; kingdom Metazoa; phylum Arthropoda; class Insecta; order Lepidoptera; family Saturniidae; genus Antheraea; species Antheraea mylitta. The sequence goes on along the minus strand of JACEII010000151.1, from coordinate 277,786 downwards.
TGCCGGAGAAAGGGAATCCTGACCGCGATCCATGGTACCGGGGTTGGAATTCGATCGACCTGTGTCTTAAACTCATATTGACTCATACTAGGCAACTTCGTATGACATTTCATTGATTTTTTTATGCCAACAAGGCAGTAAACAGACATTACCCACCTGGTAAATGTTTTTTTTTTCTTCTAATCTTAAGACTCTTGGTCCACACCTTTTTTTGCTTACGTGTAATGTCTCGTATACGTAAAAAATCGATTCGGTTAGGTTTTTATTTATAATTAATTTATTTAATTTAATTTAACTATTAATAATTTTAGGTTTTTAAACCAGGTATATAGTTAGCCTCGCCTATGAACAAGTGCAACACCAAGGACATCAGTCCCTTCTTAACGAGTCTCACGTCATAGCCCTGTAGAATTGTACTGGGTAACTGAATAACGATGTAGTCATAGATGTGTAAATAATCGGAAATTAAAATTTTTGTGTCTTGTTTCTAAAAATAATTGTTACTTAGGTTTATTTATCTTTTCACATTGCAATTCACACGATAACTGTTATGTGAGAACAGTAAAGCGGTTCATTAGATAACACATCAGTGCGATAACTACATCCGTTATCTTACTCTACTGCCGCACATCCGTATACGGTGTTCAATGTAACATTTTGTATCTAATCTGTTTTTGAGGATGCCTTAGCGTCTTTGTGGTGGTTTTCTCGCGACAGAGCATACAGTTATTGTAACTGTTAATAATTTTACACTGTATCTATTTCATGACTTATTTATCGTTCGCGTGAAAATATATTTCATTTCTCTATGAGATAAGTTTCACACAATTTTTATTTATTCTCCATTATATTTTCTATTATAAATATGGTAGGATATCGATCTTTCAAACTTCTTTTTTACTACTGTTTATGGCAAATATACCTACTCTGTATTCCGCTTGTTGCTATTATTGTTAGAAATTATCTAAATCTTCTATACATAGAAGTACTTTTTAGTTTTTTGGAGAAAAAAAAATGTTGCAGGTGTCTAGAATAAGTAATAAAATATATTTCAATCGATTTTAGAAATGTCTGTCTGTTAGTTTGTTTGAACACACAACACTGTTAAACTACTGTGTGCACGATAAAAGAAAAGAAAATCGTAAAGTATATCTTCGAGAAACATTTAGTCTCTGTTTCATTAAAATCGGGTGACTTTATCAAAAGTTATTTTAATTCTAATGAGGACGCGACTTAAGTACGAGACAAAAGTATATAAGTAAATGAACTTAATATTATTATTTATTTCTTTACAAGATAAACTAATATGTGCTTTTATACAAATGAATACGAAATAGGATAAAAAAATGAACATTACATTATTATATAACAACAGATATCCTAGTGCTTCATGAAAGGACTGTCGTACATGTCTACCATTGTTCTCATTATGTTATTGGGACTATCGCAAAGTCTACTCAGAATGGATGCTATTCTCTTACGGATTATAGCATAGAAATCATCAACCTTAGCATTAGCAGATATCCCAGAAGCGCTACAAAATCGTGGTAATCCATATAACATTCTAAAAATATTATTATATTGGACACGAAATGCGTTCATAGTCCTCTTACTGAAGTTGACCATAGACTGCTCGTATAAAAAAATCTTCATTACTACAGCGAGCAAACCTACGAATCTACATATTCCCTCTAACTGCGAGCGCTCTACGTTCTTTTTCTATATCACTATTGTTTTTCATTTTCAATATATTCAGATGATTTTACTAGTCTCTGTTTTTTGCATTAGGTTTTACGAGGGCAAAACCGCAAGCACAGCTACTTGATTAATAAATACTCCTTAGTGCCCATTAAAGTGTTCATGAAATAAGAATGCAGTATAGCTTCAGTTATACCTATATTGTAGGAGTCATTTCGAAACATCCGTTCTTACAATACCGCACGAAATAAAATCATCCAATTAAAATATTTTATTGAGTAACAAATATTTAAAACATTAGTACACAGTCAAAAGTATCTGGTTTCAAGGAAAATTGTACAAGGTATTGTTGATAATTATCTTCACTGGATCGCATTGTTTGTAGACTGATATCCCTGGAGGTGACGCCGCGCCCCGATGTGCAATGCGAGGCAGTCGCGTGGAGACTGGTCGGGCTGCTGGGAGTGGACCAGGGCTCTGGTCTGCGGGCGAGGACGTCCAGACTTGCAGAAGCCCTCATAAATTACAGTCCAGATACTAGAGATGCTATAGATGCGAGAAGGCGTCAGTTAGATGCAGCTGTCCAGGGTAAGAGTTAATTATTTTCGGAGTGACAACTTCGTTAGGCGCATTGAGCTGTATTTTTTGGCAGGAGATAAATTTCTAATTTATCGACATGAAATGCTTGTAAGCGTGACCGACCGTGTTGGGCTTGCATCAGACTAGCGACGCCTAGTATAAGAGCCTGTGTACGTCGAATATTAATATTTTCTATTAAGATTGTACATCATCATATGTTTGATGAATTGATAAACTGTATAAAAAGTATATAATTATTATTCGGAGTAACAATAGATGTCAAAGAGAAACTAATGATAATAAATACAATTTACAAATTATGAATTTTAATTCAAAAATTCAAAAGAGAACACAGTTTAAATATCATTATTTTGAATTTTCACCTTTATCAGCACTCGATTTTTTTTTACTAACCAAGTGATTATGACATTGTTTATGACACAACCTGAGATTTTATTGAGTTAAATATAATAGAAGGATGAATATATAAAGATCCAGTGTCATGATGTTTGTCCACGATGAACTCCGAAACTATACTAATTATAACCTCAATTTATACTTCGATTAATGGCCTCAATATATTTTAATTATAAATTATATGCTTGTTAATATTGACTATTGTCATTAATAGTAAGTTTCATCAGTTCCAAAGTTTGTTGACAGGACATTTTAGGACCAATGGTTATTAGGTATTCATAGATGATGCCACGTTTTAATTTTGAATTTCTTTTTCAACTCCAGTTTATTTTATGGTGCATGTGTTCCGGATCCCATTATAGCATGACTTTATGATAATTAGAGCTAGTACACCTATAATTTCTGTGGCAAATAGAGTAATATTCCAAAGCACCTTGACACATATTTCTTGACAGAAACGTGAACTGGCCTTAAGTGATTGTCGGTTGAGATAGATTAAGCCATCATAGGAAATGCGCATGATGCTTGAGTTCCTAAACGTAACAGATGTGGTAACGAGTCGGCTAAGAACTGAGATTAATTGCCTCGATTTCCGTTCTATGTTTTGATATAACTTTCAAAAGTGGGTTGAATTTAAAGCGGTCCAAATGTTTTCATAAAATAAAAATGACATTTCCGTTCCCATTTGAATTACACAAAGCTTCATTGTTTTACTCCGTTTTCATAACAAACACGAATCTATGTGAGTTACATTGATTGATCTGTCAATACGATGGTGAGTTAACGGTTATTATTCCGTACCAGTACATTTTTTTTATCACCTAAATCTTGCAAAGTGAGTAGTTGTTTAGTAGTGAATTAAGCTGCCGTTCTTGAAAAAGCTATTAGTGAGTTAGACAAATATGAGTTGAATTCTGGAACGCAATATATTGAAGCGCAGATATGTGCCAAATTCTAGTTGAACTCTAAAACGTAAACTATTGGTGAGTATCATTATGCCTTATCATGCTATAATAATCAGGATTGAGGTCCCACAATACTTAATATTCATTCTCTTATCTACGATTCCCCATATTTCTGTTACTTGGTATCAAATTCCAATTATATTATTTATTGTAAGGACTCGGTACCCACGGGCTCACAGCAGATGCCACTGGGTCTCTCATCTCACTGCACGTAGCGATGAAGAACGAGCTGCAGAGACATGTTGAAGTATATAAACAAGCTCTGCATAAGCTGGAAGAGTTGGTGAGTTGTATCTTTTATGCAACTGCTTATAACAAGAATTATACAGCGCTTAATGACTTTTTTATGTGTAAATATTACATTTAAAAAAAGTTTTTTAAATAAACTTTAAACTTTGTTATCTATTATTCAATTTTTCTATTTAATCATGTTTTATGTATGAAATTGATACATAATAATGATCAAATTCTTAAAATACTTAAAACACAAATCTTTAAAAAATTAGACAACGTAATTTATGATCATACAAATATAATCTATAGATCATAACAAGGCAAAAACTTGTCTTAGGTCCAGCTGGAAAGAGGAAAAATTTGTGGCACTTGTTTATTTTAGAGAAATATATCATTCTTTTTAAGAAACCGGTTATTCGTTTTCAATCGTTATTTATGCACAAGCTTACAATTCAGGCGGTGTAACATGCCCGGAAATTGAAACAGTGGCAAGTAAGTTCGGTATGGATAATGAAAGACTCTGAGAGAATTTGTAATAAAAAAAGAAATGCTATCAATTTGTATAATATATGCCAATCCTAGTCATAGTTTATTGATAAAATTATTAGCATCATGACTATTGTAAATTTTGGTTAACTGAAATTAATGATAACGAACTTAATTGAATAGATTTAAGTGAAATATTTTGGTTTTAAGCGATATCAAATATTATGTATGAAATTGCTATTTATTTCCAAGGTTTTTAGCATCTTCTTCTGATTATTCACAGTCCCCGGTAACAGTAAGCCAGGATCCAGCGTCATCTTCACACCAGCGACTCCTAGCGCTGTCTCACGTTGATGTCGAGCGGAGATTGATAGATAACAAGTCGTTGCTGACCATCGTGGATAAACCCTCGTTACGTCAGCTTCCGAGTCTGGTGTCAGCGCTTGCTGATCGGGTGGATAGCGACAAAGCTGTGCTGGCTTGCATCGGGCAAATCAAAAGAAGTGATCTAGCAATCGACTTGACAGACTCTAGGTAAAAGATATTCCTGTACTTTCTTTCAGCGAAATTAACGACGATTACTGATTAATTAGCCTTATATTGTATATACATTTTAATGGCTAATTATATAACACTGTATTTTTAAAGTATAAAAGTTTGTAAAATTTTGGGTTTTGGTACTATCTCCAGTATCAGGGATATATAGATAGGAACAAAAATTAGTCTTTTCTTAAATTAAAACTGGTAAAAAGGTTAAAATCCTAGTCGCGGTAGTGGAGAGGTTTGAACTGCGGATTCAATATCTAAAGATTCGACCATCGAACTGTAAGAGTGAGTTTTTGGAATTAGCGTACATTTATTAATTTAAATCGGTAACATTATCGATTCACGGTGAAAGAAAAATATTGAGAGGAAACCTGAAACTGAGAAATATTCTAGTGGTAACATTCTATGTTAGAAAAATATAGAACTTTGAACATATGATCGTTAGGAGTATTTTCATACGTTCCCTTAGGAATAGGTTCAGGCTCAACAAAGAGAATTTTTCTGATTGTTGTTTCGGGCTACTTTTGTAATATCTTATTATGGTATTTTCTCATAATTCGAACTAAGCTTATCAGAATTATCTCTTTTGTAATAAAATTTTGTAAATACTCAGGTAGTGATCACCAATAGAGGTCATCTTGTTAGCCTCATATCACAGAAGTTAGACTATCTTGTATGCAATATCTCATAAAAATTATAGAATCACTATTTACGTAAATATAAAACGAAGTATAAAATAATAAGTTAAGTAGAAGTTTCTAGAAACGCTATAAAATAATTACACGATTATGTGTATTTATGGCTCATAAAACAATGAATAAAATAAATAAGGCATATAATAAAATTAATTAGCACAAAGTGAGGATGTACTGATATCATCACAAGGAAAGGGAAGCCGCGTTCAATTCTCACATAAATATGACTTAAACGTTTCTATTTCCTTCTGGAAACGTTTTCGAGTTATGTGAGTTTGACATGCGACGAGGTCGGAGGAAAAACTAACTGATTACGTATTTAGAACCTTTATACGAACACGCATAAGGCTATTTATTTCGTACAGATTTCAGTTTATGTAAGTAAATTTTTAAACCAAATATATAAAATAGCAACTAGCAACCATTTCGTTTGGATTTGTGGTGAATTCATACATTATCTTCAACTAATGATTTATGCAACGCATGTCGATATAACGCTAATATGGTAAGATCTCTTCTGACTTGCCAGTTTAGTCAAATTTATTTTGACCGTTTTAAATAATTTAGATAAAGTCATAAGTCTGTGGTTATTCTGATGTATAAGCTACATAAAAAGAGTTTAGGATCGCTTACATTCCTATAAATAGTTAAACTTTATTATTTAAGAGGTGTATCAATATATATCTAAATTGTACAATTTAAACATATCTATCTATAAAACAGTTTTAAATGATTTAAATCTATCTTTTTAGGATATACCCATACAATATACTTTTTCTTTCTTGTATTATTTAAAAAAAATAGTTATTTGCGACTCTATTTTGACCAATATACAAATGCATGTTTATCAAATTAAAGTATTTAGTTACGTAGGGCAATTGATCATTATTTTATAGAATATCGCTTAAAGAAATATTTTGAATTAAAATTACGAGAACCAAAGAAAAAAAAAATTTATATTATGACTCTTACGTTCTTGCTATAATTTTTTAAAATTGTAAACAAAGCGCCAAGGTTTATCTAAATTGTTTAGACAATTAATAAGTCACATTAGTACAGTGCACCTAAGCCAAGCCGCGACCGGTCGTTGTTATATGTGATTTCATACGATTACATTGCAAGAAATTTTATACTAAAACATTAATTACTGGGTACTTGCTGAGGCGTCGGTAAAATTGTTGAGTTGTGCAACGAATGTGATTGGTACGGAGATGAAGTAATAGAGAAATGACCGTGTGAAATTTTATTACTGCTTGTATGCGTGGGAATTTATAATTCGTTTATCTGTGCACTCTGTCGTAGGCAGACAGAGTAATAGATTCTAATATAAGATTTTTTGTATTGAGTTATTAAACTTATTCTTCACGCAAACTCTTTTCTGATAGTTATTTTAACTCTATTACAGTTCAAATACGATACTGAAGTGAGCAAGATGAGATATTATTATAATTAATTAGTTACAGCAAATTGTTGTTTAATTGAAGTGACAAGTTCTTTTGGCGCGTTGAGTTGTATTTTGTCAGGAGAAAAAATTATGTTTTGCGTCATGATATGTTCGTAAAGCGTGACCAAGCACTTAAATGCTTCAGACTAGCGATGCGTAGTATAGTGACACGTGTACATCTACTACTGATGTTTTGTATTGAGATTGTGGAACCTGTCATATGCTGTAGCCCGGTGAAGTTGTTAAGGCCTTGCTGGGTCAATAGCGTAGTCAGTTCGAAAAAAAAGTCTGTCATATGTTTGATTAATTACATAAACTAAATCAAAATGTATATGAAAACCAAATTAATGATAATAATTACAATTTACAAATCATGAAATTTAAATAATTCATATTATAATTCGTTTAAAAATTCAAAAGAGAACAAACACAATTATTTTATTGTTTTGAGTTTTTATTTCTACCGGCAGTCTTTACCACTGCTTTGACTTTTTTCTTTTAATGAGTAACTCAAATTTGTTGAGATGGCGATTTCTACTGTTATCTTTTATAGCTATTTTTAGGTTGTAACGTAACGTAACTACCGTAACGTAGCGCTCACGACTCTATGGATATATCGAGTTTTGAATTGATAATTAAATAGAATCTGTGATTATATTTGACTGTTTGTATTATTGGTATAGTGAAGAGTATGTCGACACTCGAAATGTTCATTTATATGGAACGGATAGACACTGTTAAATATAAATGTGACATATCTGTCTGTTAGACCGTTTATTGTAAAAACTCATTATAAAAGTAAACGAAGTCGCAAACCGGCCGTTAGTATTATTATAAATATATACCTTGAATTATATTTACCAAATAAAGAAGCCAAAATTACTACACATTGCCATACATTGTTCAATTATACTACAATAAAAATAAACGTAATACAAATATTAATAAACTGTGTCCGCGACTTCGTCTCCATTGAAGTTTATGCAAAATACAGTCTTTCGTTTACTGTGCTTTAGATATTATTTATTACATTATATAATATCTTGTTATTGTAAGAGATTGGATTGCATTTACTTATCCACTCTTTTCTCGTACTTAACTCTGGCCATCATTCAAATTACAATAACTTTTGATACAATAGACCGATTCTAATGAAACAAAGACTAAATGTTACATAAGGATATGCTTTATAGTTTTTTTTGAGGTTTTATCGTGGCCACAGTAATTTAGCAGTGATGCGTGACCAAACTAACAGATAGGCAGACAGATAAACAAATAAACATTTTTGTTACTTATTCCTAGACACTTGTAACATAATTTTTTTCACAAAATCTAAAAATCAAAGACATGTTATATTTATGTTTTTTTTTGTTTACAATGTGTTGATTAATTTATCTGTAAAAAATCACAGTTGCTGTCCCCAGCACAAGCTAAGCTAAACAAATATCCATTAAATGATCACCATCCACACAGGGAAGAATACAACAATGATGTTTGTAGAGATTTCGTTGTGAAAATAGTGAAATTGTAGCTTTCCCCCTCTGTTAACACACAATGGGGCATAAAATTGTAACTTTTAACATTAGGAACGACTTTATATTTATCACTTTGTCTGTCTGTAAAGCTGTCGGTATTCTACTTTAATATAAAATTATTAGGGTTACCTCATAGTTATACTTTCGTTTAATTCAACTTATGTTTGTCTCCCGACACTCCGCACCGCAGTACACGGCTCGCCAGCACTATTACTTTTACTATTACGGGTACAATGCGTACTTTCTGACTTACAATTTGTCAAGTCAGTTAGTTTACAAGTCTGGAATATTTAAAAAAATGTTATAAAATATGGTGAGATGTTGGATCGCTTAACATTTGGGATTGTATGATTTTTTTGATCTATACTAATATTATAAAGTTTGTGAGTTGTGACGTTGTAAGGGGTAATCTCGGGAACTACTGGTCCGATTTGAAAAGAAAATTCAATGTTATGTAGCTCATTTATCGAGGAAAGTTATAGGTTATATATCATCACGCTGAAACCATTGGGAACGGAGCATCACTGACGAATGTTTCAAAATCGGGGTATTTTTCATTTTGAGTGCTTCGGCTGCGTGTTAGTTACCACAAAATAACTATTCTACGCGAACTAAGTCGCGGCCAGAGTCTGGTGTTAACAATGATTTGAGAGATATTTTAAAAATTCGAAATGTCGACAATAGAGCCACCTACTGGGACCGATCACAGCTAAGAGCAATTCATAGGGCCAAAAAAGTATAAAAAACTATCTAAATCGGTCAGCTAGTAACGAGTATACGAACACACTCTTATCGGAGTTTTATATATATTAAACTTTCTTTTTTATATTAAGGTTTAGGTATGTATATACCGGTAAAACTTGTTGGTTTATGCAATAAATAATCAAACTCGAAGTATGAATTATGTGTTATATTTGTGATTTCACTAGGCGTATAACAACGTGAATATGTAATAAATAAATATTACGTAAGCTCTGATCATGAGTGACGAGTAAGAGCCTGAGACGTCGCTTTCTCTCTTGCGTAACTTTAAAATAACACAATATATAATAATAAAAATACAGAACCGTAATCGTGACTTCTTTTGGGACCCAAATTATTTCAATTACATTATATAAACTTGGGTTTAGTGTTATTATTATGTATATGTTGTATATTTCTTTACATCACATTTGACATACAATTTTTTTGTATTTGTCAATATGCTATGCCAATTACAAAGTAAAAATTATTACATTTCGTACTTACATTCTGTTAATAGTGTTGTACATTCAAGTTACTGCATTCGAGGTTTGACTTTGACTGTGATGTTATATGATTATATAATTTAACATTATTTATATAAATGTATATATTATTGAATTATATGTTTTTTAAATATATAAATTGTTAATATTATATGGATAATAAACAAATATTTCCCGGTCTCGTCTTATTGATACACATTTAAGATATTAGTTGAAAAATTATTATATTGTGAAAATATTTAATTTAGAAGGTAATATTCAAAGTGTTCTAATATATATGGTTTTTCTTCGTATGAAGATCGACCCAAAGATGTTATAATACTCGTATTTACAGCAGAATAACTAACAATACTAATCTTATCGATAATACGGTATAAAAACAAAATTTCAACAGTTATCTTTAGTTTAATCAATGATGAAGAATATGCACTTAATTGTTTTGCTTATCACTGCAATAAATTTGTAATTTTTTTATTTACTAAAGTAAAACAAACATCTTTTGAATTTATTCAACTCTGAAAGACTTATACAAATACGGCGTGTGTAGTTAACATATTAAAGATCTGCTTATTCATGAATAAAAATAACCTTCAATATATATGCATAACAGTAAAAATAACATGCTGTGGATGCCTTTATGGTATTATGTTATAGATGCATATTAATGAAGTGCAACAGCTATATGACTTACATGTTATAACACAAAGTCTTATGCTACGCCTGTTTGTCTACCTGTTCGCGATAAACGCGAAAACTATTGAACGGATTTTTATGAGGTTTTGACTAGGACATAAAATAATTCACGCGGAAGGTTTAGATATATAACTTGTCTAGTTTTTTTTATTATCAGGTTGGAATAACGTCCGCCGTACTCGTTAGTGTAATATATAAAATAAATCTCATCTAATATATAATCTCAACATATAGGTGTGTGAATGGGTCGGCCCGTCCGAGGTAGTACCATCGGCTTACATAAAACCAACGTGAAGTAACAGTGCAAGTATTGTTGCGTTTTATTCGGTCAGTAAGAATGCCGGACGTCTACCTGCCATTCCTTGTTCCCTCTTCTTCCCCTCACCCTTCCCCCTCCGCTCTTCGACGTACCTCCCAGAGTGGCTTGAAACGCATTTCCAACTCCCCTGGTGTTGCTGGTGTTTATGGACGGTGGTGATCACGTAACATCTGGTGACCCGCATGTTCGTTTGCTTCCTATAATATATTTAAAAAAAAATTACATTTTATAGACAATATTCTCACATTGCATAGCTGCTGACCATATTTTAAGGAAATCAACAAAGTAACCTTATGATGCATCAGCATTAAGAGATAAGTAGTATTACTTGAATTACTGAAAAAGCTTTCACTTAACAAGTAAAGTCATGTGTTCAGAACCCAAATTATTTCCGTACTAGTATGATAAATAAGATTATGGATTCGTTTGTTTATCACGCTTTAACTACTCATTCTATAACATTACCATCTAGTAAAAATGTTAATGTTCGCGAGGGATTGCCCTAATCTAAATCGTGACAAGCCTAGCTGCGTGAAAAAGCTAGTAATTAAAAATACAGACTTTATGACAGATCTGTACTTATTTACAACAATAATCCTGATATATTAAGAATGTACAATAACGAATGTAACCCAAAAATATACTAAAAAGTCTTTTCAATAAATTAATATACATGTCCTGACTAAAAATAAATAACGTACTATTCATTTAAATAAAATATAAAATAGAAGTAAATTAAATCAGTGAATATTATAAGTGGTTCTATTATAATGTTTACGTTCACCGAAAACTCTGAAATGTTGCAAGAACATTAATCAGGGTCTATTGATACAGATATACTGAATTATTTTATATATTGTTTGAAAAATATTACTACATATATTGTTTTTTTTATATCAATCACACTTCAAGAATATCTTTGTAGAGCGCTTTTAGGTAGCATAATTCGACACTCATAAAAACGTTATATGTTATGTTAAGAATCTTATGCGCTATTTACAACTAAATTAAAAATCTCTTTTGAGCGGTATTCTTATAAAAATATAATGGTTAGCTTAGGTCAGTTCAGATAGGTTGCGAGCAAGTTGGGCAACAGCCCAAGCCGAGGTGTGCTGTGCACCCTTGAGCTATATGTCAAATAAAATCGGCTGAGTGCCCTAAGCGCTCGCCTTATAGTCCGGTGAAACTGTTAACACCTTGCTAGGTCAATAGCGTAGTCAGTTCGTGATAAAAAATACTGTTGGTATTGTTCTGTATATAATGAATTGATAGTTCTGTTTCTAATATAAAAATGAATTGAGGTTGACTTTACACGTATGCTGTTCTGTAGTTATGCGCTTTAAATTAAGTAGAATAGCTGCTAAATTGCCGCAACAGATACTTGTATTCAAGTTTATACAATCCAAAAATATCATATTTCTGAACTCTTAAAAATCACTTTTTATAGATAATATAATGCTATTGATACAATCTTCGAGTTTAAATATAAAATATAACAGAATTACAAAGTACCTCAGAATGAAATTGGCGTAATACGTAGTAATAATAGATTTACTGTAATCTAAATAAAATAAAATGAAATTTGTCGGTGCGCAGTCTGCATTCAGTTATTTTTAAATTGCATTGTGCATAACATCAGGTATAGAGCTATTGCCTTTTTCATGATAACCTAATTTTAACATTATTAAAAATGTATATATATATATGCGATATTTTGTTTGTTACGTTTTTACGTCTAAACTGCTTAATCAAACATTATGAATTATGCGCTTCGTTAGGGGTACAAAAGAGGACATAGTCTAGCTTTTGTCTAAAAAAAGTATGCTGTTTCGAAGGTATAGGTTTGGAAGTCAACTATGTTGTAAGCAAACGTTTTTTAGAAGGTTACCTTATCTCACAAATAATAGCATTTATCGACAGTATAATTATTAGTGACTTGTTTAACGCCTCTGTAATTACACAATGTATATAATTCAAAGTTACCTTATTCGATATGCTGCCAGTTATGAATATTTACAACAGTTTACCTATGCCACGTCACTGTTAAAAAATAACCACAATTCCTAACGTCTGATTACGTATCTGTGCAAACGCTGCCCACCCTAAATAACCATTAAACTTGCTTCGAATATAACAGTTATTAACACTGAAAAACGTTTTATTAACCTTTTCGAAATAATAATACGATACAAGATAATTGCATTGGTATTAACTGCTATTCAATTATTATTTGAATGTGAATGTTCATTTTTTTTTTCTCGAACTGACTACGCTATTATCCTAGCAAGGTCTTAACAGTTTCACCGGACTACTGTGTGTAATTGTTCAATTTAAATCGTCTCTTATAAACAGTTTTGATCGGTACTTTATTGTCAATTTGTCATTTGAATGACGTACATTGCTGTTTTGGGCTAAAACGTAGATTGATAGATGTTTTTATTGCGATTTATCGTACGACCAAAAGTCATACTAATATTATTTTTAAAATTCACAAATACAGAGATTTTTTTCTATAATCTAAACGTGTATTAGTATCGTTCTTAATGGAAACGCATAACAAGTGTCTGTATTTTGTTTTTTAATTGTAATTTCGTCATTAGCAGTTGATCCTTATACTAGTTACTGGTTTTAAGTTAAGTTTTAAATTTTATAATCACCTATAACCCAGCATCATAAAACTATTTTTGAAGTAAAACTTCTAATGGCAAGGCAGGGGGAAAAAAAATGAGAAGTGTCAAGGGACACCCGGATGGAACGAAGTTCCTTTCGATTAAGTAGTGAAGGAATTGTAATAAAATTTTGTTTTTTTTTTTTAAGTTATAATAATATTTTTTTTATTATTAACAAATATAATGTTATATAAACTTAATCAGTAGGCTCAATTTTCGTAATAATTGGCTTGTGGTAACTGAAGTAGGAAACATATGTTTGGGATCATTATTATTATTATTTTTTATTATTTACAAAAAACCTGTATACACTCAACAAAAATAATCGTCGCGACACCACACTGTTCAATGCGAAATAGAAATGAAAATATCTGGCTTGCTTTCTATAAGAGAGAGAGAGACAGACAGAGAAACATGCGACGCCGCACAGCTTACAATAGCTTACTATAGCAAAAAGTGTCGTGAAAACTTTTCGTAAGAATTTTTTCCGTCTAGCCCCCTTTCACAACGCGCGATAAGGAACTTCGTTCCAAAAACAATACGCGTTAAATGTAAAGTAGGTATATATTTATATGTAAGTATGTATAAGTATCTATTTGAATCTAGCAGTATACCAAAATGTGTAAATAAAATATTTGTGTCACAAGACACCATATAGTACATAGTTTCTGAGCAATTTTATATATATAAGTAGCTTCTGCCAACGACTTTGTCAGCGTAGAATGTAACTACATTGGGTTAACGCTAACACGCAGTGGAGACTCGCAAAAAGATATAAAACCTGATTTTGAAACATTCTTCATTGGTGCTCCGCTCCTTTCGGTTTGACCACGAATCATTCATGAAATAGGCTATCTAACACTGAAAGAATCTAAAGAAATCAGGCTAGTAGTTCCTGAGATTAGCGCGTTCAAACAAACAAACTCTTCAGCTTTATAATATTGGTATAGGAAGTATAGATTTCATAGATATAGAGGAAATAAGTTTTACTTTGAATGCATTTGATATACACACTGTTTTTTTTTTCTATTGACCAAGATATTATGAAACTTACAGGCCTGTAGCTGGTATTCTGATGAGCTACTCTCGAGGATGCGCGGCAGTTCTCAGTCAGATGTCTGATCGACATGGCGAGGAGAGGGGACAAGTCAGCCCTCGTTTGCAGACTGACTCGGCTAGCGACGGATACCACTCAGATAGCGAGGACTCGCAACAGCATCCTGACAGGTAAGCAACCAGCAAATAAAATCGCACCAGCAAAAATGGAACAACTATGGTATTACTTCGCGTACTAGATTGCGTTATAAAACAACTTTAGTGTAGTCTATTCATTGTAGAATTACGTAATACATTAGTCACTTCAAACTTGAATGTAACTGGCATCAGATTGTTTTCTTCTTTAATAAAGATGAACGCATGTCCAACATAAATGAGACGAGATTGGAAGTGACGGTGGGTTAGCGTAGAATTGAGGTCAATTTTATTACTTTTAACTAACCCCGAGCTGTGGAGAAAAAAGCTTTGTGTTTACAGGGTAGTATGATAGTGGCACATTATTTAGTGGTTGACCTGTAAGGTACTTAGTTTAAATACTAAAACCAACAGGCTAACGATCAGCTTCTGTTATATCTGCATTCAGCATTTAGTGACATTCAATGAAAATACAAAAAAAATGTAATTCACGTATGATTTTTATAATTTACAATACCTAAATGCATTTCGATGATATTCGTATCATGCACCGAGAAAAAATTCTAAATTCTTATTCTCAAATAATACATTTTCAGTAAAAATGGCGCGAAGGAACTACAAAAAGAATGTTTTATATCTCATAGATTAAAGAAGCTGTTTTTTAATAATTGCGTATGGATCACGAATTATATAATCTTTACCGAATTTGCAATATCATTTTTAATTTCATTTGGTTATTTGTTGTATGGTATAATTATTCCAGGAGTAAACTGGTGTCGCAGTACGCGGCGGTGTGGGCGCGCGCCGCTGACGAAGTGATCCCCGCTCTGGCAGCGCTGGAACCTTTGCGCCACTCTCCGCATCTCAAATACAAGATCGTCTTCTCTGTTGTCGTTGTAAGTTAATATTGTTGTACTACTTACTTTTTAATGTCTGACCGCAATTTCATCTGTCGTCAAATGATGATGTCGTAGCACACTAAACCTAGAAGCTAAGCTAAGAAGCTGGCTGTCAAGAGCATTGGAATACCAAGAGGTGCTTGGTAACAAATTGACATTTTCCCGGTAGTGGATAACGGATTTAGAGACGACAAGGATTTAGAAAAAGTCATAACACCATGCTATGACTCTGTAGGGACTGACATGCATGACTATAGAATGCATGCTATAGATGTGTGTGTCAGGTGACTTCTGGAGGCGGAGGTACTTGCCGCCGTATATAAATATACGGCGGTTAAGAAACGGATGGGGGAGCTTTTAGCTCCCGGGGAATTGGAGGAGAAAAGAAAGGTTGAGAGAGAGGTGAGATTGGAGAGGTGGGAGGCGGGACCTGGCGGACGTGCAGTACGGTAGATATACTATCGACGCGGTCCTGCCCGAATGGCTTAATAGAAGATGGGGCTCCCTGACGTTCAGTCTGGTGCAGGTGCTGACCGGGCACGGGTGCTTCGGTTGGTACCTGTACCGGATAGCACGCAGGGAGCCGACCACCGTATGCCATGAATGCGGCGTTGAACCGGACACCGCACAGCACACACTTTCCGAGTGTGCTGCGTGGGAGGAGCGGCGCCGCATTCTGGCTGCGGCGGTAGGTAATGATCTCTAGCTGCCGAGCGTCGTCAAAGCCATGCTCGGCAACGAGAATGTGTAGAATGTTGTGCCTCCTTCTGCGAGGAGGTCGTCTCGTAGAAGGAGGCAGCGGAGAGGGTTCGCGAGGAGGACTCTCTAAGCAGCCCTCTCCGCCAAAGAAGAACTGGTAGGAGGAGGCGCCAGTTCACGCGTAGCCGGACCTAGGGGAGGTGGGTTGGGGGCCCCATCTTCCCATTGCACAGGTCCGGCGGTCGAGAAGGAGACGACCGGTGTGTAAAAAAAGGTGTCAGGTGACTTAAGATGAATTTATAATACAAACATTAATAACTTGAATTAAATTTTTATTTAACTATCCAACCGGGCTCATACCTAAAGACTGAATCACGATGTTTTCCAAATCCGCTACAAACTGACTCATCATTGCTTATTTCATTAACTCCACACTGAATGTATTAAGTTTTGCTAAAAATAATATCTTTTCTGCAGCTGTCGTTCCGCGCAGCGATAAGTCTACGAGACCGTAGATTAAATGAAGTAAAGCTATTGCTGGGAGTAGGAGAAGATGAGTTAAATTCCAGCGATCCAAGTGTATCCCGTTTAGTATCAGCCGCCACTCGTCTCCTGCATGAGACTGCGCACAGTTTCCCACTCGGAGAAGCGGAGAGGACGGTCATCAATCAGGTAAAAGACAACGTTATTTTCCGTGATCACTAATATGATCTGATCTGTTAGCAGACAAAAAAGAGTACTCTGTATAATAGTTGAATAAAATAGTCTAGATAAAACAAAATTAACACCTTTATCCATTGCTTATTAATTTGACGTGACCTTATTCAAAGCTGGTTTATAAGTAGGTACTTCCGTTTCCTGCAAATATGCCCAATATGATTAACTTTCGATGAAATATCTCACATGTCTACCCCACCATGAGTGGCGCATTCGGTCCGACGTCATATTTTTGGTTCATATTCACAGACTATTTAGTCGTACAAGTAGTTCATATTGGTGTCTAGTATTTTGTTAAGAATGGACGTACAATTGAATACTTGAATATAGCGTTGGGAAAAGTACTATTATTACAACTTTTTAAGTTTATTCGAATGACATAATAAATTTTTCAAGGATTAGTAAAAAGTATTTTTTGTGCTTTATAAGTATCATTTTACTTATTAATCCGTTACTTTTGTTAAGAAACTTGTGGACCTGTGTTCAATATAACGATATCTTTTGTTGAAACGTGGGCATGAAATTAGAGGCCACGTCAGTTTTAAAAACTGATCAGTTCATTTTAGTATTATCAGTAGTTTTTAATTTTTTACTTGTTCGAATTTATCATTTCTTTAAATGTCTGTGTAGGGACACAATGTAAGCGTGTAAGGCAGAGTGCATGGTAAGCAAATAATTATATGAGAGCGCGACGTATGAACGGCGAGCCAGTTTTACTGCGCACTGGCCCGCACGAAAGGTCGTAGACTCGGGGAATATGAAAATTAAACTACGCAAGTTCACGATTGCATTTTACTTGAATAACCCCATTCGTGAGGACCTTCTACAGCCAGCAGGACCAGTACTCATTTGGAGGTCAAACACCCAAACCGACGACTTCCAAATCTGTATATATATTACCTGTATCTAATTATAAGTTTAACTATAAGTGTAGCGTGGTTAAATATCATCATAGTGAGGTAGACAAGCCATGACTTGACTTAAAACTTTGTTATGCCATAGTAGTATATACATGGAGATTAAAAATGAATAAGGGTTAAAATAAAAACTTCTTTCTTTCCAGGTGCTCACAACGCTACGAGAGTACCCGTGCTTGTGCGGGTGTGGAGCGCTCCATGCGCTGGTGTCAGCAGCCTGCAGAGCCGCCTGGACCATAAGCCTTCACTCACCGCCCCTTAGAATCGACACAGATTTCACACCAGGTATGCAGCATCTGTATCTATACACAACATTATATGTTGCTCTCAAATTAAAGAAAAGTTTATTTTCAACTACAAAAATATTATAGCTAGACTCAAACGGGATCGAAAGGACAGAAATTTCATTTAAAATTTGTTATAAATAGATATTCGCATATATAATAGGGACAATGAAACAAATGTAATTCACTACACTCTTCATGCCTGAATATAGTACAGTAAACATGACCTGTTTTGGTAAGAAAATGCTACTTTAAAGGAAGTTTCGAAATACGTTACTAACGCGTGTCTCTAAGTCCAACTTAAACCTATTCATATGTTAACCTATCCTTTATTTGGAATTTGCATTTTTTTCAACTTATTTATACCTTTTTTTTTCTCGAACTGACTACGCTATTGGCCTTAACAGCTTCACCGGACTACTAAGGTGAGCGCTTAAGGCACTCAGCCGATTTTATATTGGCAATCAGCTCAAGGGTGCACGGCACACCTCGGCTTGGCTGTTGCCAGTTGCATGCAAAATCGCGACCTATCTTAGCTAACCTAGCTAACTATTCATATATGTTTGATTTGTTGAAACGTATATGTGTACCAAGCATATACGCCTCAACAACTCCTTCATATATTTATTATCGAAAAATTTAGAGTTTTTTCAGTTCGATAAGGGAAAATAAGTAAACCCTTCCACCAACATGTGTAGCATGTAGTCGTGCACGTGTGTGGGGGTGATCGTGTAGAATTTAACCTGAAGTGTTACTGCGTTCACTCTACGGTAGAGGGGAATGTGTGTAGTACAATACTGATAGGTAATCCTCTTAAAGGTTCTATATCTCATTATTTTTTTTGTTTTATTTTTGGTTACCAATCTTCTAAGTTGTTACTGGCATTGTCGAGAAGGTAATCATAGTATATTACAAGTTACTTGTAATAATTTAAATTTTCGAGAAAGATGATGGCGCCCTTATTAGAACAACCCAGGCAATTTTTCTGGCATCTCAGAATCACTTCAATCATCACTTCACTTGTGCACAATAACCGAAACTATATTACGTAAATCACCATAAATTGTAAATATAGTTTAGTAACACAGGATTATGAATGAAATATAAAATCCAGTACATAACAGTCTACGATGCCGTTAAAATCTCATCTTATTATTTTCTCTAAGTTTGATACTTATTAGCAGCCTATAATACTTTGTAGGCAATCGACTGGGACTCTTTCCATGGGTTAGTACCTAGAAGAAGTCTATAGCAAGTGTAGGAGAAAATCACCAAAACAAAACCGAATGTGCTGGGCCCATATTTTATATTTTCTTCGGGGTGATGACCGCCCCTGAGTGAAACCGTTATTTAAACAGCAACTCTATAATAATAAGAGGCAATTATCTTAAATCCATTTACCTTACAGGATCGGCGTTCCTATCACGCTTTCACTGTGCTAGGTCTGTGTATAATGGTGTGTGTGTGTAGTGTTTGTATGTATTCGTGTAAAATATGTAGGAAGCACAAACACTAATAAACTTGTGTTTAATGACGATAGTCTTTTCAATAGTTCAAAATATACGTGGCACGTCAACACGTTGCAAAGTCGTTCAAGAATGTTTATATCAAATTAATAGAACAAAACAAATATTACAAATACGTGGGACGTCAACACGGTTCAAAAATTGCTTAAGAATGTGTCGCATCTGAGACGAAGTAATACTACTATGAGTTATAAAAAAGGGACCTTTTGCCTGAGTTTTTTTTTTGTAACTCAGTTTTTTGCGATCACGGCCCACATTTCTTAACAACAAGATAAATAAATTAAGATATCTTTTTTCAGTGGTTATGGATCCGAACAAACACGTTCGCTTCTCTACAGGGGAAGTCAAGGATCGGCGCTCCGACCTGATCAAGTCTTTCGTATGGCCGGCGCTGATGGACGGCAACCGGTGCGTCTTCCGAGCCGTCGTAACTACTTAGCTTTAAGGACTGTTTTATTCTAAGGCGAATCATGTTAACAGTTTCAATAATATGTTTATTATGCGGAGGATTCCTGTCTCAATTATAGAACAGCGTAGTTTCCATTAGTGACACGCCTTATTGCTGGTGAACTGAGTTTATTCAATTGTCCATCAATTTGTTCTTCCTACTAGTTTAGCTATTGTGGTAATCAATCCTCATTAATGAAGGTTATTACTGTCTTACTATGACGTTATTCTAACGAAATGTTGCTCACTTTTTCAGAGAGTTATTGTGGCATCTCATAATGAATTCCAGATTATTCATCTAATTAATTTCATTCTTGTATAATAACCAAAATATATTACGCATGATTCCATCAATATTGCATTATCTAGGATTCAAAGATGTAAGTTTATAAATTAAATTAAAAATATGAAACCAGCACAAATTCTTGATTCGATGTTGACAATATTATATCATTAATTTGAGAAAAGAATGTGAAATCAAATTTTAATTAATACGTGTGTGTGTGAAAGGTTTTGGAAAACCGACATGACATGACATAATTGGATTACCTGCAGATTATTTCTAAAAGTTTGATTAGACCAAACAACATGACTCATTGAAAGTCAATTTTAAAGGATTTGAGGTGCAACTATCGATGAATCAACAAGGATTTTATTTAACCTGTAACGATTTGTCATTATTTATTATTTTAGATTTAAAATGATAACATTTATCTTTTAAAATATTAGTCATAAGACATTGTACATTCTATTATTATAGAGGTATATAATTATTACGATTATTTTAGCGTTTTGTAAAATTTTAACACATTTGAATAGTATATGACGTTAATTTAAAGATATAAAACATACATTGTCAATATTATAATAAATAGTTTCACAATAATTCGCATTATTATTGACACATGACTCACTTATCGACTGATATAACTTATCAGTTTGATAAGATATGGCAATGAGGATATATACCGTTCAGATACATTAGTGCTTCAGTGTTTCACGAGTGATAGTGAAATGAGTCAATACCCGGGAGGTCCACCGCCGTATTACGGTCCACCGCCATCGTGGCCTCATCATCCACCCCCACATCCACCTCATCACCCTCCCCATCATCCTCCTCATCATCCCCCGCATTATCCACCACCGCCTGATCATGGACACCCGCCGAGTCACCAACATCCATACCCTTACTATGTCCCCGGGACAGTAATGATCCCAGTACCAATCGCTCCTGTACCCCCTGTGGCACCTGCGCCTGAACCGAGTCAACCTACTTACATCACCAATTATATCTACCATGGAGAATCTTCCAACGCAGCGAACACTGATCAGCAAGTTAGCGTGGTGGAATCGTCAGGTGATTATGATTGGGTGCCTACAACAGCCATTAACGCGAATACCCTCACCGGTAGAGCCGTCGTTGGTGGCCATGAGGGTTGGGATGGAAGTCCCCTGTGGGTGATCCGGGCTTGGCATAACGGAGACTTGATTCCTGGGAAACTATCGATCAGACATAATGCTGCGTCAGTGATGTACGATGGTAAAGAGATCCCAGTTCAGAATATTGAAGTTCTGTGCGCGAAACCGGAGCAGTTACGATGGGTGCCAGCGTCCAATGGGAATGTGCCTCCTGGAGCGGTACCTGGTGGTAGGACATCGACTGGCGAGACTTTATACGTCGGGAGAGCGAGGTACCAACTCTCAGTGACTCCAGGGAAAGTCCATCCTAGCCACAATTCGTGCTACATCTCGTTCGGTGGTGCCGAAGTCGCTCATAAAATGTATGATGTGTTGTGTCGCCTCAGCTAAGAAATGGGACATGTTAAAGACAATCGAAGTGTTTTATACTTAAAGACAAACGCAGTAATCATTTAAAATTTCTTCTATGTATTGTTTTCTTCATTTTTTTCATATTAATAATTATGTTTGATACAATTTTTTAGACCAATCGATTCTTTTTAATTTATCATTAGTTTCCAGATAAAAGGTTTCTTGTTGTACTTCTTGTAATAATGTGTATATAATGTGTATTTTACTGAAATTATGTTCGTATATTATATTAATATATTACGTTTTGAAGCGGATTAATCATTTTTCATAAAGCTACTGATTAAAGTTTTTTTTTAATGAACATTTAAAATGTACGTGTTTTCAGTTTTAATATTTAATATACATGAAATGAAACTTTGAAACATGAATAAACGGAGTAGTAACTGAATTTTTGATATTTTTTTACGAATAAAGAAATCGTTAACCTAATGTTAGTATCTTTCAAAAAGAAATATTGTTTTCGATAGTATATGTTGGAAGTGATGATTCAAAATAACGGTATACTTAGCAAATCCAAATGTTAAAAACCCATGAATAAAAAAATATAGTTTACTAAATGTACGTAGAATACAAAGCAATAGTGTGGGCAAAACTTAGTCTGTGCTATAATCCGTACATTATAAACTGAAACGCAATAAAAAATAAATACTAGAGATAATATTGGCGAGGGCATATCCTTTCCTTTGTTTAAAGTTTCGTATACCACGAGATATTTATCGAATTTCGTTGAAAGATAATAACTGCCTGATAAAATAAATAGGTATGTAATGTTTCCGATAACGTGAGTCTGTTTTGTATTACATATTGAGTTATATTTTCTTTATTACACTACATTATGGCGGTTGTTGTGTTATAACGCCATCTAGTGACGAATTATAGAAAAATGAATTGCCTTAAGTGCACCAATTTATATGGTTAACGCTTTTATATATACTGGCTGTGCCCGCGACTTCGTTCACGTGAAACCTGATGTACGAATCAGTGACTAATAAAGTCCTCTGAGTGTATTAAGTCTAATTACTATGTACTGTACTCTCGTACTTATCTCGAGAAGTCATTCAAAGTGCAATAACTTTTGATAGAATGAGCCCAAAATTGAAACAAAGATTAAATGTAGTAATAGTAGTAATAGTCGAGGATATGCTTTTAGATTTTCTTGAAGTTATATTATGAATGCATACTAACAAAATTAATCGAAATGTTTTTAGTAATTGTTGTGCAGGTACCTGCAATAATTTATTATTATAAAAAACTAAAAAATAAAAACACGTTAGATTTACATTAGAATTAGATATAGTAGATACGTCTGTCTGGACTGTGATTACAAGATACACAGTGAAAAGAAAAACAGTTCAAGCCCAAAGCACCCACTTAACTCGTTGCTTATGTTTTTAGGAAAACATTTAATAATCATCACTCACAATATACATTGCCAATAACAGATTTGTAGCACATGACAATGCCCAAAAAATATAAGTCGTTCCATTTGACATTTTGTAATATATTTTATAACGCACAGTGAGAGTCGCAGTAAAAAGTTTACTAGCACGTAAACATGAAAATGGAGTTCCTACATGTTAAACAGTGCTTGACTCATTATCAACAATCGGTTACTTTACCTAGTTGGTTACTAAAACTCACTGACATTGTCTCTAGACTGCACAGCGGGTCTAATAGTACTTTCCGAGTCTAGAACTTGTAATCTAGTGAAGCTGTTAAAACTTTGCTAGGCCAATAGTGTAGTCAGTTAAAAAAAAAGAGTCTAGAACTACATTAGTTATTAAACAAAATGTAGTCTCTAACAATTCAAGCGGAAAATTATTATACACTGTGACATCACCTCGCCAATTGACTCTTAATTTTGTCTGTCGAGTTTAAAACTATTTTAATTACTACTGGAATATATAAATTTCATCCTTACTGCTTTATTTTAAGGTGGAATTAAAAGCAACAACGCGATGTCCATGAACGATATCAACAGGTAGGTACTTAGGTTATATGAAGATCGTTAACAGCTCTATTTAACCTCGTCAAATACGGTCCTGTGTAAAGGAAGTTACGGGTGTGGTTCCTGTTACAGCGATTTGTTCATAATCGATAGCGTTGTAAGATTAATTTACACATTATATTTTGAAAATGTAAATTAATATAAATTGTAGAATCTTTATGAGTTTTTAGTTGTTGAGAAAGGAAGAATGAGTCGCTGTAAATGAAAAATAAGATCGTTCTTTTTTTTTCATTTAACTAAATATACATACATTTTGCATGATTACCTGATTTGCTGTACTTAATCAGGTGAGAGAAAAGAGGCCAATAAACAAAATGTTTCTTATGAAAGAAATCATCTAACCGACGAGTCACAATGTCTTTGGTTGTGGAAATATAATAAGTATGTGCTAGATTTCTGGCTGCTGTAACTTTTTATAAGTGTTTCCGCCATAAAATCCTTTTTACGGTTAAGTTTTGGCATACATTTTGGTACGTTAGATAACATAATACGAAGAGATAATAATGTATAAAGCCGAAAAATATTGACAATCAGTCCGTTTTTTAAAATGTGTTGTCTATATGTATATTATAAAAAGGTAAAGTTTCTGTGTTTGTGACGTTGTGAGTTTGTGAAGTTGTAAGGGGTAATCTCAGGAACGATTAGTCCGATTTGAAAAAATCTTTCAATGTTATATAGCTCATTTATCGAGAATGATTATAGGCTATAAATCATCACGCTAAGACTAATAGGAGCGGAGCACCAATGAAGAATGTTTAAAAATTGGGGGGTTCGTCTCCTCTTGAGAGCTTCCGCTGCGTGTTATCGTTAGCCCAAAGTAACTATTCCACGCGAACGAAGTCGCGGGCAGAGGCTAGTAATATATAAGAGCCTTTATGCAGTTGTAGGCGACCTTACGTTTATTATTTATGAAGTGAATGTTTAATAATTATTGTGAATCAAAAATTTAATTAAATATATATTAAGAATTTACTTACCATTTAAGGATAAATGATGTAGTAAATAATATTTTATCGATGAGTACTTTTTTTTAACTTTATTTTTGGTAATTAATCTTTCAGATTATTACTGCCATCGTCACGTAGTCGATAATATTACAAGCGTCGTGCGATCACTTCAATATTGCGTTGTGTGAGTCAATATTCTAACAAGATGGTGGATCCCTTGTTAGAACCTGCTAGGGAGTTTTTGTGGCATCTCAGAGTTTCATACTCCGTGGTATTATTTTCCATTCACTTCACTTATGCACAATAAACTAACTAGATTACGTAAAACTCCACCAAATTTACAAAATATAGAGTCCAATAAACGCAAGATTATGAATAAAATATAAAATCCACTACAGGACAGACTAAAACCCCGTCAAAAATTCCTGATGAGTACTTTATCATTTTAATTTTAATTTATATATTTTTTTGCTCGGTTGGCCAGTTCGACGATTAGCCAACACTGTACATATTTTTATTTAACTATACTTTAATGCTTGTTACTACGAGGTTTTGTTTTCGGATTATAATTTACCTTCCCATATTAATATCATATACACATATAATTCAAAATTTTCTTTGGCTATAATGCTGTTTTAATATTACTAAAATTTTCAAAGGTCACTACGTATAATATTAAAATTATAAACAATATACAATATTACTACATTAAGTTACAAAGACCCGCCCTAAGGGCTTTTCTATTTCAATAACTCATGTTAAGTCCTAAACAAACATCGTTGAAATTCACACGCATTGCAACAATTTCCCAACTCACTAATACCGCTTAATACCTTGGGAGCGATAATAACCACAGCCTATTAACTTAAGTAACAAACTTGAGAGGAATATGGTACGGATCCACGTTTGGTGGAGTGTAAAAAAAGTTTTTAGAGAAACAAAAATGTACTCAACTTAAGTTACTGGTGGTGTAGTGATTAAAGTAAGTAGTTAGTTAGAGAACTGATTCAGTCCTTCGTACGGCTGAGCAAGTCTACGTAGTTTCTCATATTCTGATGAAGATTTTTTATTTGAGGCTTGTACACTATTTAAAAAATGACGTATTGCAGGGACTATATTTTCTTATCGTATCTTTTTCTGTTTATGTAAGAATATGAGGCGATACTAACTATTTAAGAATAGGTACTTTTGGCCGTCTAGTGGTAAAAATTTGATAATTCATTGTTTTTTAAATTCCAGTTTGATTGAGATTTTTTGTCACAAGATGTATAAATAATATTTAGATTATAATATAAAGCTTAGACTCATGGATGATAAGAAAATAAAAATGTTTCCAATTTTTTTCATTGTTAACACTGAAGTTCATTAATTCATATTAATCAAAAAGAATTCAAGTAAACAAAAAAACTATTCCTAGGATAAGATATTCGAATTAAAAAAAACACAACTAATTTTTTTTTTTTAATTTGGTGTTTCATAAATTGATGTACTCGTATATTTCAAAATATGATTAAATAAACGATGATGGTTTTGTGGGTGAGTATTCGGAGACTACGTTGATCGACATAGATTTAAATCTTTCAATCATCTGAAGTTTTTGGTGAATCAATGAAAGGAATGCGTTTTCTGTCTGTCTGTCTGAGTAGCTACCGTAATTGACTTAAAAACCTGTTACCAAGAACCTATCGGTATCGTTCGGCAGCTGAATTTGCGAGCCGTTGCTTCTATGTTTGGCATGTTACTGTATTGGACCATGTCGCCATTTAACATTGTATGAGATACAAAATTCGATCTAATGCTAAAACTTGTTCGGTGTTATTCCAAAAAATTTAAATACGTATTAAATACTAACTTCAAAAAGTTTCGTACTAAATGCCCCGTGCTCGCCCGAGGCAAGTTCGCGTTATCCTTTTTTTGCAAGTCTAACCTATAAAGAGCAAGATCGCGAACATTCAGCGAGCGCGGTGCATTTAAAACGTAACCTTTTTAAAATAAGTATTCAATACGTATTTAACTTTTTTGTAATAACACCGTCAGTGTATAAAAAATCTCATGTAAATATTACTAGATATAAATGAGTTTTTTGTTATCAATATTAGTTTCTTTATTTATGGATGAAATGAGTATCCATCCTTGGTCATCGTCGAATGAATGATTATTTGGCGCTGCGAGGTTCAATTTACATAAAACAGTATGAAGGCCAAAAAATGTTACTTATGCACCCGGGGAGCACGTGTAAGGGATTTATAGGTACACTTCGTGCGGACATGAGTAACATTAACCTTCCATGAAACATTAGAACTCATTAATGAATATAAATAGTATTGATATATTAACTTATTAAAAAAGTTATGAATGTGAGAGAAAACTCGCTATAACTGTTACCATACAACCGGCAACAAATAAAAAAGTACAAATTGTCCCACGACCATGAGATACGAGTACACTGACTCGCCAGACTGATGCAGGTTTCAATTACACCGTTAATTAACCTTTGGTGATGAGGAGACAATGCGTTTTTAGCTAACCTAAAGAGGCACGCCAACGGCATATTTAAATGTGCAATTTATTAGTATATCGATATACCATTGTCTATTAATGTCTGTTATTTATTATTTATTGCCCTATTTTATGTGTAATTGATTGATAAATGTGTTGATTTGCGGAAATCCATCTTAAAATATTAGAGTGGACTTTAGTTTGCACCTTTATTTGGAAATTATCGACCGCCGCAACGTTTCTGCTTCTCTGTGCCTGATATAAAAAAGTTTAAGAATAAATTCGTGTTGAAAACATACGGCGATAATGAGTTACTGTTTAAGAGCTCGCTGAATTAAATGCCTTTAGTAGATTGAACTTGTACTTATCTGTCAGTTTATTTCAGTAATTGCGAAGAGTCTCAGTTTTTGGGATTAGAGTCTTAACATTTTTTAGCATGTCGTCTGTTAAATAGAACGATATTGTGTACACATATTAGCTTATATTTAAATGTAAATTATATAATTAATAATTAACTTATCATAGTTATGACTTACTACAGTCTCTCGTTAAAAGAATTTGACTGAAAAGGAAGCTTAGATTATTAAATGTAACGATACAAATACTTTTTCACCCAAAAAAAAATTAATAATTATATTTTTAATTACATTTAATTATCAACTAGTGCGCCCGGTGGACATTGTTCCGACCTGATAATAAAAAATAATCTAACAATTCATATACCTAAACCTGCTTCATGAATCACTTTAACTACTAATGAAAACCGTATGAAAACTAGTTCAGTAGTTTTTGATTTTATTACGAACAGACATACACAATGGCAGACGATCTTGTTTTATAATACGATAGTGATAATGAGTACTAAGGTAAATAGTAAAATAAAACCTTTTAAACGGTCATTTCAAATATAACATTGTCGGTAATTGTTCTGCTTTATAGAAAGTTAGCTAAAATAATATCAAGTTTTTCAAAATTGTTATAACGTTTTTACGAAAACGAATGATTGAAATACATTAGATGTAAATCGAATAACAATACTAATAATGAATTTATAATAATGAGAAAAGCCAAGTAATAAAGTTAGCGGTTTGTGTAATTGGTAGGAAGCGATAATTCAGGCCGACTTACGTTGATTGGCTTCCAATGAAGCGAATTATTCGGTCCGCTTGTCGGCTCGATCGTCTGAATTAATAACTGCGTAGGATCCTTACATTATTCAATATTGAATACTTTAGTAAGGAGCTCGTGTGTGTATTTTAAGTTAATGTTTTAAAATTATTTTTTAATAGATAACGCTAACAATAATAGTTTTAGATTAAAATAGCTTTAATAGATTTTATTTACAAACAATGCTTCTGTGGTCAAACTAAAAATATATATGTAGATTCATGTTTATTGCAAACAATATTGTTCACCTGTATGAAGTGCTTATATATTATATACTATTTTTTTTATCATACGAGGCAAAGAAACAGCTGAGTCACCTGATGTTAAGTGATGACCAATATCCATAGACACTTGCAACATCAGGGGAGTTAGAAATGCACTGCCAGCCTGTATTTGGTGGGTAAGGGAAAAGAGAGGCGGGACTGCGGCGCTCTCACTGACCGTACGAAACGCAACAATGCAAGTACTGTTACTTCACGGCAATGTTTCTGTGATTCGGGTGGTAGTAGCTCGGGCGAGCTGACCTATTCATGCTGAAACCAGTAGCTTCAGCGTGGCTCTACCACCTACACAAATAAAAGACGATCGAATGATATAGTTCTCGTTTTCGATTTAGAGTTCCGTCGATTGCGTCAATTATTTGGCATAGAATTTTCTCGTTTTTCTTTGTTATTATTACACATGTTAATAGCTATTTACTTCAAGATATAGGATTTAAATTTCAAGCGCAACTAACAGAATACAATTACATGTTTGTGACAGATTTCAAGCCTGAGGATGGTAGTTAGGTTAGGATAGGCGGCTGTGAGAGCGAGTGACGATGCACAAGCATAGACCTGCTTATTGAATAGTTACTAAACAAATATTAGTTACTATAACATGAAACGACACGTCAAAAATGTATATAAAACAATAAAATAACCAGAAACGTTGTTTCAGACTGTAAAAAAGCAAAATACTAAATGAAAGTTTTTGGGAAACTCGATTACTCGTCTCTTGCTTTTTATCAAGATCAGGTGTCTGTTGAGTCAGCACGTATGCAGAGCTAAGTCAGTCTAAGGATGATCGATGTTTTTGCTGGCAAATAAAACTGTTTGTAAAAAAAACTCATTTTATCAGGCGTTTTCCATATTGTCTGTTCCGTTGCTGGTACAGGAGTCGGTCAGCTTTTAAAAAAGTCTTTTTGAAGCTGTCCCCTTTTCTTTTTTCCCTTAGGAAATGCAAAGAAATAATTATTCGTAAGGCTTACTTCGATGACGTTGATTAGTATCATCTAGTGTAAAATAGTAACATTTGATAGTTATTTAGTCCCTAGCTAGTACATGCAACGTTAGATGACCCTAAATAATATGTTGACATTTCGATATTTTATACTCATAACATCGATGTGTCGATGTTATGAAAATCAAAACATCGATGTGTCGATGTTATCGAAATCAAAACATGTTGTCGATGTTTTCCGGCTAAACATTGATGTTTCTTTAACATTGATGCATATCGATCATCCCTAAGTCACTCACATTTATGCAAAATAAAGGTATGGAACTTCTTTACCAGCTTTTAGGTTCTGTTGACTGCGGTTTTATTTAATTATACATCTTAATATGATAGCAACTTATCTACTTTACCAGATTTCAGTATTACAAGTAATATTACAAGGTAACAAGATTTAGCAGTACTAAGTTAATTCTTATACATAGTTATAGCTGTCAGGACACGCAAATTAGTGTTTAATTGTTTTCAAAGTGAGGAAGAATAATGAGAAAGAATTATTAAAAATATATTCATCGCCCATGATAAGGTAGCCTAAGATGTAGGTTAGTAGTATACTAAGTATGTAAGAATTACTTTTGAAATGTAATTGCTGAAACGATCTCAAGATGATCGGAGATATTTTCTGATTCATGGATGCTAACTTACCAAATGGGAAGCTTCCTTTCAAAGACAATATCTGCTATCTCAAGCCCAGTATATATGAATGGATAAAAAAACAGATTACGTCAAGCAAAAAGTCAGTGCTAAAGTCGTCATGATGAAATATCATCATTGGCGCTGTTTAATAAAGCCAATTAGAGTGTACGCGTAGTGACAACCCAGTCTGGCGCGTACCTCGCGACTTACAAACATACTGAGCAATACCCATTGTATTTAGATTTTCTATTTAAATATAACGCTACGAGAAATGTGGTTAAAGTAAAAATAAATATGTTAAAACTTCTGAGCGTATTGCATTTGTTTTTATTTTTATGAGAATGTGAGTATTTGAATTTTTAAGTTTTTTTTTTATCAAAGTTAAAATCAATGTTGTAAACGATACGAATAATACGAATGGGTCAAAATGTAATGATGTTAATAGACGATGGGGTTAAAGATTTTAAACACGCTAAATCTAGAGTAAGACTGACTCTAAGTACTGCTGCCGGAATACACCTATGGGAACTCGACTTCAAACTTGAGTATGGTAACCGATCATGCAGGGATTGCGACTAGGTTTTGGTTCCATCACATTGTTTTCTTACACCCAAAGTCCCCGCTTATCACAAGATTGAAATGTATATAGGTAGGGCCATAATGGCTTTGTAGCATTATCTAATAATTTAATTTCTTTCTGATGCGTTTGATCTAAAATTGAAAATGCAAAATAATATCATCATACTTCATTGTTCATTATAAAATAAGATGTTCAGTAGTAGAATAAAACAACATAGAGAAGTGAAAATTACGCCTCTATGCTGTAAATAGAATTATTATCGCAATTTTGCGTTTGTTACGTATATTTATTCATCTATTAACGCGTTTCCAACCTTGATATTCGATATGTTCAGGTTTTGTATTTTATAGTGTGATCATGGTTAGTATATTATTAATATATAGGACATGTATTTAATACAACCATCTGCGACTTTACATATTTACCTTTAAAAATGGTGAAAACTATAAATTATTTTAAGGGAATTCTGACAGTTTACGCTACGCAAGCCAAAGTTGTTTGCAGATAGAATACTTACTAAACACTTATCGCTACATCTCGATTAACTGAAACAATATCTTTATCGGTTATTGTATGTGTATGTGTTACTCTGATCTTTAAGCTAAATTTAAGGTGCATCAAAGTTTGTTTACTAGTTTTTGAGTGGAAAAGTTATAATCTTCATAGCAAGGATTTTAACTTTTAAAGTGCTATAGTAGAAATAATGTATAGTATTTTAAATACAATAAAAATTATATGATCTTGATTTAGATCTAGGTTAAAGAAAAAATGGACAAATCAGAGAAGAGATTTAGCAGAAAATTAGAAGCACTAGACAGCGAGAGCGTCGTGAAAATACTGGAGAGATGGGATATGACAGAGTTCGTTGATTTTGTTAAAGAGAAAGACGTCGATGGAAGAAAATTGCTGGTGAGTTCCATCTTAAATTCAGTTTTATTTAAACTGATCAAAATATATAACTGACATGTTGATTATCTCTCTGGTATTAAGTTGTCAATAGAATTCTGTTAAATTTTATTAGATATAGACTGTAAAACCATTTTGTACAATCATACTACGGCTGAGCAACCACCGCTTCAAAATTTTCTAGTTTGTACATTTCTGTTATGGTATATCTTATTGATAACTTATTTATTTATAACACCAGCCTCTGTCCGTGACTTGGTTCACGTGGAATAGATATTTTGGGCTAAGGCTAACACGCAGTGGAAGTTCTCACAAGGGAAAAATCCCGATTAAAAAAAAATCATTGGTTCTCCGCTCCTATTAGTCTTAGCGTGATGATATATAGCCTATAACATTCCTCGACAAATCAGCTATATAACATTGAAATAATTTTTCAAATCGGACTAGTAGTTCCTGAGATTACCCCCTACAACGTCACAAACAAACTTTACCTCTTTATAATATTAGTATAGATTGAGATATCAGTTTTGTTTTTTTTTTTTTTTTTATATATTTAGTTAATATCTCATAAATGTCACGGAGAATATAAGTTTTCACTTGGACGAAGTCGACGCGAGCTGCCCGTGTCCCATGAGACGACATTTCAGGATAAACTCCGACGGGTCCTTCATTAAAACTTTCACCTGCGCCCGACACTAACTATTTTCCACTAAACTGAACTCCAGTCTTTGACTTTACTTGCTTAGGTATAAACTGTGGAGCGATTTATTTTTTATAAAGTATTTGACTGCAACGTCACGTCAAACTTTATATTCTAAGGTGGCAGGTATAACCAGAAAACTACTGAAAATATTCCTAATGGCCTTAAACAACATCTATTTCTACAAAAATATGAAATCTAAGTCGGTTTAAATCCACGTTGTTGGGTCCAGCGTTGGAGAGCGAAATTACAAAATATTGTTTCAAAAAAATTCAATAAGAATCTATTATTATTTTACAGAATGTCACAGAAGGTATAGTGAAGCTATGGCGTCCTAAAATCAATGCGAATAAATTAATTGTATTCATTGATGACTTAAAACAGCATCCCGATAAATACTTGAATGAGATAAATATCAATGATAATACAGATGAATTAAAGCCTGAAACCACATCAATAGAATGTCAGTATCAAGTTGTGACACGCAAGAAATCTAAAGAAGAATCTACTTCAACGAACATAGAAGATTTATTTAAAAGAATTGTACCAGCAAAGAGTTTTCTGTATAGAAACCATCAGAAAAAATCCGAAAGACTTACATATTTACCAATGAATCCTGTGGCTCCTAAAAGGACTAGAAGACTCTTTAGAATAAACTCTTACGACTATCCGTTCTTCGACATACGATCGCGATTCAAACAAGGTAATAATTCGACGGAAAAAGGATATTATTCTATGAACAGAAACAGTATTTTCTACATTAACAAAACATATAAGAAACCTGAAGAGAGATCAAAGTATATTTCTCTTCCAACGACAGAAGAATTAACAGAAAAATATACAGATGATCATTTCTACGAAGATCTGTGTTACAGTGATGCAGATAGCAAAGGAAAAAATGAAGTAATATCGAAACCTATGTCAAATCCAACTGTAGTTAAACCATGTATTGTAAAAATTCAGGAATTATTTCAATCATTTAAAATACCGTTTTTTAAAAGAACAGAAGAACCTGTAGCTAATAAAAGCATAGAAGTTAAATGTGAGAATGATAGAAATGATGTGCATGTTTATGAAAATACTGAAAGTATCACAAATATGTATGATTCAGTACATGTCAATACACAGAATAACGAAAGTGATCAAAAGAATCAGGTAAGACAATTAATTACTTGAATTAAACTCGTGGAATATTGTATCTCTTGGTTAGATGCATTTTTCAATATATATCTCTTACTATTTTAGGCAAAACTTCCCATTGAGGATTACCTAGAACCGGTACACGTAACCAACGACTATGTAACCGTACATTATAAACAGAAGGATGACTCCATACTCGGATATATCATGAGCATATTCGAGAATCGTTTTGGGATACGAAGAGGTATTTTTGCACATTCTTTTAAATCGCAATAAAGGTCCAGCAGACGTTGTGCCCTGATAATGAAAAAAAAACCTAGAAATTTTTTATCCATGATAATTTGTTGAGTACTTTTTGAGCTTATAGCGAACAGACAGACAGACGTGGCTGAGAACTTTATTTTATAATATGTAAAGGATATTAAATAATTACTACACAAAATACTACACAAGTCAAGATATTATTATATTTTCTATCAGCCTTAAGTCAAAATCGCCATGAAGGCTATTTATTTCTTTATTTATTCTATATTTATTCTTTATTTATTTATTTCAACAGGCTATTTCAGGCTTATTATTATCCATAATAACCCTTTGAAATGAAGATTTGTGCTTACCCTCGTTATAAGAATTTAAAAGTAAACATATCACTTCCACTTTCTCATAAAAAGTTTTTTCTTTATTTCCATGCATACACATGTGTCATATGGTCGACATGCAGTTAAGTGGTGGGATGTTTTGATCTATATTTTGTCGATGAAAAAATTGGTCATAACTATTTGAAATTGATAAGTATATAGTTTAATAGAATCATCAGGTTTTGTTACGTATTGATGCATAGTTTTAATATTAAGCTGTTACTGATATTGCATATTCGAATTCCGCATATCGAAAACTTTCGTTTTTTTACGTTGACATTTTATCGAACCGATGATAGCTTTGACATTCATAAGCCCCTTCTCAAGGTCTAAATTGAATAAAGTATTTTTGATTTGATTTCGTTTGCGAGGTAAGGATTATCACTAGTTTTTAACCGACTTCAAAAAAAGGAGGAGGTTATCAATTCGACTGTATGTTTTTTTTTTTTTATGTTTGTTACCTCATAACTTTGGACTGGCTGAACCGATTTTGACGATTCTTTTTTTATTTGAAAGCTAGTGCTTCCCGTGTGGTCCATTTTTTTTAGTCCAGTTCTGTCAACGGCATCCAGTGCAAAACCGTATAAGTGTTAAATTTGCATTTGGTGTGTATACGACAAATAGACGAATAACTCAATATCATGCCAACCAATTTCGATGATTCCTTTTTTATTGTAAAGGGTGTTCTTCAAGGGTAGTTTGATGAGAGTTTGGTTAGGTTCTGATTATGGGATCTGTGACAAAGTAACACAACTTTCAAGAAACAAGTCTACTCCTTTCTTAAGGGCCGGCAACGCATCTGTGATTCCTCTCATGTTGCAGGTATCCATGGGCGACGGTGATCACTTACCATCAGGTGACCCACATGTTATAAAAAAAAAATTATGTACACTAAAAATGGAAAAATAAAGTAAATTTTCAAAAAAAAAGAATTAACCGACTTCAATATTAATCAGAGGCATAAAAATAAGGCACTGAAAACCGGAAAATAAATAGTTTATCAAATTAACCAAATTTAATGAAACATATGAATATGTGTGCTACCAAGAGATGTATTGGAAATCGGTGCCAACCCAAAATCATATCATCTACATCTAGGTACAAAGGCACCGACTTCCAATGCATCTCTTGGTAGCACACATATTCATATGTTTCATTAAATTTGGTTAATTTGATAAACTATTTATTTTCCGGTTTTCAGTGCCTTATTTTTATGCCTCTGATTAATATTGAAGTCGGTTAATTCTCTTTTTTGAAAATTTACTTTATATGAGTGAGTATTAAATATACATCTATACGATATAGGTTGTTAACGATATAGGTTGTTGTGATCTATTTCACACTGCTGTGTACGTGATTATCTCCCATTTATTGGTATAATACCTATAAAATATTTCAAAGGAATCTATTTTGATATGAAAAATAAAAAAAAGATTATAATCAAAAAGGTATATGATGATAATAAATATAATAAAATATTTTTATAATTAAAATAAAATCATAGGGGCATTGGGTTATTTATGGGAGCACTTATTTTACTTGGTTTGAAAAAAAAAAACTTTTTAACTCACTTTAACTTTCAGCACCTGGACGATCAAGACTAGCTCGTTTCTTTAAAAAAAAAATTAAATTAGAATAAACTGTTAGGTTTGCCGCACAAAATTTTTTCACCAAAAATAAAAAAGATATCTCTTTTGCTGTCACTTTCGAACTGGGGTTAGACAGATTTTCGAAGCAGCCTATTTCCACCTAAGCTATTATTGTTTTGACAGCGGCGGCGAAACTTATATTTATATTCTAGGTATAGTCTTTCATTGCCAGAAAACTCATTTAAAAAAAGTTTTCTATGAATGAAATCTAGCTAGATCAATTTATCGACCCGAAACCACCTACATACTTAGTTTCACGGAAATCGCTAACGCCGTTACAATAACGCCGTAAAAATATACAAGAATTGCTCGTTTAAAGGTATTACACTCAGTTTGCAGAGCTTAGGTTGTCTATAATAAGTGGGTTTACTTCTTGTTATATCTACATAATTTACTATAAGTACTTTTCCGTCGCCTCGTGACATACAATTTTAAAAATTCCTCAATATGCCGCTATGCCTTTCAAATAATAAATGTGTATCGATATGGGATTTATACAACACTATAACGCAAAAGAACGTTTTATCCATGGCTTAAATAAAAATATTAGTTTGAGTAAGACTATAGTCGTGTAGTCATTGCTATTTTCATATGGTGCTTGTTAACAGCGTTAAATAATTTGTTTAGTAAAAATGTGGTGGTGAGAAAAGTCATTTACGGTGTTGTGATTACAGTGATCTGATACTTTGACAATTTGGCAAGATCTTACACGTATTTTATGGCCTTATCTTATGACACATATTTAATACAACTCTATTAAATAACTAACAGTTTAACTTTAAGTTCAGTTGGAATGTATATTAGTATTTGTTGTTGGTTTAAAATTTGTAATTGACGATTTTTTTCAAATTCTCTGTAGAATGAATTTTTGCTTATAATAATTCTTATCAAGGAATATAAAAAAAGGATAAATCTTAACGAGTTTCTTTCCGGCTTATTTCGTTGACTGCATAATTTTCTGAACCGATTGTAGAGTTTTTACGTTTTCAAGACCCTACTCAGGGTTTAAATAGATGTAATTTCGAAAATACCTTCGTCGAGTTTCATTCATAATTCGTCATTAAAATATTACTTATCGCTAAGAGAACAAATGAATATGATTTATAAGGTACAATTATTTTACTGTCCAATATGATGCAATTTGCAAGCGCAAAGCTGAAGTTTTACCGAATACAAAAGTTTTCATATATCTGTTATTTATCCAGTTAATTATCTCTCAGTCATAGTCAATGAGTCACTGTGAGTCATGTTTCATTTGATTGATATTAATTTAACCCGAGCTTAATCAGTCGGGCCCATAAATCATGTTATTAAGTTGGAGCGACGATAGCTTTTGCACTGTGACTCGCTTTATATCGTTATGGGTCTATTAACTTGATCAATAAGTCGGAAATAACCTTAAAGCATAGTACGAGAGATATAATAAAACCTTCTATATTTGTAAGTTCAGACATTAGCTAATATATTTTCCATTAAAGAAAAAAGTAAATGTGGGCGTGGGAATACATCAGTGTGAGTTCAACTTTTAATGAATTTCAAGATAATACTTGCCTCGTGTAATTTTATATTTAATTCGAATATTCCCTTCGGGGTAAATTACCTTATTTTCATATTTAGCTTCAATTCACGGTTGAACTTTTTTCTTGGTACAGTCAACGTCAAATATTATATATATATATATTATAATTTGTTTTAAAAAATGTTGTAAAATAGTTGTGTGAAAGTAGCTTGCGTTACTTTATTTTATTGTAGGGTAAAGTTACATTTAACAAACGAACAACTTTAGAAGTGATAACATAAACAAGGCCATTTAAAAGTTCGTACAGATATATGTAGATGTGGGACCTCGTGAACAGATTTTTTTTTTACAGAACGTATGCAAAATTTCAAGACGATCGGTTGAGTATAATTACATAAAAGCGTAACAAACAAATGCACACATTTATAATCTAGCATTTGTCGTACAAAAAATAGGTATACTGACTGATATGAAGTAAGTGCGGATGGTACGTCTGCATTCGAGAGTTGATGGCGGGAAAAATAATACACAAATGAAAGCGTAGAATACAACTAAATATTGTTAACAATTTTCAATACAAATAGAAGCAACAGTTTATAGGATTTTGTGTGTGAGTGTACCACCGCCGATCTTTTAATGTATTCTAATTTCACAATTCGTAGCACAAGATATTATTTTTGTTATTTTTGTAATGATCACGGTGAACATAACTTCTGGGATGTAAATAATTTCTCTTTGTTACATGTTCTCTTTTCTTTAGACAAAAAGCATGTTACCTGTTATTAATTCTAGTTGTGGACATTTTTCGGTTTATTTTCCAAACCTAGCGTGTTTTTTGATAGGAAAAAATAGCTAGATTTCGGCGGGCAGTAAACTCTAGTAAATAAATTTAGTTCGTAGATTGGTTGAATAGTCTATTACTTTTTCTATCGTTAAAGTTAACGTTTCGATACTAAGTTAGTTTTCTTTTTAAATGATAATATTATTGATATTACTGACTTAAAAAACATAAGGCAAGATCTGATTGATTACTTTAGTACCTGCATATATCTGTATAGCTTTATTTTTGCGCTATATGGTGCACGGAGAAGAGATCTAAACTTGGTGTAGTTTATTAAAGAAAAAATACATAGGAAAGAATTGTGCTCGCAAATAAATTTCAAATAGATCTATCAAAAATGCAACTCTCGTGTGTGTGATTCCCGTGGAGTGAATGTTTGTGGTAGACTTGTAAGATGTGCTGGTGGTTAAGAGTGAGTGTGCCACTGATGAATAACCTCGCCAAACGGTTGGGCGACTCCGCGGCCGACTTGCTCTGCCGCACCGTGCATTGCTTCACCGACGTAGTGGCTGGTGAGGATTAGTATTGGCTCAAAAAGAATACAAATATAATAGGAATATAAATTAAACACTTAAATATAAGTATCATTTGTTTTCGAGTGATAGTAGCAGAATTTTTGTATAAATTGTATTTTATTTAAGTCATTATTGGTAGTTCTTTTTATTTGTCTTTCAAATAGGTAATTTAGTTATAAACTAATTAATAATTGACATTTCACATTACATAGAAAAGATTGGGCTAATATATAAAATAATAAGAAATTTATAAATCTATTAATTATATACTGAAATCATTATTGGCAAAAGTAACATCTTATTTACTTATATTTATGTTGAAATAAATAAATAAATATTTTTATAAACACATTTCATCAAAATTTAAACTATCATAGTCAGTGCTTAACCTTGATATACACATGTTATTAGAGTGCCCATTTATTTTAATCCTAAATTAGTGTAAAAACTTATTTTTTTATCTTTATGTAAATAAAATTAACTAGATTAATTATTATCACCCTATTGTTGAGATTTTTTAATTATTAATTCAATACTGACAATAGAGATTTATGACTCATTTTTTTAACTCATAATAACTTTCGTTAAATTTTACACCAATATGTATCTCATAAAGCTATGGTATCTATGTATTTATTCGTCAGGGAGAAAGAAAAGTAAATGTAAAAAGTAAAATATATATATATATATATATATATATATATATATATTATTAGGCATTTAGGAAATTCAGGTAGGTTTATTATGAGCTTTATAGTTTAATGTTTTATTATTATGTCATATTGAATAAAAGGAAAAAAATAATTTGTTCTTTATTGGACACCCTAAACTCGAACACTTGACTGATAATATTATTATAAAAATATGAGTAGTATATATAAATCAAATCCGCGATTACTTGTCTCAAAAACAAGAGTAGTTTCCAACGTCCCACGTCCCCATGTAATATCGAGCTACAATTCAGTTTCTAATAAGTGAAACAAGAAGAAAATATAGCCAAGATACTGAAAAAAACATCGTCATAATTTCAGAAACAAACGACCCATTCCCGTCGGAAGATTCAGAGAGCGACTCCAATAAACACTCGACCACGCCAGAATGGAGTGAAGACCGACGCGGTAGGAGTATGCTGAATCGCCCCCTACCGGTGCCTGTGGAAAACGAAACCTACTATATGAACATAGACAGGAACGAAGCTGAAAACTTGTTAAGAGGCCAACCTAATGGGATGTTCGTTCTTAGACCATCGAGTCAGGTTAGTATAATAAATTCATACGGTATGGTCATATGCTAAGATTAACCGGTATGATAAAATTAAAATAAATAGAAAGAAATAGTTTATTGTTGGATCCAGCAAAATAATTAAATTAAATAACTAATTAATATAAAA
Organism: Antheraea mylitta; assembly: GCA_014332785.1. NCBI lineage: Eukaryota > Metazoa > Arthropoda > Insecta > Lepidoptera > Saturniidae > Antheraea > Antheraea mylitta. The sequence continues at coordinate 237,339 of JACEII010000151.1, read as the reverse complement.
ATATATTCGTGAATAAAGGATGTCCAACAACTGACAAGACCATTCAACAGATATGATGCAGTACTGCAGCTCTGATTTTGGATGAGAGACCATATGATACACAGACCTTCAGTTGGTCGTATTACACTGTAACAAAATTAAAAGAAAAAATCTTAAAGTTACAAACAATAATATAGACTCTACCATACACAGACATACCTATATATAGGTACTGTCGGTACAAGTTTAAAAACAAGCCTGTCGGCATCCAAACCTTAAACAAACGAATATAAGTTAACAAGAAAAAAATATACAAGTTGTAACACACATACATAATGACATTAATAGACATAGCTTAAAATAGATAGATATACGTAAATTTCAGCTACTGGGTTTGCAGTTTCAATAGATAATTGTTATAGTAAAAAGAGTAAACTTATATTAAATAGGGTATAAACAAGTTTACTCTTAATTGTCTGCATCCGATTGGAAAGCGATCATTATCTTCACGGTAATAAACCCGAAACAATTAATTTATCGGTGTATATTTAGATGTATATTAAACTAACCATACGCTAGACCAGATAGGACTTCACTGCTTCACCGGATTAATAGATTGTCTATGATTGTTAACCTTATGGCGGACGTCGTTGCTTTTGGGTGACACTGTATCTGCGCCATTAGATAGAATGCTGTTACCTTGTCGCAGTATTGTTATTTTGGCATTAAAGCAATCATGATATTCGTAACTAAAGCATAGATAATATTTTTATCTATTAATCCTTTCATTAAAGCCATGCACAAAATGAATATAATTTGTACAAATAACTCGGTGATTCTCTATTATGCGAAGTTCTATGTTAATAGTGTTGAAGCCGCCACCTCCCTTCTCTCATAACCCCCCCCACCCCCCATCCTATATCCAAACGGTAATCTACAATGATATTATTACAGGGTAACAAATGATCTATATCCGAGATTACGCAAACCGAATTTGCTCACAGGTAATTAGGATTTTAGGGTCCCTTACGATATTAAAACCATTGTTTGTCATATTCCAGATATTCCAATGTAAGAGTCTTTTTTAATACTTTTTTGGGTTTAACGTTTAACACGCTAAATCTAGAGCGTTCTCGCTTTTACAGCTGCCAAAGTACCACCTATATGTGGTGGGCGACTGATATTCAACATGAGAGTGATAGCTGTCCAGGTGACCTTAAAAATCCTTATGGCTATGTTATATCACACCATATTAAATGGTATTCTTTAGTTATAATGGTTTTAAAATATAATTAGCAATGGTTTTGTAGGGTACCGGGAAGGTGTCTTATTTGTTTATTTAAACTATAAAGATTGTCCAAGTCAATGGTTTCCGGTTCTATAAATAGTACGTATTCTATCTGTTTCTTAATAAATCGTATTCTATTATTTCTGTCCTACTTTTCTATTTTTGTATTCATGTTAAACTGATTAAGGAACATTATAACATCATTAGAACGGCTCATATATTTTTGCACTGATATCAATATCTGTTTAGAAATGGCACTTTTACTCTTTTGAAATATCACTAAGTTTGTGCCTAAAAAGTTATCCAAATTCTTGTATTTATTTCCTGAGGAGACGGAAAAGAAAAATGTTAGCGAATAACCGAAAAGAGCGGGAGAATTCACGCGGAATACCATTAAAATAAGATTTAATAAAACGCCCCAAACTCCAAGATATTAGGGTAAAACGTTTACGTAATATGTATTAAATTATACCTTCATGGTATTTATTAAAGTGCGAAATTAATTTTCGAGTGGAACACGCGTCGACGCGGGCGGCGATGTTGTTCGCGACAAGACGAGCCCCGTCGGGGAAATTGTCTCGCTTTTGTTTATCCTAAATTAATTTATAATATTATAATTATTTTGTTGTGCGTAGCTTCTGAGTAATTTTACATCCGAAATGATTGGAGATGAAGAGAAATTTTGTGAAGTGTATTTAATGTTCCCTTTAACAAAATTCACTTGTTTAATAAACTTGATATTTGCTATTGTGTTATATATTTTATAAATCTATACATGTACAAACATAAATTACTATCAAAATTGGTACACGTAAGTGTTCGGTTAATGGAATTAACGATGTAATTATTAATCAGATTAATAATTGGTAAAAGGTAATGAATTTATTTATTTAGTAATATTTTAAAGTTGTTAAATATATCGTATTTTTTTGGAATAACCGTAATTCACTTTTTTTGTCAACTAATCTAGTAGAATATTATTTCCATTGTCAAGTAGGTAATGATATTACAAGTTTCTTGTGGCCATTTCAATAAACTAACAAGATGATGGCCGTCTTGTTAGAACTTTCCAGAAAGTTTTTGTGGCTCCGTTGTATTATTTCCGATCCACTTCACTTGTGCATAAAAACCAAACTATTACGTAAAACACCACCAATATTTCATAATATAGAGTCAAATAACACAAGATTATGAATAAAATATAAAGTCCACTACTTGCCATTCCAAGATCCCGCCAAAAACTCTTTTTTTTTTCTCGAACTGACTACGCTATTGACCTGGCAAGGTCTTTACAGCTTCACCGGACTACACAAAAACTCATTTTGTTTTTACTACTGTTGGTAGAGAACATTAGCGATCGACGCGTGCGCAAGGGCGTTAAAAACTCTGGCACGTATATGGCTGTTGCCATACTTCTCGTAACGCAAGATGAGCGCACTATATCTCGTGTCATCCTAAACAATATTTAAGGGCTAGTTTACTCTTATTTGTGGACATTTTTACACAGGCTGAAGTGGTTTATCAGGTACAGAAAAAATAGCTTATTTGATATATAAATTATGAATATATGTTATCAAAGAAAAAATGTGACAGAATATTACTTGATTACACGTAGCTGCGACGAGGTTGCGGCCAAGTGCGCAACGGCGATTATCACTTGTTCAGTTCTATTTCGATAATTAATACAATTCAATACGAATTTAATTTAAGATATTGGCGGGCACATTCTAATTGGCAACTTTGTCGAATTTACCTCCTTTATAATATTATAAGAAAGTTTGTTTTTGTTGTATACCTACCTGATTTACGTGGCATTTTTACAGTAGAATTTTACACTATTATGTTTATTCTTATTAATTCTAACACAATCGCTAACATGTAAGGCGTTTACAGGACTGTTATAATAAAGTTTTAAATAATACGGAACCAAATAAATTGTGAGCGTTTTGTATAAATCAAATCCATTTCGAGAGGAAATCTCTTTAGGTAATAGTAATTTCATTCGTTGCGTGTAATCTCTCTGCTCTGATTTAGTTTATATATAATAATATATATTATGAATACAGGTTATTTGTACTTGTTAATATCATTTCATGCTGTTTATTTTCGATTACATTTCTTTGCCACTTGAAAAAGTGTAGTGTTTTTCGAGAGTATACATTATTATACACGAAAACAATAATTACACTCTTAATAAAGCTAGGTACAGTATGACTTCTTATCTTATAATGTATAAATATAATTAATCACAATAATTCAGTTACATACACACGGACAAAGAATTATACCAGGTGAATGTTTATACAGTAGCTATATTTATGGAGGACACTCTGGACTCGATTCTCATTCTAATTGATAATAAAAATGGGTGATTAATATTTGACCTAATTATCTAAAAACGTGCAAAAATTATACTCAATCGTCTAACCGTCTACGTTAAAGCACCAATGAACATCGGATGAAGCAAAAGTGAAACCCAACCAACTAACAAAGGATATTCTATAGAAGTTTGAACAAAGAAAAGGGCTTATTGTCCGTTTTATTATCGAAAGTTATTGACTCTGGGTCGCTGCTCGCAGTATTTATCACAGATCATTCAATCTAGGTTTATTTAATTTATTATCCATACTTTTAAAATTCTTAAAACAAACTTTACCTAAGGTTCTCTTTGTTATCTATTAGTATTTGTTTTGACATTATTGTATTATTATGTGTTAAATGTGATCATGACGTATCATATCTTCAAATTCTTCGAGTCTTCAACCTTTCACCTGATATATGTATATAAAAATCATGTCATAAATTGTTATTAAATACCTACAGTTATCTTCAACGAGTATAAACATAGTGTGAGAGAGAGAACGTTAAATTGTAAAATAATTTAAAGTATTTAATTTACAGGCAAACCATGCTTACACTCTGAGTGTGTCGTGTTCTGGTCTCGTTCACAATGTCGGCGTACGGCGATTGGCTGACGGTCGGCTCGCGCTCGGCTTCGCTCGGCGAGGACAACGAAGTTTCACGAGCGTGACGTCACTGTTGCGTCACCATCGACGGCGACGGTTGTTACTCGTCGCGGACGGGTCTGTTGTCGGCGCTACCACATTGAACGACACCCCGCAGTACTACCAGACGCCTAGCAGCGTGCCCGTGCGAGTTGTTAACGATTGACTCGTTTTTTTTAATTGAAACGTCTCATTTTAATTGTAACTAGCGGGCCCGAAGACGTTATAATAAATAAAACCCTGATAAAAAAAAAAAAACCTTAACACATTATATACCTAAACTTTTCTCATGAATTACTGTATCTACTGATGAAAACCGCATAAAATTCATTTAATAGTTTTTGAGTTTATTGCAAACGGACGGACAGACGTGGCATAGGACTTTGTTCTATAATATGTAGTGATAAGCAATTGTAGAATTGAGTTATGATGTGAAAATGTTTATTCATTTGTTAAGTACATTTGTTTCTTGTGTTACAAAATACCGTCAGATTTAACAGCTAATTATTACAAGACTAGTATGGTAATAGCAACGGGTTAGTTCACAATAGATAGGACATGTTTATATGTATTTGTAATACAGCATATCTTTTATCCGTGACGTCATCGGGTTAATATAAACCCCTGCCCGTGTTTCTTGTCAACTACTATTGTATAAAATTATATCATTAAAATTAGTGTAGCGTGAGAATATTGCTTTGAGTGTCATTGTAAAGAGATTGATAAGTACTACTAGAACTCGCAGTGCAATAGAAATATTCGAAGAAATACATGTAAAATCAGTATGAAATTTAATACTGTAAAAAATTAAAGATGTCGTCTTATATGAGTCGTAAAAATTCGAGGAATTATAAAAAATGATGCAATTCAGAGAAAAACCTAAAAAGTCCAATGTGAGAGGTTCGGTAGTATTAAAAAGGAAATGAATAAAAAGCGCAAAACGATAATTTCAGTGAAAACTTGTTATGATTTTATTCCAATGTTTTCAGGGAAAAACTACGACGCGAACCTATACTTATTAGTTTTCTTCGTTTTAATTATACGACACATTTCACGGCACATCAACCATATTTTACAAAGAAAAAAATATCTATATATTAATACGTGAAGCAAAAAATTGTACCCATTTTTAACCTATTTGCCGTCGACGGGTGAACTTGAAATTTGGCATATTTAAAGTTTATATGACGGAGAAGTGCAGAAAGCTATTTATTTTATATAAAATGCATTAGAAGTACGTTAAATTAATTAAAATAAACATTACTCACACGAATGCTTGAATTTTACACAACATATACACACATGTAAATGAAAAAGACATTTTGACAGCCGTCAATAATTACGAAGTTCAAAAGAGGTTGTGAAGGAGGTTGCTATGCTCGACTGTATGTATTTTTAACTCTTACGTTCCAATTACCATTTTTCATCCTAAATTCAACAATGATATTATAAAATGTAACTATTATTGTAATGTTTATTATTTTTTATGGCGAACTCACTTCAAATGATGATTTAATAAAAAAATGAGCCAAATAATACTTTGTATAATCAGAATAAGAATTTTGTTCATAAAAGTAATCCATGACTTAGACCTCCGCGGTTACAATTCAACCTCATGTAGCAACAAAAAAGAATTTATTATCAAAAGCTAACGGTAGTATTAAATACATCTTTGTATTGGATTCACCATTTGATTGTATTATGGATCCATTACTTTTCCAAACATTGATACTGGGCATATCACTATTTGTCATAATGAACAGACTACATTTCATTCAATATCACCCAAAAATACCACCCACCCGTGGTGTCGTGTAAAATTAATCGAAAATTGTGTCATGGGTTGCGATAAATTTCTTTATTTTCGTAAAGTTATGTTTGCTTAAAATTTGAGAGCTTTACCACGTGATTTTTGTTTCAAATTTATAATTAATTTCAATTTTCATCTACACATAGATTTTTTAAAATGTTTATATAATTAAAGATCATGGCAAATGGCAAATAACTGAGTATCCGTGATGAAAACCTTTAATTATAGAAGTATACTCTTTGAGAAAAGAACCCTAATAAAGTTCAAACTTTAAAAAATCAATGAACTATGGTTGAATGTCGACCACTGGGCGCCCACTAGTATACAAGTAATACAAGAATATTTCTCAGGTTCGTTTCCTCACGATGTTTTCCGTCACAGTTAGCCGATACTGTCATAAATATAGATTAGTAGATGTACGCTAATTCCAAAACTATTGTTGGTACATACCGGGGTTCGAACTTGCGGACATCGAAATGATATCTCGCCGGTCGAAATACTAGACCACCACGACTTTAACTTGATTACAAAAACAATATAACGTAATTAACTATATCTAAAACTTATAACCATAGCTAGGGTGGTCTGTGCGGTACATATTATAAAATTTATTTACTTTAATTTAGCAGTCGACAACCTTAAAGATATTTCGTGGGCAGAACAGCTTCTAATTAGTAATTTTAGACGCTTTCAGACGTTCCCCGACTACTGAGATCATTTTTAATGTTAATGAGCGCCTTTATATCGTAATGGTTCACGATTTTTAATCTTTTGTTAGATCGATCTTTAGACAAGCAATAAGATGGCAATTATATTTCCTTTTGATCAAAGTCTTCTCAGCTTTCAATTGTATGAAATGGTATCCGCTAATGGTTTTAGAAGCTTTTTGTTAACGTTAATGCTCTGAGTTTATGTAAAAGCCGAGGTGTCAAGTATTTCTTTAATCTTTTTGCTTTTGCAATGAACGTTTAATATATAAAATTTGTGTCACGGTGTTAGTATCTGAACTCCTCCGAATCGGCTCGACTGATTTTTATGAAATTTCTTATGTATATTTGGTAGGTATGAGAATACGTTGTAAAGTATATTTTATACCGCTAGGTGATTAGGTTTTTGCTGTTCAGTTTTTTTTTTGACATTTTTTAAAATTGTATTTTTATAAATCACCATCTAAAATAACCCCAAATTGTTATCCTTATACCACAACCTTCCATTGGTTAATCGCGATTTTAGTATTTTTGCAAGAACTATGTCCAAACAATTTAAGAGTCGTTCGTTTTTTAAACAAAACAAAATCGTTTATGTTGCGCAATGACAGATGGCATTATGTTCGCCTCATCGAAATTTCTTCCATACATGCGTAAGTTAAACACTAAACCAACCAACTAGATATATATATATTATATATATATTTGAGTGAGTCCCTGAATTGTTTGGTTTCACTATTGGAAACAGTGGGAGTCGCTGTAATCGGGTTCTAGGTTTTTTAAGATTTTTCGAGTTTGGAAATACAATTTGGAATAACAGATTTGAAGCAGACGAAGTTGCGCGGGTCAACTAGTATTATTATAATATATTAGAAAGAGTGCATCCAATTTATTTCTTGTTAAAATTGTCTTTTGTTTCACAAGATCTGAGCGTAATAATGAATTAAGTCAGAGATATTTTTATTGCTTAATGTCAATTTTGTAATTACTACTGGATCCCTTTAAAAGAGACGTTTTACTTCCGAGTGTCTGTACGCGATAAATTCAAAAACTACTGAACAGGTTTCCATGCAGTTTTCACCAGTAGATAAAGTGATTCCTGAGAGGGTCTCGGTATATAATTTGTCAATTTTTTTCTATTATCTGGGCGGGACACCGTCCGCCCAGCCCGCTAGGACGATATAATTCAATAGTAAGTCACCTCTAATGAATGTCTTTTTTTTTTTTCGAAATGACTACGCTATTGACCCAGAAAGGTCTTAACAGCTTCACCGAACTACTAAGGCGAGCGCTTAAGGCACTCAGCCGATTTTATTTTGGCAACCAGCTCAAGGGTTCAAGGCACACCTCGGCTTGGCTGTTGCCTGTTGCATGCAAAATCGCGATCTATCTTAGCCAACCTAGCTAACTATTCATATATGTATGAGTTGTTGAAACGTATATGTGTACCAAGCATACACGCTTTAACAACTCCTCCACATATTTACTATCGGAAAATTGAGAGTTTTTAAGTTCGATAAGGGAAAAAAAAGTAAACCCTTCCACTTTCCTATAGATTTAAAATTCGAATTCTTATCTATTAGTGCAGCTGAAATAATTAGGACTTTCAAGCAATTAAATTTAAAACACACCGAAGACATATGGGGTTTATCGGTAACAGTAGTACAGTCTTTAATTGTTACTATTTCACCACATTTGGCTAACATATTTAACCATTTAAGGAATTTTCCCCAATTTAATAAAAATAAGCAAAGTAGTTCCTTTGTTTAAATCAGGCTGCAGAAGTAGTCTTGGGAATTATAGACCTATTTCTGTACTTCCGTCGTTAAGTAAAGTCTTTGAAAAGATTATGCTCAACCAATTAGTGGATTATTTCAATGTGAATAACTTTATGGATGGTCGACAGTTTGGTTTTACGAAATCGAAATCTACTACTGACGCTGGGGTAACGCTC